>JAZKJV010003656.1:0-462825 GCA_037367405.1 Ottelia alismoides
TAATTATTAAAATTCGAATAATACGTATTTTGAGATAATACCTACTATTCAAGTAAAAGACATGTTTGTTGATTGATGATTGGATTGATGATTAATTTAATATGATTAAATTAATTATATCCAATAAACACTCTATTTTGAATAGATGTGTATTTCCCTTGGAAGAATTAATTATGTGAATGTGATTCACGATAATTAATTATACAATTTGAATATGAGGTGGAGGATCACATAAGTGACATCCATGGTCTCCCGTCAAGGCAAAGGATTTCGTCGCCAGTTGTTGTGTATGGGAGACGCCTGTCCGAAGTGACAGATCCTGTGCATGATTTAATTGGATCGGGTTCTTTGCTTCTCGAAAGAGTAAGGCCGTATACGTAGTGACCCCAATATCGGGTCCTCATATTATTGGGGCGATATTGGATTGCGTATAGCGAGTATTAAGCCTGTTGACGGTTGGTTCAATTAATGACGGGTCAACATCACCTTAGGGGTGGTGGGCCCGGGTGTTAAAGACCGAATTGGGAAATGCAAGTTGGACTTGCAAGGCGGAATGTGTTCCCGCTTCTTTTTATCCGAGTTGTAGGTTCTCATATTATTGGGATGCAACAAAGATAGGAAAGGAGATCCCAGATCTTGCTAGAGATATAATGGTAAGAATATCTCTTACATTGAAAGTGATTAAGGGAATGAACTTTCAGTGTTGACAAGGCAAGACAACTTTGATATAAAAATTCCTAAATCAAAGTAAAATATGTATATATATTATATATACACTTATGCAAATTTCTTATTTCAGATAATCCTTCATTAAACCCACTCAATGTTATACTCAATGATAACCAGTAAAAATATCTTGGATTGGACTCATGATCCAGATATTGTACTTGCAATTGGACACATATTGTATGTGGTTGCAGTGTGCAAGTTCCCTCAACATAATGAGGAAGGGCAATTAAATAAGACAATAAGACATCACCTTAGGGTTTGTATGTCTCTATAGTCTTGATCTTTCATCGAGTGTACTTTGGAAGTGACATGTCGATGGTGATCGTAATTGTCGAATAATCCTTATAAAATAAAAGAAGATATTTTGGCATACATATGTGCTCTAGACATTTAATCATGAATGACATGGTTCTCTGCATTATGCAGAATGGTGGCTCGAAAGAGATGATGTATTCAAAATGTTTGAATACCTACCTGAACCTAAGTCTCTAAGAGTTAAGATGTATGTAGATATGATGAGTGTCATCATTCTACTATCTATACTCTAGTCATTCATGAAGCTTCATAATATTCATATTGTATGAATTTAATGAAGCATGTATAAATGTTGAAATGCTCTTGTATTGAAATCCTTAGAATTCAACATAAGAGATCCTTAGTCTTAAGCAATGGTTGTTTATAGATTAAGAGAGTGCAGTGGAAGCATGGGTCGGACCCGAGTAAGAAGGAAAGTCAAAGAGTTGACCTACTTCTGTGACTTCCATATGACATCCAAAGAGTTGGATGAATGCCAATACTGCAATATGTTGATGTGTTGATAGTATGACTATCAAGTCTGTCTAAAATCCTTAGTGAAGGACTCAGATAGAGCATCAGAATAATCTACATAAATCATTGACTCTGACTTTCTTATTTCATAAGATAAAGTCTGACAATTGTATCCCAATCTTCTAATGACATTTGCAATTGGTTGCATATACATATTAGAAGATTAGAATTTGATCTTAAGGTTTAGTAGTCATCTACATGGATATTGATGTAATTGTTGCAGCAATCTCTATTGGATAGATGGACTTCATATTCTCAGTGGGAGAGCCCTTAGTCTTAGAGAATGTCTCTATGACCTAGATATTAGAATACCCTCATTGTTTGTTTCTAAATGTTGGAAATAAACATGAATTCTGAGATAGAACTATCATAAAGAGTTATGATGGAAATATTTCAGATAGTAATCTAACATCTAGTGGACTCCACAAAATTAGAAAATTAATGAATGGTTCATTAAGATTTCTAATACTGAAAATCAAACCTTATAAGATCAATAGGAGGATGAAGATCATTTGAAAATGATCTGGCATCAAGTCTTGGACATATGTCTGTTGATTTGATCAATAGACTAGTAAGATACGAAACTTTAGAATGTCTAAAATTTCAAATCTTACATACTTGTGAATATTGTATTCAAAGTAAAAATGTCCAATACACCCTTCTCTGGGAATGGTGTTAGATGTCAAGGTATTCAGGATCTCATACATATTGATGTATGTGGATCATCTATATCATAGTGAACATTATGGATATGTGATATCTATTGATGATTACGTATGATATGAGATTTCTTCTCTTCACCTGAGAAACCTTTGAAATGTTCAAAGATTTCACAATTTTGGTTTAGAACCAAAGTTTGGAGAAAGATGAAACGAATTTGATCTAACCTAGGTAGCTTGTACCTATTAGATAAAATTCAAAGAATACCTTATGGAGATATGAATATCATTTCTATCTCACTCCTCCTAATACACCTAAACTCAATGGAGTTGTAGGGAGATACAATTGGATCATGTGTGACATGATTTGATCAATGATGAATTTTAGCATAATTATCCTCTTAGTTTCCTGGTATATATGTGTAGTAGAGACTACAATATATATCCTTAATAAGGTTCCATGGATGTAAGCTGGAATCTAGCACTTGAGAGTGCTACTTCATTAGGAAAATAAAGTATGGTATTGGATACCTACTTTATGACCTTGAGATTCTTAAAAAAATCTCATCTCTGAGAATGTGATTCTTGGAGGATTGAGACTCTTGAGAATCAAGATGAAATGAAGAAAAGGAACTCATTTAATCTTGAGAAGATAATGAGGCTCCTAAAATTGGAAACTTAAAGGATAATTAAAGATGAAACATTAATACCTCTTCAAATGAGTTTGAGGATGTATTCCATGTGTCAGTTAAGTCTGACAATGATCGGACTTCATGTGATGAAGCTTCTAAGGATCATGACATGGAAAGATGGATATTAGCAATAATGTCTAAAGTAGACTTCATATACAAGTGTTGTATATGGACCCTCGAGGATCCACCTATAAGGGTTAGACCCATAAAGGTGTAAATGGATCTTCAAGAGAAGAGGGAACCTGATGCGAAGGTAAAGACCTTCAAAGCACGGTTCGTAGCCATGAGCTACACATCGGAAGAGAAGACATTGCTTGCAATGAGACTTGCTCTTCGGTAACCATGCTTAAATCATCAGAATATTGCTAACCTTAGCTACACAACTTGACTATTGCATCTTCAAGATGTAATTCAAGATTGCATTCCTCTAAGAATACCTCTCTGAGGATATTCACATGAAGTAGCCCCAGGGCTTCATGGTTGAGAAAAGTAAGGTGTGAAAGCTAAAGAAATCCATCTGTGGACTCAAATAAGCTTCTTGTTGTTGGAACATAAGATTTGATGAAATTATAAATGTTATGATTTCAAATAGAGTCTTGATGAACCATGTGAAGCTTAGTGGGAGTGCCATTGTGTTCATCGTGCTAAATGTAGATAATATCCTAATCATTTGGAATGATAGAAGGATGAGAATAAGTGTTTTATAGACTGGGTATTCCATACCTTGAGATATGATCTCAAGAATACCTCTTAGATCTTAGTTCTGAAGTTGTTCAGAAGCAAAGAAGAGAGGCTATTGGGATTGTCACATTAGTAGTACACCTTGGATATGTTCCATTCTTGGAAATTCCAAGAAAGGCTTCCTTCCTTTGAGATTTGGTACTGACCTATCTAAAGGGATAGCACCTCAAAGAGTTGAGGAAGTGAATGCTAGAACTGCTTGCACTTGTGCATCAGTTACGGAAAGCTAAGTATTTGCTAGATGTGTACAAAAGCCAGATATCTTCCATGCAGTGGGAGTAGTAAACTGTTACTAATCCTACTATGGAGAGAAAACACTTGATTGCAGTAATAACAAAATCTTCATAGATGACAAGGCTTTAGAGATGGTGATCTCTATGTCTTATTTTCAAGAAGTTAAGACTTTATAGATAGAGATCTAAAAGGTCTTAACTGTGGATACCTTGAGAGATAGTGATCTCCAGGAATAAGGGTATTCTGATAAGGATTATGGAAATACTGGTTATAATAGTTATTGAGCAATAGTGTCAAGGACACTATAACTGCTTTGACTAAATTGAGTATTGGTTGCATTAGATGCAACATTCGCACTGGATGCGAGCACTGTTACCTAGGGATATGCAAGTGCCGTAAAAGGACTTGGCATAGTCTTTTTGGGAACAGAGTGACTGATCAGCTTACCTAGCTATTTCTAAATAGCCTATGATTGTCACATGAGTGTGGGTTTATATGATTAGCCCATTAATGGCTCTTTGGGCTAGTGGGAGATTGTTGGACATGTGAGCCCACGGCGAGCCATTATGCAATAAATGTTATTGCAAATATCATTCCCTGATCTGAAATGAAGAATAAATAATTTGCATAATAGGTCCCTCTGTACAATTAGGGTTATGTACCATGGTTGTCTTAATGATCATACAGTTGTTGATTCAATAATTGAATCATAGAGGTTGGTGCTTGGATGAATATCTAAAGAGTTAGATTGAGGACTCATCAAGCACCATCAAATGATTGTTAAGATGTGATCTCCAGCCTGAGTAGGAGATGGCAATCCTTTCTCACATAGGTTGATATCTGACCGACCTCTTGATGCAGGTCCTCTGCATAGGAATAGAGATTCGGAGGTGTCAGATTAGTTAGGTCAAAGAGTTGACTTAACGAGATCGAGATAACCTAAGTCCTATGTTGAATGCTGTCACAGCATAGGCACGCATCCTCTGACCGGAGACAGATGTATTGCTATATGTCTGAGTATGTACATTTGACAGACCAATAGGTTGATGATCTAACCAAGGTCTATACACCGGCGCGTTGGTGTGCATATAAGGGCATATGAGTAATACGATCTCTCAAAGGGATCATACAGGTTCACTACTGAACCGGAAGACATGAGCTCACTCATGAGATATTGGGAAGAATCAAATTCCGTGCACGGTCGTCTTGCTTTGGAAGCTTGACTGAATTTGTAGGTTTGATATATACTTTTGGAAAGTATATGATCAAGACCTAGGTATGATATATGCTTTTGGAAAGTATATGATCGATACCAAATCCCAATAATCAAATGAGAAACTTAGTGATCAAACCCTGAAGAAGACAGTATAAAATAGATCTTGATCTTCGGGTTGACCATGGGTCTTCCAGTATGCAGGATGTACAGGTATTGGGAATACTTGAAGGGTGATGTGATCATAAACGATTGTATATCCATGACGCTTCCATTCCGAGGGAGTGATGAAACAGGTCTGGATTTTAGTGACTCCTTTCAGTAGAGAAGCAATCCGATCTTAGTCCAAGTATTGGACATTGGTCTGAATGGGATTCAGACTCAATGAGAAGATTGGATTTGTGGTCTTGATTTAATCAAGCATCTGTGGGAGGTTCGTTCGATCTGGATTTGAGATTAGATCTCAACATCCAAGTTACTATACATGGAATAATACAATCGCCCTGTCCTTATCTCCATGTATCTGCGGAGAAAGCACATTATTCTTGAAAGGGTTCAAGAATAATTCTTTTGATGAAATATCCAAGCAAGGACTTGATGATTAAATGAGATTTAATTATCAAGCTTAAATATGAATATGTTTCATATTGTGAAAATGATTATCTAAGATAATTAAATGGGATTTAATTATCAAGGATTAAGAGAATGTGAATAGCACTATCCATGATATATGTATGTTATAAATATGATTTATAATATACATATATATAAGAGAGAGAATTTATGTAAATAGCATTTGTTAATTAATAATGTGAATTGGATTCACATTTGTTAATTAATTGGAAATGCAATTTACTAACTAGTTTGGGTTGTGAATATGATTCACATAATTTTCAATGGCAAGATTGAAATATTCACAAATTAATTTTGGAATTAATTTAGTGAATATTTCCTTTTGTGATTAATTAAGAAATAATAAGATAAATAAAAAAGGGAGCCAAAATAACCACCATCATAGGTGGCGTCACCCATGAATTGTTCATGGGTGACGCCCCCTATTTTTAGGGTGGTTGTTGACTCCATTTTAATTATCAAATTATCTCTTAATTGGTTAATGATAATTATGTTGAAATTGTTGCAACATATTTTAATCAATCATAGCCATTGATTTCTCATGGACCAAGCATAGCCCTTGGATCCATGTGTCCCATGGATTGAGATCCATTGGATCCTAAACTAGTATAAAAGGAGGGCTAGGGTAGCCTCTCCAAGGTACATGATTAAGAGTTGTGCAAGGTTACAACTCTCTCTCTCTCTCTCTTTCTCATTCTCGCCCTATCTCTTTCTCTTCTTCATCAAGTGGACGTCCACTTTGTGTTGAGAAAGGAGAGACTCTCGGCTTCTTCTTCGACGCTTGGATCTTCATCGAGGATTGCGGGAAGGAACGTGACTCATCATCACGCCCGCAAGTGCGTTCTTCGTGGATCGGACTTAAGATAGGAGGATCTCTACTTTGGGATCTCGCGATCACAACCATGCTTCAAGAGGTATTCTTTGTACTTTGTGGTTTGATGAAACGATCCGAGAAGTGTTCTCGTGATCTTGTGGTTTCATCTTTAAAGTTAAAAATTTTAATTTCCGCTGCATCTAGCATCTAGTGCGACTAGTTGCTCCGATTGCATATGATGCGATCGACACGCTTCCGTGATGCGCTTAAGGATTCCACAATATCCTTCAATGGGCATTATCAGCGAGAAGTTGGACCGCATGGAGCTGATAGAGAAGAAGCAGTGCCAGAGCATCACTCAGATGGAACAGATGGCACAGGTTCTGAGCGACATGAAGACCCAGCTCATGTGTCTTCAGGAGACACAGACGGCTTCACAACCCCGTCTTCTGTCGCGAGGTGATACCGGCAGCAGCAGCAGCAGCTCGTCCCAGCGCTCCAGCTCCTCACAGCAGCCTAGACAGGTTCACCTTGTACAGGCGGAGCCGTACCAGCAGCCGCAGCTTACCTACCAGTCCCCACCATCTCCGGACACGCAGATGGTGGTCTACCAGCCGGATCAGCCTCTGGCAGTACTGCCGCCAGACCCCTTCGATGCAGAGCCGTTGATGGATGTCAACGGGATTTGGTACGACCGTCCCCAGCCCGGGATCCGACGAGACCATCCCGGATTTAGGTGGGGGAGTGGTGGTGCCCAGCCCCAGCAGCAGCCGTCAGGACAGGGAGGGCAGTACTCCCAGCAGAGAGACCAGCACCAGTCGCAGCAGCACCCAGCACACCAGCACCAGCACCAGCCATCATCCTACGGTCCTCGTCCCTATCAGCAGCAGGGACAGTCATGGAGACGTGAGCAGCAGGCTCACCCGATGCAGCAGCAGCACCCGTCCTCATACCCCTCCTACCAGCACCATCAGCAGCAGCTCCAGCAGCCTCACCCACAGAGAGGCTACCCGTCGGGCTCCCACGAGAGCCCCGCTTTGGATGACATCGCCCGCCTCCTCACGGACCAGCAGGCCACATTCAGACGGGAGATGGACGAGTTCCGCCAGGAGATGCGGGACCTGGTGAGAGGGAAGGCCGCCATACCAGCCCTCGAGCCGAATCCGAACAGCCTCAAGAGGAAATCTGAGCAGGTAGTACATACTGAGTTTGCCACTCCTAGTGACCCATTTGATGATACATCTTCGGATCTATTTGATGCTGATTTTGTCACACTTAGGAGCGGTAGGACCCCAGCAGGCGGCGGCGCCTCATCTGAGCTTCACCACGAGGACACTCCAGAGGCGCCACAGGAGGAGGAGGAGAGCGGTACTGAGGCCGCTCCAGACGATGACGGTGGTACTAAGGCCACCAAGGATGCTGATTCCACCGGCGGTACTGAGGCCGCCACTTCACCAGTTCGAGGAGGTGGTATTGATGCCACCCGTTCAGCCGAGCCAGCCCGCAGTACTGATATCGCGAGACGTCCACTACCAGCAGCAGCAGAGCCAGACCGTGGTAGTACTGAGACCACCGGTGTTTGTACAGACAGAGATGTTGTTTTTCCTCATGTTCATGTATCTCAGAACTCTGTTATGAATAAAGGAAAAGGTTTACTTTCTTCTGGTCCTACTGTGGTGCATGATGTATGTGTGGATCCGGTCCTTGAACCGTCTAGACCTTTTCCTAGTCCTTCATCTGAGAAGGACCCTGTGATCCCCTTCCCTAGAGCCCTTCAGATGGGGAAGGGGAAGAAAAAAGAAAATCCAAAAAAGAGAGAGCTTGAGGAGTTCATCCAGAGCATGATCGATCGATTCCACATCCAGCTGACCCTCCAGGAGGCTTTGCAGCACATCCCCCTTCTCCAGCGTTCTTTGAGAGACAGGACTACAGTCAGGAGGAGGAGGAGGAGCCACACTTCAGAGATCCATGTGTTGACGAAAGCCACGTGTTTTGCGATCCAGAACCGCCTGCCAGCCAAGAGGCCAGATTCAGGGGCCCCGTATGTCAGATGCCAGATCAGTGAGCAGAGGTTCGACCGTACTCTTCTAGATAGCGGATCGTCGATTAACCTTCTTCTGGCAGCCCTTCTCGACCGCTTCGAGTTGGGAACTCTTCGACAGAGCAGGACAGTCCTTCAGTTCGCTGATCGATCTGTCAAGAGGCCGAAGGGGTTATTACGAGACGTTATCGTCACGATTCAGGGCCTGAAATTCCCCGTGGACTTCGTAGTGTTGGACATGGAGTTCCCTGAGTCAGTGGCCGATACCCCCATCATCCTTGGTCGTCCGTTCTTGGCCACAGCCAAGGCGGTGACTGATCATGATAGTGGGAAGGTGTACTTTCGCGTCGAGGGCGAGAGTATACAAATAGAGACGGTCGAGGACTACAGAGCTAGAGATAGAGCCCGCTCAGATGCGAGTACAGATTCCGAGCAGCTGACAGACGCAGAGCCAGACATCCACCAGGACTGCGATTTTGTGATTACAGACGATGAGGCAGCTTGGGCAGATCTTGTAGCACAGACCATCCTCTCATATTCAGATACAGCTGAAGCCGAGATAATAGCAGAGGAGAGTCTGGAGAGCACAGCCCTGGTTCAGGATACCATAGAGGTAGCAGAGCCGGTCCTTGATCGCGACACGATGTTCAGTGATGGTGGTGCTGAGGCCACCTTGTTGTGCGGTGGTACTGATGCCATCGCGGATGATATAGATCCCTCGGATTCAGAGTCTGATTGGGCCGATTGCTATGATCAGATGCCAGACTTGAGTCCATCTGAGCCTATAGATGAGGAGGAGGTAGATGCAGAGCCGAGCAGAGACAGAGCAGTAGAGCAGCCTTCTCCCGATCCAGTTTGCGAGAGTACGCTTTCACTTTCCCAGGCAGATTTGGCAGACTTAGCAGCTTTCACTCAGTTTCTTCCACAGCCAGATTTGCCAGCACCCAGCATTCCAGAGCGAAAGCCTCTCCCTACTTCGCTGAAGTATCGATTCCTTGCGGGCGATCCAGAGATGTACCCAGTCATCATCTCAGCCGAGTTGAATGGAGAGCAAGAATCCCGTTTGATGGGGGTTCTTGAAAAGAACCGCAAGGCGATCGGATGGAGCGTAGCGGATCTCCATGGGATTAGTCCAGCAGTGTGCTCCCACCATATCTATCTTGAGGAGGGGGCGAAGCCGTCGCGTGAGTTCCAACGGCGACTGAACCCCAACCTGAGAGAGGTCGTGATGAAAGAGATATCAAAATGGTGGAGTGCAGATTTTATTTATCCCATTTCCGACTCCAAGTGGGTCAGCCCCTTGCATGTGGTGCCCAAGAAGACGGGCATCACGACTGTGATCAGTGAGTCGGGAGAGGAGATCGCTACACGAGTACCCACCTCTTGGAGGGTCTGTGTTGACTACAGGAGACTCAACCAGGCCACCAAGAAGGACCATTTCCCCCTGCCTTTTATTGACCAGATCATTGAGAGACTGGCAGGGAAGAGCCATTATTGCTTCCTGGATGGGTACTCGGGCTACAACCAAGTGGCCATCGCTCCTGAGGATCAGGAGAAGACCACCTTTACCTGTCCCTTCGGCACATATTCTTTTCGACGCATGCCATTTGGGCTATGCAATGCCCCTGCGACTTTTCAGAGGTGCATGTTGTCGATCTTTTCGGACATGGTAGGGGAGTGTTTGGAGGTCTTCATGGACGATTTCTCGGTCTATGGCGACGGATTCGATTCTTGTCTTGACTGCCTAGACCGGGTACTCCAGCGATGTATCGAGTTTCATTTGGTTCTATCTTGGGAGAAGAGTCACTTCATGGTGACTCAAGGGACGGTGCTTGGCCACATCATCTCCAACAGGGGCATGGAGGTTGATCCGGCCAAGGTTGATGTCATTAGAAAACTCACACCGCCGTCCAATTTGAGGCAGTTACGGTCATTCCTGGGGCACGTTGGATTTTATAGGAGATTTATTCAGGATTTCAGCAAGATTGCCCGACCGTTGACTGACCTCTTGACGAAAGACACCGAGTTCCTTGTCGATGACAAGTGTCTCTCGTCCTTTGCGACTCTCCAGCAGCATGTTATTGAGGCTCCTGTCCTCCAGCCGCCTGATTGGTCTCTCCCATTCGAGATCATGACGGACGCCTCCGATTTTGCCGTAGGGGCAGTGCTGGGACAGAGGAGGGATGGAGTTCCGTTTGCCATACACTATGCTAGCCGCACATTGGATTCCGCCCAGCGAATTATACGGTCACAGAGAAGGAGATGCTAGCCGTAGTGTTTGCCCTAGATAAGTTCAGATCATATATCATTGGATCTAGAGTGACTTTGTTTACAGATCACACCGCCATCAGGTACCTCATGGCAAAGAAGGATGCCAAATCCAGACTGACTAGATGGATCCTTCTACTCCAGGAGTTCGATATTGAGATCAAGGATAAGCCTGGAGTCAAGAATGTGGTGGCGGATCATCTCTCCCGATTAGAGCAGCCTGAGGATTCTGAGCAGATTGATCCCATTAGAGATACCTTCCCAGATGAGGCGATCCTTGCTATCGCCTCACTCCCGTGGTATGCTGATATTGTGAACTTTCTCGTTGCAGGGAAAGTCCCACAAGATTGGCCCAGGCAGAGGCTTGAGACCTTCCTTGCGAGGGCCAAGTCCTACCACTGGGAGGATCCCATCCTTTACCACGAAGGAGGGGATAGCGTCTGGCGGCGGTGTATTCCTCAGGAGGAACACCATAGCGTCCTCATTTACTGCCACAAGTTTGAGGCAGGAGGACATCATTCTGGGAGGAGAATGGCACAGAAAGTGCTCCAATCCGGCTTGTGGTGGCCTACCCTCTTCAAGGACTCTGATGAGTTCATGAAGAGGTGTACTGACTGTCAGAGGATGGGCACTTGTGGACAGCGTGATATGATGCCGATGCAGCCCATTCACTTCTGTGAGGTTTTTGATGCATGGGGCATCGATTTCATGGTTCCATTCCCTAAGAGTCAGGGATTTGAGTACATTCTGTTGGCCGTAGATTATGTTAGTCGTTGGGTTGAGGCTATCCCCGCCCGAGCCGCTGATGCGAGGACAGTTTGCAGATTTTTGAGGAAGCATATCATCACGCGGTTCGGGGTTCCACGAGTTCTGATTTCTGATGGGGGGTCTCATTTCATCAACGACCAGGTAAAGGCCCTTGCTAGCGAGTTCAGCATAGATCATCGTGTTGCCACCCCTTACCATCCACAGACGAATGGTCTAGCTGAGGTGTCGAATAGGGAAATCAAGAATATTTTGCAGAAAGTCGTCCGCCCTAACCAAACGAATTGGTCACAGCTTTTGGACTCGGTCTTGTGGGCATATCGGACGTCTTTCAAGACTCCATTGGGCACATCTCCCTTTCGCCTCGTTTATGGCAAGCCGTGCCATTTACCTGTTGAGCTGAGGCACAAGTCGCTTTGGGCAGTCACAGATATTCTTATGGATTCAGATGGTATAGGAGACCAGAGGAGGGCAGAGTTAGCTGCCCTGGAGGAGCTTAGAGATGCAGCTTTCTCAAGCAGCCTACATTATAAGGAAAAAGTGAAGGAGTGGCATGATTCTCACATCAGCCACAAGCATTTTGAGATTGGACAGAGAGTATGGCTGTTTGATGCGAGGCTTAGATTATTTCCAGGGAAGCTACAGAGCAAATGGAAGGGACCTTTTCTCGTCAGAAAGGTACACGACAATGGTAGCATTGATATATCCGAGTTGTCTTCTGAGAGTACCTTTCGAGTGAACGGCCAGCGGCTCAAGCCATTTCTAGATCATGAGCCGCGGGACGTTATTGTTGCCCCTATTCATTTTGCGTGAGATGTGGTCTCTTGACTCACATCTTTTGCATCTCACGCCTGATTTTCACTGTTCCTCCGCCTGTATAGATCCAGTTGTCCATATCATTCTATTCTTTAGTCCCACATCCCTTTTCTCATCTTATGATTATGCTATACTTAGGGTGTACTTTACCCTAAGTATAGGGGGGATGTAGGACCTGCGGGTATTCTTTTTATTCTTTCTGCCCCTGTTTTGCTGCCTATACTTAGGGATATTTTACCCTAAGTATAGGGGGGCAGATTCTGTATCTTCTTCACTCGGATTTCCCTTCATGTATAGCTTGCTATACTTAGGATTCGTTAATCCTAAGTATAGGGGGAAACCACCGAGTTCCTCTCATTCTATTCATTTATTCGTTCCTGTAGTTAGCCATTCCTTTTCACTTCCCTTTTACTAAGCACGAGTTATGTCTTCTTCATCGCTCTTGATCACTCTGAGGACATCGTTCGAGCTAAGTATAGGGGGGGTGTATATATTTCATATATATTTTAGCCATAACTCGTACTTTGTGTGAGTGTGTTAATAAATAAATTGGTTAAAAATCACAAAAATTAAAAAAATTTCATGTACATAAACCTCTTTTATCCTTGCACATACATAGCTAGTATTTTTGTAAAAAAAATTTCAAAAATCTTTTGTGTAAAGTTTGTGTAAATATTTTTGTATCAAACTATGTATATAGTACAAAATTTTTCCAAAATGTTTTGAAAATCAAAAGTTTGCAAAAATCTTGTGTAAATATTTGTAAATATCTTTTTTGCAAAACTTGCACTTCATGCATCATTCATTCATGATTTCAAAACATTTTTCAAAAATTTTGCATGGTTGTAAAATATTTGTAAATAGCATCTTGTGTACATACATGTATATAGTTTTTCCTGGATGAGAGTTGACATTTAAACTAAGCCTGGAATTAAATTGAGAAATGGAGCTTGAAAAAGATCTTAATCCACTTAACTTTAAGAGGAACCTTATAGGACTTAGGGTTAAGGCTTTTCAGGTCCATAAGGACTTAATTCTTTGAGTCCACTAGGCTATGAGAATATGTCATCTTGATGAGCCTAAGTAGAGCACTTAACAACACACGCATGACTCTTAGAGACAATGGCTTGACTTGCACCTGCACTTTACACATGGCTCTCCACGGATGAGGTGGTGAGGAGGCAGTTTCCTTTGGCTTGGGGTAGCATATGAGGGTAGTACTTCTAGGCGGAACCTCTCTTCTTCTTCTAGTGAAGGAAGTGCGTCTCAACTTGGTCTAGTGGTGATGAAGGCTAAAGACAGAAGCTGTGGGTTGCAATAAACTTCAAAAGAGGGATAGTCTACTGGCTCAAGAGGAAATTTCTTGTATATATGCTGCACCATGTAGATATGTTGTACAGAAGTCCTTGAAAAAAAAATTTGCAAAAATGCAAAAAGAACTCCAAAAAAGTGGTGGGTCGGATTGAAAATTTAATAACCCCATCGGAGTGTACATAGTCAAATAAAGCAAAGCTTATGGTATCCATGTTACATCTCATGAAGCTTGCAGCGGGAGACTTAGCTACACTGGCTAAGCTTCCAAAACTCTATACTTCTACCCCCTCTTCTTGAGCCGGTTGCACTTGAACTTAGAAGGGAATACCCCGCTTCTCGAGGAAAGAGTTGCTAGACCGAGGCATTAGAGTTACCAGGTTGAGGGAGGTTGTTTCTTTGTTACTTCTGAGGTGGGGAGCCACATATCACTTACACCGCATGGAAAGATTCATGGTCATTAGAGTTTGTGTATGTAGACTTGTTCTGATCTGGTTTATTGAGGAGTCTTGCCCATAGATTGGTGGAACTTGGAGGCTGTTGAGTTTTAAGCTTAAGTCTAAATAAGGTTCCGACACATTAATAATCCAAAGATCTGATCGAGCTCCATATTTCAATTTAATGAAGGAAAGTTTAATAATTCAACCTTGATCCATGTACATCCTCTTTTTCTTTTTCTTTTTCTTTCTTTTTCACTTCTTTTTCAAATAAGTGTTTGCTAAGGGACTAGCAAAGTTAAGTATAGGGGGGTGATGAATACCCATTCATCACTCTTTATTCTTATATTTTAGCTACAAAAAACCTCTGCAAATACATGTAAATATGTGTAAATACAAATAATTACCAAAAGCATGCATTGTGTAAAAACCTGTAATTAGCATGTTTTTGTGCAAAAATAAAAGAATAAAGAGTAAAAAGAAAAAGAGGGAAATATTTAGAATAAATATTGAGCAACCTAACCCAAGGGAGGGCTCAGCATGGGCCTGACCGCATAAAAGCCAAAGTAGAGGGAGATAGGAGCTCATGTGTAAATATTGATGTAAATAAATAAATTATATTTTCCTCAACCAAAAATATGCTTGTACATATTTTTTAGAAACTAGTAAAAACAAAATAAAAATTTAAAAATCAAAAATTCAAAAATATCCTTTCACCATGTACATAGACCACCCTCCTTATTTGTTTACCCTTATAAATAAATAAAATTATTTTCTAAACTTTTTGTAAATATTCTATGTTACATATTGTAAATAAAATAAATAAAAAAAGACAAAACAAAAATCAAATAAAAATTACAAAATTCAAAATATAAAAATGCCTTGTACATATGCCATGTATATAGATGTACATATATATTTATTTCACCCTTGTATATAAATAATAAAAATAAAATAAAAATACCATTTTATTCCTAATTTTATACTATAAATAAATAAAATATAAAATAGGAATAAAATTGTATAAAAATAATAATTAAAAAAATCAAAAATCAAAAGCCTACATATTGTATATATCCCTATATAATGTAAATACCTTATTCTTATTTCCAAAAATTAATTAAAAATCACCAAAAATAGAAAAAAATAAAAGAAAAATATTTCATGTTTTGGGTTTTTGCAAAATCGGCCATTTGCTGCCTCATTTTTGAGTTTCAAATCTTATCCACGTGGCAGCATCTCACTGGTCCACGGGGAATGTTGACCCCGGTCAACTCCCCCCGCGGACCCTCTTCTCTCGCGGATCGGGCTGTCGACCCGATTTCTTCGATTTTTCTCCACCTGATCCGCCCACCATTCACGCAAACCACGGGTCCTAATCCTCCTTCTTGCATCCGAGATCATCGCCCGGGGGGTTGCATTGGGATCCGCGCTGCACGTTACCCTACCCGATCGATTCTTGCCGGACCCTCCACTGTATATAGTCTGAGCTCCGCCCCCGTTTTCACGCATCTTTGGCTCTCCACCCTTCATCCCGTGACCTCCACTGCAGTCCCTGAGGTGACAGCTCTCGATTGCCCGTGTCGCAGCGAGGAGAGGGGGCGGTTTCCATCGATCCGGCGACTTAGCGTCGCCGTGCTCCGCCCAGTGCAGGAGCCCGAGCCTCAGGACCAGACGACCTTCGAGGCTTCGACCGGGAGCTACCTCAGCTCCAGCCTAGTCTACTTCGCCACCCAGGTAACCTTCTAGCTTTCTTGTTCAGCTTAATTTCTTGGTTGCCCCAAATCGCATCTCCGCCGAATTCCGTTGATTCCGACCATCTCGAGCATCATTTCGATCATCGGAACCCACGTCCACCATCGCCTTTCCCTCGCGCATCTTCTCCGCCCATCCGTTCAACCCAGCTCGCACAGGAGCTGGGATTCGAATCCCCTCGCCGTCGCTTCGCCGGGGTTCGTCCGCACCGCCGCACAGACCACCTCCACGACGCCTAACCGGGTTGAGGCATTTTGCCCTCGATCCGCGAAGCTTCTGAGCCTTTTTGCAGGATCGGAGGGGGCCATCTGAGGCCTCCCGACATTCAGACAGGAGCGTCTCCTCCGCCGACCTCACTGGACCCCTCCAGGGCTCGGTTGGGCCATCGGAGACCACCAGCAGCTGCGGAGCACCACGTCGGAGCTTCTCCGATCTTCAGGCGCAGCAGGGGAGGTCAGGAGCGCACGTACTGGGCCGGCGAACTTCGCCGGCCACCTGTTCTTCCTCGACCTTCAGGCACCGTTCGATCGCCCTCCAGCTCCAGTTTCAATCTGAGCCATCCGTTCCAGGAGCGTCAGGCACCGCACGATCAAAGGAGGAGTTGATCCAGACCATTTGATCTTGAGATGAGGCGCAGTTGACCAGTCACCGTTAGATCCTCCACGTGTCTTCGTCTCAGCCATCCGATCACGCCAAGGGTTACAGGAGTGAGCCGCCCCCGCCGCTCCACCGTCGGATCTACACGTGGCGCATGCTCCGCCCTTGGATCTTAAATAAGGGGTAATTGTCCTTAGGCCCCTCTGTTTTCAGTTTTTATTATTTAGTCCTGTAAATATAGAATGCAGTTGTTTAGTTTTTGGGATATTTGCATAGTGGACCTCGCACTTTAGTTTATTTGCATTTACACCCCTGTGCGTTGTATGCCACGTGCTTCGTCACGTGTTTATCTGGGTTATTTGCAATAGAGACCCCTGTAGTTCTGGTTGTTCTCGAATAAATGAAAGTTTTATTCTATTTGCATTTATACCCCTGTGCGTGATCTATTTCTACATGTGCGTTATATTTTGGGTATTTTGCAGATAAGCCCCTGGACTTTTGGTACTTGTTACCAACAAGTCCTCGGAACTTATTTTTATCACATTTGGGTCCCTGAGTGCCCCAGGCACGCGCCTCGCGCGTGATTTCTTGGGTATTTTGCACCAGGACCCCCAGAACTTTGGGTATTTGCATTTTGGTCCCTGTGCACAGTGCCCTCTTGTCATTTTTGAATAAAATATCAAATTACCTCCAAATCCAACGAAAATTTGACACATGGCTCCTGCCATGGTGTAGGATTTTTGTAGATTTTTAAGGACATTTCTGAGTTTAATTGCCATTTTTAAAAATTCAAAAACATATATTTTTGGCACTGTTTAACTTGAAAAATCACAAAAAATTATAAAAACCTCCCTAAAAATTCCATAAAAATTAGGAACTGTTTATTGTGTGTTGCTTGATTTTCTAGCCAATTTTGGCTATTTTTCATCACTGGAAAACCCTAAAAACTTAAAAACCCTCAAAAACCCATAAAAATCCCAGTAAATACATTAAAAACCCAAAACAATAATTCTGGTACCCGAATTTTCCTTGTTTTCTCTATGTTATAGGAAAATTACCTCCAGGCCTTTTTGAGGTCCTTAGGTATTTTATCTAGGGACTTTTGGCTTGGCTGGACAGTACCTTGCATTTTCACCATTGTTTGATTTTTAGAAATTAAAATAAATACCAGAAAAATCTCAAAAATTCACCAAAAACATAAAAAAAATATAAAAAACATAAAAATATTTTTGTTTGAATTTTTGTTTGATTTTGGATGCATTGAATAATTTGTCAAAGTTTGCATGTTTTTGCTTTTCTTATTTTCTTCACATATTAAAAATCCAAAAAAAATTAAAAACAATTAAAAACCACTTAAAATGCTTTCCCTTTTTTCTCTGACCTTTTGACTACTTCGTAGGCTTTTTAGCCAATCCGTGCTCCTTGTGTTCGACCCTGGGTGCTATACCAGGTAAATATCATAGTAGGACCGCTTTGTTTTGATTTCACATATTTTTCGAGTGGTTCATTTTTCTTGATTGACACATTCTGAGCGGCTGAGGTCGCAACGACCTATTTTTGCACCTTCTACCTTAGTCGTTCGGGGTTTTGTGCCCATCAACTACTTAGTTGTCATTTCATATTTTTGTCTATTTGTTATCTCTATTTCATATAACTGTTTTCTGACACTCTCTCTGTTTCACTTTTTACGTGAGGAACCGCCTGAGGATGCTTCGGCTTTCCGTTGGAGTACTGATGAATCTCTGTTTCATCATCTTTATTCTGGCATTTTGGCCTTTAAAACCCTAGTAAATACATGTAAAGAGTCTTAATTCTTACATTTTAGCATCCATGCATCATTGTGTAAAAAATGTACAAAATACGGTTTTGTTGCCAAAATTATATAATAAAGGAAAGAAAATAAAAATAATAAAATAATAAAGACATTTTATGACCCTAATCCCCGATACCTAGGCATCTTGATGACTAGGTCGACAAGAAATAAAGTAGGGGAAATAAGGGCCAAAAATCAATAAAAAATCCATTTTATTTATTCATTTTTGGGACCTATTTGTAGTTCCACTTTTTATACTTCAAATAAAGAAACTTTGTACATGCAAGTTGCATATAATAAAATATAGAAAAATACAAAAATTATTTCTTTCAAAAATAATATATAGATAAAAAGATATGATCTGAATAAGATTCCAAAATTCCTACTTTCTAGATCCATATCTCTCAAATAAACACTCAAAATATATCAAAATCACCTTTAATTCTATATAACTTTAATAAGATATTTAATGAAGGTAGTTTCATGATTTTTGGAGTTACGGGGTGAAAGTTAGGTTTTGGACCCCCTATTGTATACTTGTACCAATTAAAATATTCATTTTATTTATTATTCATTATTTTTGTAATTTATATTTTTATAAATTTTTTAAATATTTTTATAATATATTAAATATGAAAATAGGAATAAAAACATAAAGGAAATGCAAAATTAAAATACTTGTATAAAATACATAGGTAAAATACATATATCTATACCTATATAGATAATATACCTATTTATTTAATTGTATATAATATCTTAGAAAAATAATATAAAGATATATTTAAGAGTAAAATTATTTAATACATATATAAAATAATAAACTAATTTAATAAAATCAAAATTAAAAAAAATAAAAGATTAAAATACATAGATGGATATACCTATATATAGCCCATAAAAAGTATCTTGTAATTCTAGTCCTAGAAAAAAACAAATAAAAATCTTAATAAAATACTTTATAAAATAATAAATATTTTTTATTTTATATCCTAACATTAATAAATCATTTATTATTTTAAAATGAATTTACAAATATTTTTTGCAGATTTTTTTCTGGTTGGTCCACGTGGACCAACGAGATCATCATGTTCGTTGATTTCGGTAAACTCTCTGACTGAGGTCTGCACTGTGTCAGAATCGATTTTTTATCTGATTTCACACATTTTTCGAGGCCACTTATTTCACTATTTGGGCTCTCTTCCTTCTTGACTTTTCTTCCCCTTAGATCGATGATTCACGCCGTGACGTTACATCGGGGATTGAATCATCGATTCTCCAAGATCTCCCTCATTCTTCTCGCCACCCCGATCTAGTACATAACCGACCCCCAATCTTCCATCCGAAGTTTCATCCTCCTTTGACCACTTTCTTCTCTCCCTAAGGCGTGCAATGGGTGAAGGATGGTGACAACACCCACTCCAAGGCTTTAGGTTGTTCGAAGAGGCTGTCCTAGGGGCGCTCCACCCTTCTCTGGTAAGATCGCCATCGAGGTGCATCTTCTTGGCTTCTACTGGTGAGGTATGTTTTTCATTGCATTTCTATATTTGCATTAGTATTAAGTTTAAATTCTTGCCTTTATATTATGCTTTAATCGTTGTAATTATCGTAGTCACCCCCTTCGACATTCACCGAAGCTCGATGATGAATCCCTGATTCTCACTTTTTATTCTTTTAATTTAGCTATTTATCTTGGCAAAGCATCATGTAGATAAGTGTAAATACAATAAGTTAGCATTTGGCATGCATATGTTAACTATATATATTTAGCATGTATTTGTGCAAAAATAAAAGAATAAAAGAAAAGAAAAAGGAAGGAAGTATTTAGAATAAATACAGAGTGACTCAAACCCCAAGAGAAGGTCAGACATTGACCTCATCGCCAAATAAAATAAGTAGAGAGATATAGGTCTTATTCTATATTGTATATATAATTTATATATGTAAATAATTATTTGTTGATTAAATAAAAACAATATATTCTTCTCACCTCCTTTATTATAGTTGATAAAACAAAAATCATAAAAGTTAAATCACAATTAAAATAAAATCCCCTCTCACTTGTACAAAATATATGTATATATTTTTCACTCTCTATTTATTATATACCTATACATAACTAATAAAAATAAAATAACAATTATTTTAGACTCCTAAGAACATGTTGTAAATAAATAAAATACAAAATGGGGTATTTATGTAAAAATATTAAAATAACAATAAAAGTACAAAATGCGTAGGAATATTATACTTGTATATATTACTATACACCATATATATCCTAAATTATTTTTTTGTAAAAATAGTTAAAAATCACAGAAAAATCCTTGAAAAATACAAGTATTTCTTATTTTGAAAACCTTTTGATTTAAAATCATTTATTATTTTTTATTGAATTTATAAGTATTTTATAAATTCTAATTTTCTGATTGCTCGGTGGGGATTATTGACCGTTCATTAACGGTTCCTCCTTCCCGTGTCAGACCTAGATCCTATTCGCCGGAGCCTCTTCTCAAAATTTTCCAGCTTTACTCCATGCTCCATTGGCCTCGAGATTTGGACCCGATAATCCTTGTACTTCTGACATCCTTGCGGGTCCTTTGGCCGATCCGATTTGCCCTAGGGTTTAGCACTTTTCTCCTCCACAGGGGAGTAGCTCATGCCTCACTCCTTCTTCCAGCCCTAGCCACCTCCGATTGAGTGACAGCTTCTAGAGTGACCCTATGGATTGGAGTTTGGTGGAGATACCGCGCTGCTCAGCCTCGTGGCCGATGTGCGTCGCCGCGATAAGTCTCCCAGCTTTCCACAGCTTGGTTGAGGCCTTTACCTCACCGACACCCTTCGCTTGAAGCTCCAGATTTCATATAGAACTTCAGCGACCTCTCATTTCTCGTACGTTTTCCTATTCGATCCATTCACTTCATCTAGCACCGTCGGACCTCCGCGCACTCCTCTCAGCGATTCGGAGCACCCACATCTGAACCTCTCCGTTCCGATCGACCCATAGCTTTGACATACACCTCGCACCGCAGCCTGATCACCGTTAGGCTCGTCCCTTATGTCGAGACGAATGACCAGATCTCCTCCCTCATATTCGTTGGAGATCTTACCCCTCCACACGTAGTTTCTTTCTGTTTCTGCTCGAATAACCCCAGATCGGAGCTTCCCCCTGAGTTGAGCTTGCCTCCGCAGGCGTTTGTACATCGTTGGGAGTCCAATTCTATCCTTCAGAGGGTCCGTCGGAGATCTCCAGGTCCATCTTCATCGCCATGCACATCTGTCCAGCATCTTCCCCAACGAACCCATCCATTCGATGCGACTAACTTCCATGACCTTGTCGGGCCCCTCTGATCGATCATTAGAGCCGAGGATACCATCTGAGGCTTGGGTGAAGTTCTCCTCGACCCTGTTCTTCCAAACACCCTTGATGATGCGCCCAAGGCAACTCAGGTTAAGTAATATCGAAGGTCGTTGCGACCCAAATCGCAAGGCACGATCAACAAGAAAAATCAGACCACCATAGAAAGAAATCAAACACTAAAACCAAAGCAAGTGGTCTTGATATTTATTTAACTGGTATAGCCATCAGGGTCGAACACAAGGAGCATAGAATGAATCCCACGTAGTAGTCATGTAATCCAATAAGGAAAGGTATTTTTGGTGGTTTTTAGTTTTAAAATTTTTTAATGATTCTTTTATTAAGAAAAGAGGTAAAGAAATGGCAAAGATGCACACTTAAACAATTATTTAAAGGTCTAAAAGTACTAAAAAATTCAGAACAAAAATTTTTTATGTTTTTAAAATATTCACATGTTTTTTGGTATTTTATGGGGTTTTTCTAATTTTTATGTAATTTTCTAAAAATCAAAGAAGACCAAAAATAACAAGCTATGTACAGCCTAGATATAAAGGAAAATTAAAATTAACGGACAGGGAGTCCACGTGTCATCCGCTGTAGTGATGCGATTGCGCGGCTCTGGTCTCGTCAGGTGTCAGATCTGACGGTGTTAGATGGTCGGGGACGTGGTGTGTACGGGGTCGTTAGAACTGACATCTAACGGGCTGGCATGTCAGTTGGATGGACGGTCAGGATGGTAATTGGAGGCTACGTCGATCCAATGGCACAGAACACGTCTGGAAGAACAACGTCTCCAAGAACTTCATCGGTGCCAAGGACGAGATCCTCGGCCCCCATGGAAGATCAAATGGTGTCGGCGTAATCATTGGACTGTTCCGCATCAGGTGAATGACTCGGATGGGAACTCCATTTTTTGGATCGGCGTGACAGAGAAGGGAACCTGGAGCTGCTCCGACGAGCTTGAGAGAGGGTGGTTTGGAAGCTCTCAATGTGTAACAAGACCTGCAACGAGTAGCTCTGACTCAGAGCTATGCTCCGGTCAAGGTTATTCGGATTGAAAACCAAAGAAGCGACGGTGACTGGGGTTTGATCTCCGACGAATGCGATAGAGGGAGATCTTAGACCTAATACTGGCTATATGGGAAAAGATTAGGGTGATCATGTTTCGGAAGGAGCTTGAGGGTGAGCCTGTGGTTCGATCGAAGCGACTGGGAATGAGTGACGAAGCTCCGACCAAATGGTCGGAGCTGGTGGAGCAGCGACGACGAGCAGTGGAAAGAGTTGATCAAACGAGGAGTTAGGAAAGACTAAGAGGTTACCTGGAGGTCCAGATACGTCCCTGAACTCCAGGTGAAGGTAGACGTCGGGGTTATGGCCTCGACCAAGTGGCGGAAGGCGAGGGAGGCTTCTCACGGTGGATCTCCAGCCACGAAAGGGGAGCGTCGACGTCACTGCGCCAACTAGAGCACCAGGACGTCCCTCAGACGATTGTCACCACGCTGAAGGTTTCTAAGGTATCAAGAGGGAGTGAGACCAAGCTAGGACACTATGGAGGCAGAGAGAAGATTTTATAGGGTCGACGGGGGTCTGGAAAGATCGGAGAGATGCGTGAGACCCGAGAAGGAATCAAATTAGGCGAGGGACCCGCAAGAATATTGGAAGTACGAGGATTCTCGAGTCCGAATCCCAAGGTGAGAGGTGAGCAGAGTCGAGCTGGGAAATGTCGAGAAGGGGCTCCGACAACAAGGATCCGGGTTGGACCCAGGTAGGAGGCGTCGTTGACCCATGGTCAACATTTCAGCCGACCAATCAGAAAATAACATTACAAAATACATTACAAATTCGATAAAAAAATAATACATGATTTTAATTTAAAAAATTTATAAAATTAAAAATGATTTTTATTTTTCAAACTATTTTTCTATAATTTTTAATTATTTTTATGAAAAGTAAATCATTCTATACATAGTATATTGTATTATATATAGGTATATTATACCTATGTGTTCTGTACACTTATTTTTAATTTGTTTTTTATATAAATACTCCAATTTTATATTTTATTTATTTACAAAATAATTTTCAGAGTATAAAATAATTTTTATTTTATTTTTATTATGTATTTACAAGTATAAAATAAATAGGGAAGTCAACCTATATACATGTATTATGTGCAAGTGAGAGAGAATTTTATTCTATTTTTATTCTATTTTTCTGATTTTTAGAAATATATACAAGGAAGTAAAAGCATATTTTTAGTTTTTTCAAAAATAATTTATGTACACACATGATATATATACAAGGTAGAGTGGCCCTATCTCTCTCTACTTATTTTATTTGGCGATCAGGCCAATGCTTGGCCCTATCTTGGGGTTTGCGTCACTCAATATTTATTCAAAATACTTCCTTCTTTTTCTCTTTATTCTTTTTTCTTTTATTTTTTTCTCAAAAACATGCTAATTATGCACTATTAACACATGTGTGCATATTGCTAAGCTATTGTATTTAAACCTATTTACATGATGCATTACCAGGATAATTTGCTAAAATAAAAGAATAAAGAGTGATGAACATGGATTCATCACCCACCCTATACTTTACCTTTGCTAGTCCCTTAGCAAACACTTATTTGAAAAAGAAGTGAAAAGAGAGAGAAAAAGAAAAAGAAGGAGAATCAGGATTGATTATTAAACTTGTCTTCATTAAATTGAAGTATGGATCTCAGTCAGGCCTTTGGATTATTAGTTTGTTGGAACCTTATTTGGACCTAGGTTTGAAACTCAACACCCTCTAAGTTCCACCAATCTATGGTCAAGTCTCCTCAATGCTCCAGATCAGAACAAGTCTACATACACAAACTCTAATGACCATGAATCTTTTCTTGTACTGTGTAAGTGATAAGTAGCTCCCCACCTCAGAAATGGCAAAGTAACAGCCACCCTTAACAAGGTAACTCTAATGCCTTAATTCGGCAGCTCTTTCCTCGAGGTGAAGGGTATTCCCTTCTAAGTTCAAGTGCAACCAACTCAAGAAGAGGAGGAAGAAGATAATGGACCATGACCAGTGCAGTCATGTATCCTTGGGAGCCCAACCAGTGTAGCTAAGTCTCCCGCTGCAAGCTTCATGAGATGAGAAACATAATCATTGCTTTATTTGGCTATATACGCTCCGGTGGTTATTTTATTTTCAATCAGACCCACCACCTATTTTGGAGTTTTTCTTTCTTTTGCACATTTTTTTTGATGTGCAAATGTACAAAATATCTACACGGTGCATCATATATACATAAGGACTTTTTCCTCTAGAGCCAGTAGATTATCCCTCTTTTGAAGCATTATTGCAACCCATAACTTATGTCTTTAGACCTCAACACAGCTAGACCAGGTTGAGATGTACTTCCTTTACTAAAAGAAGACGAGAGGTTCCACCTAGAAGTGCTACCCTTGTATGCTACCCCAAGCCAAAGGAAACTGCCTCCTCACCACCTCATCCGTAGAGAGCTATGTGTAAGGTGCTGGTGCAAGTAAAGCCATTGTCTGTGAGAGTCATGTGTGCATTGTTAAGTGTTCTACTTAGGCTCATCAAGATGACATGTACTCATAGCCTAGCGAACTCAACGAATTAAGTCCCAAATGGACATGAAGAGTCTTAACCCTAAGCCATATAAGGTTCCTTTGAGAATTAGGTGGATTAAGGTCCTAACCAAGCTCCATTTTCCAATTTAATTCCAGGCTAGTATAAATATCAATCATGATTCAGAAGAAAGTACAAGTATATACAAAAATCTTTTTATGTAAATTTTTGAAAATGTTCAAAGTTTTTGAAAATTGTTTGAATGAATGCATGGATGCAGAAGTTTTGCAAACTATTTACACACATTTATACAAGGGTTTTTGCAAACATTTGTTGTTCAAACATTTTACAAAAATTCTGTACTATAAATATAATTTTGAGATCAAAACATTTACAAACTTTTTACACAACATATTTTTAAGAACATTTGCACAGAAATAATTTTTATAAATAGCTATGTATGTGTAAGAAAGAATTTTATGTACAAGAAATTTTTTAAAATTTTTATGGGTTTTAATAAAGGATTTTAGTCATTTTATTTATTAACACACTAACACAAAGTACGAGTTATGGCTAGAGTATATATGTAATATATACGACACCCCCCTATACTTAGCTCGAACGATGTCCTCAAAGTGGATCAAGAGCGATGAAGAAGACATAACTCATGGTTAGTATACGGCAGTGAAAAGGAATTCTATACTATAACGACGAATCAAAGAATAGAATGAAAGGATCTCGGTGTTTCCCCCTATACTTAGGATCAAGTAATCCTAAGTATAGCAGGCCGTACATAAAGGAAAAACCGAGTGATAGGATGTACAGGGTTTACCTCCCCTATACTTAGGGTGAAATATCCCTAAGTATAGGCAGCAAAATTGATGTAAAAAAAATCAAAAGAATAATCAAGAGTTTGACACCCCCCCATACTTAGGGTAAATTACACCTTGAGTATTGCATAATCATAAGATGCAAATGGGGTGTTGGACTTAAGAATGAGATGATATGGACATCTGGATCTATACAAGCGGGAGACAATGATAATCAGGCATGAGATGCAATAGATGTGAGTCAAAGACCACATCTAATGCTAAATGAATAGGGGGGACGTCAATGACCAGTGGCTCGTGATAGATATATGGTTTGAGCTGTTGCCCGTTAACACAGAAGGTAGAGGCCAGATGACATCTCAGATGTGATAATACTCCCATTGTCATGTACCTTTCGGACCAGGTATGGTCCCTTCCACTTGCTCTGCAACTTACCTGGAAATAATCTAAGCTTAGCATCGAATAACCATACTCTCTGATATGTCTTAAACTTCTTATGGTTGATATGAGAATCATGCCATTCTTTCACTCTCTCCTTATACTATAGGCTGCTCGAAAAGTCTGAGTCTCTAAGCTCCTCCAGGGCTGCCAATTCTGCCTTCCACTGATCTCCTATACTTACCAGATCCAATAATATATCTGTGACAGCCCGAAGTGACTTGTGCCTAATCTCAACAGGTAAATGGTAGGGCTTGCCATAAACAAGATGAAAGGGAGGTGTACCCTAAGGAGTCTTGAAGGAAGTATGATACACCCACAAGACCGAGTCCAAAAGATGTGACAAATCCTTTCGGTCTGGGTGGACTACCTTCTGCAATATCATCTTGATTTCCTTGTTCAATACTTCAGCAAGACCACTGGTCTGAGGGTGATATGGAGTGGCTACATGATGGTCAATGTTGAACTCGCTAGCAAGGACCTTTTCCTTATCGCTGACGAAATGAGACCGCTGTCAGATATCAAAACTCTAAGTATCCCGAATCGTGAAATGATATTGTTCCTCAAAAATTTGCAAATAGTCTTAGCATCTGCAGTTCGAGCGGGGATGGCCTCAACCCAACGACTAACACAATCCACGACCAACAGAATGTACTCAAATCCCTGATTCTTAGGGAATGGACCCATGAAATTGATGCCCCATGCGTCGAAAACCTCACAGAAGTGAATGGGCTGCATCGGCATCATATCACGCTGTCCACAAGTGCCCATCCTCTGACTGTCAATACACCTCTTCACGAATTCATCAGAATCCTTGAAGAGGGTAGGCCACCATAGGTCGGATTGGAGCACTTTCTGTGACATTCTCCTCCTAGAATGATGTCCCCCTGTCTCCAGCTTGTGGCAGTAGGTGAGGAAGCTATGGTGCTCCTCCTGAGGAATGCACCGACACAAGACGCTATCCCCTCCTTCAAGATAAAGGATGGGATCCTCCCAATGGTAGAACTTGTCCTTCACAAGGAAGGTCCCAAGTCGCTGCCTGGGCCAACCTTGTGGAACTTTCTTGGCAACAAGATAGTTCAAAATGTCGATGTACCATGGGAGCGAGGCGATACCAAGGATCGCCTCATCTGGGAAGGTCTCAGAAATGGGATCAACCTACTCAGATTCCTCAAGATGCTCTACTTGGGAGAGATGATCCACCACCTCATTCTTGACTCTAGATCTGTCCTTAATCTCAATATCAAATTCCTGGAGTAGAAGGATCCATCTAGTCAGTCTCGCTTTGGCATCCTTCTTTGCCATGAGGTACCTGATGGCGGTGCGATCAGTAAAGATAGTCACTCTAGATCCAATAACATACGATCTGAGCTTATCCAAGGTAAAAAGTATGGCTATAATCTCTTTCTCAGTGACAATATAGTTTCGTTGCACTGCATCCAATGTACGGCTAGCGTAGTGAATGGCAAAAGGCACTCCATCCCTCCTCTGTCCCAGCATGGCCCCTACAGTAAAATCAGAGGCATCCGTCGTGATCTCGAATGGGAGAGACCAATCAGGACAGGAGCCTCGACAATTAGACTCTTGAGATTCTCAAATGATGCAAGACACTTATCATCTATAATGAACTCAGTGTCTTTGGTCAGCAAACCAGTCAACGGTCGGACAATCCAGCTAAAATCATGAATGAATCATCGATAGAAACCAACGTGCCCTAGAAAAGACCATAACTGTCGCAAGTTGGATGGTGGATTGAGTTTCCTGATGATATCCACCTTGGCCGGATCAATCTCCATGCCCCTGTTAGAGATGATATGACCTAGCACCGTCCCTTAAGTCACCATGAAGTGACTCTTTTCCCAAGATAGAACTAGGTGGACCTCAATGCAGCGCTGAAGGACAAGGTCTATGCAGTCAAGATAAGCATCAAACCCATCGTCATAAACCGAGAAATCATCCATGAAGACCTCTAAGCAGTCACCCGCCATGTATGAAAAGATGGACAACATGCACCTTTGGAATGTCGCCAGAGTGTTAAATAGACCAAAGGGCATCCATCGGAAAGCATACGTTCCAAACAGACAGGTAAATGTAGTCTTGTCTTGTTCTTCGGGTGCAATGGCCACCTGATTGTAGCTGGAGTACCCGTCAAGAAAATAGTAATGACTCTTCCTAGCTAGCCTCTCTATAATCTAATCAATAAAAGGCAACGGGAAATGATCCCTCTTGGTGGCCTGATTCAATCGTCTGTAGTCCACACATACCCTCCAAGAAGTGGGTACCTGGATAGCTATCTCCTCTCCAAACTAACTCACAACTATAGTGACGCCCGCCTTCTTGGGAACCACATGTAATGGACTAACACACTTGAAGTCAGAGATGAGAGCGACCAACCGTGCATGGGAGAACTCTCGCTGATTATGAAAATCCGGTGTAGACTGCTCTGCTAATGTATATGTGCTCTGTATCAGATCAGTCTCCACACTAGCTGTTGGCTCTGTAGGAATCAGATACGGTATCAACTCATTAAACTCTGCTCAATCAATATCTGACTCCGAGGGATCTGAATCTAAATCACAAGGGAAAGAAACTGCCTCACTATCCAGAACGTGGTCTACAGCCTCGAATGTGTCCTCTACCAAGAGTGTGCTCTCCAAGCCCTCCTCTGCTAAAATCTGCAACTCAACAGTATCTGAATGTGAGAGGATGGCTCGTGAAATGGGATCGGACTAAGAAGCTTCATCATCAGTAGTCACAAAATCGCACTCCTGGTGGACGTCTCACTCCACCTCTGTCATCTGCTCTGACTCGTTGAGCTGCTCTAAGCAAGTTGAATCTCGCGCTCTGGTCTCATCGATCGTCTATATTTGTATACTCTCGCCCTCGACGCGAAAGTACACCTTCCCGCATCATGATCGAATACTCCCTCGGTTGTGGCCAAGAATGGGTGTCCTAAAATGATGGGGGTATTGGTCATGGACTCAGGGATCTCCATGTCCAATACAACGAAGTCCAGGGGGAATTGCAGGTCCTAAATTGTGATGGACACACCCTTCAACAACCCCTTCGGCCTCTTGATAGATCTATCAGCAAACTGAAGGATTGTCATGTTCTGTCGAAGAGTGCCAATCTTGAATCGTTCGAGTAAGGTTGCTGGAAGTAGGCTGATGGAAGAGCTGTTGTCTAATAGAGTCCGATCGAATCTCTGCTCATGCATATGACATCTAACATACGAAGCTCCTACATCGGGCCTTTTGGCTGGCAGGCGGTTCTGAATGGGAAAGCAAGTAGCACGGGTAAGCACATGGATCTCTGCATGGTGGTTCCTCTTCTTCCTATGAACGGTAGTCTTCTCTCTAAGGTTCCTCTGGAAGAGAGGGATGTGCTCAAGTGCCTCCTGTATAATCAGCTGAATCTGAAATCTATCTATCATCTGTTGTCTGAACTCCTGCTGTGATTTTTTTGGATTTTCTTTTTTATTCCCCTTAGCCAACCAGAGTGCTTGGGGGAAGGGGATGACTGGCCCCTCCTCAGATAGAGGGCTAGGAATAGGTCCCTACTGCTGTGATGAAACATAATCCATACAAACATCACCAATCATCGCATACAGACTCGAAGATAAAGAACCATTTCCTTTATTAATTTTTTTGGATTTTTATGAATAGTCCTGAGATACAGAAACAATAGGAAATGCAATCAGAATAGAAGGGATAGCTTCAATACCACCCACAACTGTAGCATACAGAAACAATGTATTTTTCTACAATATCACGAACTGTAGCATCAGTACCGCTCTCTAGCTCAGCATCTGAATGGCTGGTGGCATCAGCACCATCTCCTGCAACTAGTGAAGCGACGACCTCAATACCTGATGAATCCCACTTCATCACCCTTTATTCATTTATTTTAGCTAGAAACTTAAGCAAAATACATTGTAAATTTGTGTAAATTTCATAAATTGCCAAAGAACATGTATCTTGTAAATATGCATAATTAGCATGTTTTTGTGCCAAAATAAATGAATAAAGAAACACAAGAAAAAGAGGGAAATATTTAGAATAAATATTGAGTGACCTAATCCTAAGGGAGGGCTCAGTATGGGCCTGACCGCAAAAAGAACCAAGTAGAGAGAGATAAGGTCATTCATGTGTACATATACCTATGAATATAAATAAACTAATTTTCCTCAAAATAAAAATAAATAAGTGTTTCTTATATTTTGTACATATGTGTAAATATAAAATCAAAATAAAAATGGGAAAAATACAAGAAAAACAAAAAGTAATAAAATCCCTTCATCAGTGTACATAGACCATGTATAAAGAATAACACATCCATTTAGTTCCTCCTTGTAAATAATTAATAAAAATGCAATAAAAATATTTCCATATTACATATTTCATGATGTAAATAAATAAAATAAAAACTAGAAAAATAAAAATAAAATAAAAGAAATAAAACAAAACCAAAATCCACCTTGTATATACACCATGTATATAGGTAAATAGAAGTATTTATTTAGCCTATGTAAATAAATAATAAAAATAAAATAAAATACCCTTTTATTCCAAATTTTATTATATAAATAAATAAAATATAAAATTGGAATAAGTATAAAAAAATAAACAAGTAAAAATAAAAATAAAAAATACACATATGTATATACTTATATATAATAATAATATTTTGTAAATAACTAATTTATATTTCAAAAAAATAAATAAAAATCACTAAAAAATCACTTGAAAATAAATAAACATTTTTCATGTTTTACCTTTCTTGAAATTAGGTCATTTATTATTTTTTACTGAATTTATAAATAATTATCAAATAGCGGCATGTGATTGGTCCACGGGGGATTGTTGACCCCCGGTCAACTCTCCCTTCTGGACCAGTCAACCCGGATCTGTGCGCGTGACCCGACTTCACTTAATGTACTAAGCCAGATCCGAGCTCCATTTACCCAAACCCCAGGTCCTAATTGATCCCCACTGATCCGAGATCCACGCCCACCTTCTTGCCTAGGGGTTCGTGCTTTACCAAGCCGGACCCGACCCTTTCTTCTCGGACCTGCACTGCTATATAGTGTCTCCTCTGCCGCACTTCCCCCCCCCATCCTTGGCTACGCATGTTCGTCCCAGGACCTCCACCTTACTCCCGAGATTGACAGTTGTGCAAGGAGGGTGTCGAAGAGAGGAGAGGACGCCTCTAGCCATCTATCCGGCGACCCCTGTCGTCGTGCGCCGCCGGGAGGTGCGTTGAGCCTCGGAACCCGATGCTTCCTCGAGGAAAGGACCCCTAGAGCTCCGCGAGCTCATCCCCAGTCGACTCCAGCCATCAGGTAGATCCAATTCCATCTAAATTCGCTTAATTTCATCTTTCGCCCAAATCTACCCATCACCGTCGCCGATCGATTCCGCTCACCCCGCTCGTCCAATCGATCATCCGACCCAACCATCATCTCCGTGATTCCCCTCTTCACGTTCTGTACCCACTCACTCCCCTTGTCTCGCCCCGGTGCAGGTGCTTCGACCTCCACCACCGTCGCCTCGCCAGAGGCCGTCCATATCGATTCGCCCGACCGCCATTCCACCCCTAACGGGGTCGAGGCAGTTTGCCCTCGACCCAGGAGTTGTTCTGTGCGTTTTGTAGATCGAGAGAGGCCCATCTGAGGGTCTGAATCCTTTGTCACAGCAGCTTCAGTCCTCTACCGTCGCTGGGCTGCTCCGGTGGACCCCAGCCTCATCGGAGGCATCTAGCAGTTGCGGACCATCGAGGCGGAGTGATCCCACATTCCAGTAGCCGAAGAGGAGGTCCCATTGCACGCACGGAGCTGGCGAATCTCACCGGCGAGCAGTTCTTGGAGGACCCTCCTCTATCGTCTAATTAGCCCCTTCAGCTCCAGATTTGATCCGATCCATCCATTTGAGGAGCCCCGCGACCGTCAGATCTTTCTGAGGTTTGATCTGGACCATACGTCTATATGAAGAGGCGCCGATATTCACCACCGTCCGATCTACACGTGGCGCAATCATCACCGTCCATGCAGGCGAAGGGTTAGCCGCGTAGCAGCCATCGTCAAATCATCCACGTGGCAGGCCTTCATCCGTCAGATCAGATCCAGAGTTCTTCGAAGATGCGTAGCACCCCCTTAGCCGTCCGATCTCACACATGGCGCCCCTCCAGACGAAGAACTCAATAAGGGGTAAATTTCTGTTAGTCCCCTCTTTCTATTGCATTTAGCGTTTAGTCTTGTAAATATTTTATTCAGTTGTTTTTATTTTGGTAATTTTGCATTGTGGACCTTTACATTTCTCCTATTTGCATTATAGTCCCTGTGTTTGTATACCACGTGCATCGACACATGAGACTTGGAAATTTTGCAATATATATCCTCTGTTTCCCGTGCTTTATTGTTTGATCTTTTAGAAATAGGAATTACAGTTTGGTCCCTTCGTGCCTGATTCACGTGCGTAGCGCGTGATTACTTGGACTTTTTGAACGAGGGCCCCTGCCTTTTCCGGATTTGTTATTGATTGGCCCTTGGAACATATTTTCTTGCATCTAGGTCCCTATGCACTGTGAGCCTTTGTTCGATTTAAATAAAATAGCAATGTCAACCCAAATTGCGTGAAATTTGGATACGTGGCTCCTGCCACTGTGTAAAAATTTCCCTAAATTTTGGGTACATTTTTTAGGCTTTTTGATATTTTTAATAATTCAAAAATTGTTGTTTTTGTTTCTTTCTGATTTAAAAAATCATAAAAAATAGAAAAACTCTTTTAAAAATTCAAAAAAAATTAGGAGTTGTTAGTTTGTGTGTGTTTTATTTTCTATGCAATTTTCGTGATTTTTGTGTTTAGAAAAACCTTAAAAATTAAAAAACCCTTAAAAACTCATAAAAATTCTAAAAAATTTAAAACTCCAAAAATAATAAACTCTTTTTCTGAATTTTTCTTATTGTTTCTATTTCTCATAAAAATTACCTCCAGGCTGTGAAAGACCCATTTGATATTTTTCATGGGACTTTGAAGCCTGGCTGGACAGATTGCTCCTGCTTTTGGCTTTCTTGATTTTTAGAAAATCATATAAAAATTAGAAAATTCTGAAAAAATCACCAGAAACATCAAAAAACCTAAAAAACATAAAAACATTTTTGTTTGAATTTTTAGAGTGATTAAATAATTTGTTGAAGTTGCTTGATTTTGCCTTTTCCCTATTTCCCTTCATTATTAAAAATCCAAAAAAATATATAATCAATTAAAAATCCATCAAAAATACATTTTCTTCCCTTTTATCGATTTTAACTACTTCGTAGGCCGCAAAGCCAATTCGTGCTCCATGAGTCTGACCCTGGGTGCTACACCAGGCTAATCTTATAGTCTAACCGCTATAGCTTGATTTCCTTGATTTTATATCTCTTTATTTGGTGGTCTGATCTGAATTTTCTTGATCGAGCTGATCCCTCGAGTGACAAAGGTCGCAACGACCTTAGCTATCTTTTTACCTTAGTTACTTCGGGGAATTTTCGGCTCATCAGTACCGTCAGTTGGATCTACATCCTTGGTGGCATCAACACCACCGTCGTCATCATCATCATCATCATCATCATCATCATCATCATGAACAGCACCAGCACTGCTCCCCTCCTCATCTAGCACTCTCAAGACCTCATGATGTCAATGCTCAAACGAGGCACCGCCTACTGGCATCCTACCACTTCTATATGTGACAAAGTCAGCATCAAATGTATATGAAGCAATATCACCCAAAGAATCACTAGGAGTGGTGGTGCTCTGTGAACTGTACCTGCTCAGACTTTCTCTTCAGGTTATCCGGGTTGGGCTCGATCTGAGCAGGTATGGCAGCCTTGCCCTTGATGATCTCCCTCATCTCCTGATGGAACTAGTCCATCTCTTCTCTGAAAGTGGCCTGCTGCTAAGAAACAAGGTGGGCCAAGTCATCAAGTGCTGGGTTCTCATAGGTTGGTCCATGAGAACCGGACGGGTTGCCTTTCTGGAAGTGAGGCTGCTACTGGGAAGGATAAGGGGAATACTGCTGAGAGTACTGCTGAGGCTGCTGCTACTGCCTCCACGACTGTCCCCGTTTGTAGGGATGAGGACCCTGCTGGTAGTGTTGTTGTAGCTGTAGGAACTAGGGTTGTTGCTGCTGGCTATACTGCCCACCCTGAACTGTAGGCTGCTGCTGGGAAGAGGTACCTCTAGCTGACTAACAAAATATGGTATGGTCTCAGCAGATCCTAGGTTGTAGTCGATCATACCAAATCCCGTTGACATCCATCAACATCTCCTGCTCGTAAGGATGTGGGGGAAGGACTGTCAGGGTTGATCTTGCTAGAACACCACCATCTGAGTGTCCTGAGATGGTGGTGGCTGGAAGTACTACTGTTGCGGCTGCTGGAAAGACTCCGCTTGAACATGGTGAACCTGTCTGTGCTGGCCGGAGTGCTGGGTCGAGCGACTACCGCTAGGATCCATCCGTGACCTGAAACTAGGCTGAGGATCCATCTATGCCTCTTGGAGAGACATGATCTGGGTCTCCAGGTCACTCAGCGTCTGTGCCATCTGATCCATCTGTGACATACCCTAGCACTACTTCTTATCAATGAGCTCTATGCGGTCCAAATTCTCGCTGATGATACCCATATCATCAGCGGATGACTCTTCCTGTGCTGTCGCTGTTGATGAAGTGGATGGACCTGCATCGATCCGTATGATCCTCTGGTAGGACGCAACCTGTGGATGGGGCTTCCCCTAAGTGTAGAGTCGGGTTTGGGACATGAAAGTGTAGTTCCCAGTAAACTCCTCATAGATAGCCCAGACCTGATCCTCATCCTTGGTGAAATAGGATCCCCCACAAGATGTGTTGATGAGCCCCTACAACTCTGGTGTAAACCCACAAAAGAAGCTCTGCACTAAGTTGGGCTTGGATATGTCGTGATGTGGACACTGGTCAATAAGCTCTCTGAAGCGGTCCCATGCCTCGTGAAACTGCTCGTTGGGAAGCATGGAGAAGTTGTTGATGAGGGCCCGCGCTGCATTCGTCTGGCCGAGTGGCTCGTTCCGGAGCTATTCCCATGATGTCACGTACCTCCCTAAATGCTTCAGCCAATAGGCTGTCCGGTCAACAAGGGAGAACAGAAATGCCATCATCTTGATGATATCCTCATCCACGAATCAATCGTGGATTGTGTTGCAGATCATCTCAAACTCTTGGATATGGAGGTATGGCTCCTCGGTGGCTGATGAGCCGCCCGAACAACTAAGGTAAAGGAATCAATACGGTCGTTGTGACCTCATTCACTCGGGACTCAGAGCTCAATCAAGAAAAAAGATTAAGACCACCAAATAAGGATAAAAATCGATGAAAATCAAGCAGCGGTCTCGCTATGATATTAACCTAGTATAGCGACCAGGGTCGAACTCGAGGAGCACGGATTGGCCTTGTAGCCTACGAAGTTGTCAAAAACAAATAAAAATAAAAACAATTTTTTGGTGGATTTTAATATTTTTATATTTTTTGGGATTTTTAAATATGAAGGAAATAAGAAAACAATGAAAACAAGCACAAACAACAATTATTTAATTGCTCTAAAAAGGCTCTAAAAATTCAAACAAAAATATTTTTAGAATTTTTATATTTTTTACTGTTTTTGGTGAATTTTTGATAATTTCTGATTTTTATGGAGGTTTTCTAAAAATGAAACAAGTCAAAATCAGAAGAAGGCTGACCAGTCAGGCTTGGATGACCAAAATAAAATATATAATGGTCCTAAAATAGCTTGGAGGTATTTTTCCTATGAAGTATGATCAACAAGGAACAATTAAGAAAAAGATTTATTAATTTTTGGTTTTTCTATTATTTATTAGATGTTTCCTACAATTTTCAAGGTTTTTCAATTTTTATATTTTCTATAAATCCAAAAATGACCAAAATTGGTCAGAAAATCAAGCACAGCAAGACAAACAAAGTCTGAATTTTTTAGAATTTTCGAAGGGGTTTTTATATTTTTTGTGAATTTTAAATATGAACAGGCAGAAAAAGAGATGTTTTTGAATTTTAAAAATAATAAAAGGGATCCAAAAATTTCCCAAAAATCAGTGAAAATTCTACACAGTGGCAGGAGCCACGTATCAAATTTTCACTTGATTTGGATGAGATTTGATATTTTATTTACAACAAACAAAAGCCCACAGTCACAGGGACCTATTTGTCATAAAAGTATCTTCAAGGGGCCTAAGAGTAACAAAACAGAAGTCCAGGGGGTCCTGGTGCAAAAAGTTCAGGTTCCCACACGCCACGCACGTGTTCTGGGCACTCAGGGACCTATATGCTATTAACTTAAGTCCCTGGACCTATTAGCAACAGGTGCTCAAAATCCAGGGGCTAAGTTGCAAAGAGCCCACGAAATTCAACACATGTGGAAATAAATACACTCACAGGGGCATAAATGCAATTAACCAAAAAGATTTTTCATTCCATAACAACTAGAAACTATAGGCCACAATATGCAATTTCACCAAAAACACACGTGAAGAAGCGCTCCAGCGACGAAGGCGGAGCTTAGGCTCATGTGCTAAACATGGAGGACCTCATATGGTCCTCCTTTGACCTGCAAAGCTGCACAGAAACACTCCTGGGTCGAGGGCAAAATGCCTCGACCCAGTTAGAGGCGAGGTGGGTGAACGATGCGTTGGGGCGGAGGAGCTCCGGCGATGCGACGGCGAAGGAGCTCGAATCCCAGTTCCGTGGCGAACTGGGTTGGATGAAGGGGCGGAGAACGTGCGGGGGAGTAAGGCGAGGATGATGGTCGGGTCGATTGGCGAAGTGGGTAGCTGGGATGGTCGAAAGCTAACGGGCGATTTGGGTGTCACTTGAAATTAGCTAAAACTAAAGGGAATGAAGCTTATCGGATGATCGGAGTCGACTGGGGATGAGCTGCTGAAGCTCTGGGTCTTTGCCTCGAGGGTCGTCGATGCTCGAGGCTCGAGCACCACTCCTGGGAGGTGCACGGCGGCGCTTGGTCGCCGGATCAATGGTCGGGACTCCTCCTCCTCACTGCATCACCACCAATCGCTTGTTGTCACTCAGGCGCAGGTGCTGGAGGTCCTGGGATGGAAAGAGCGGAGCCAAAGATGGAGTGAAACGCACGGCGGAGCTGGGATTAAGTATGGCTAGGGGTCTGGCTAGATGGGATTCGGGCAAGACAATCGGAGCATGGATCCCCATAACCCACCCCGGGCGTGGATCAGGGATGAATCAGGAAGAAGTAGGACCCGGGGTTAAGGGTTTTGGCGATCGGATCATGACGCGATAAATCAGAGAAATCGGGTCGGGCGTGCAGATCCGCGAGCTTGTGGTCCAAGGGGGGAGTTGACCAGGGGGTCAACATCCCCCGTGGACCAATGGGATACAGCCACGTGTAAAATAATTAGAAATTGAATTTAAAATAGTAAATGGCCGAATCTTGCAAAACTCAAAACATGAAAAATGTTTCTTTTAATTTAAACTAATTTTTTGTGATTTTTAATTATTTATTTAAAATAAAAATAAGCTATGTACAATATAATATAATATATATAGGTATATATACAATATTGTATTTTTGATTTTTGATTTTTAATTACTTATTTTTGTACATTTTTATTCAAATTTTGTATTTTATTTATTTATAGAATAAAATTTGGAATATTTTGATATTTTTATTTTACTTTTATTATTTATTTACAAGGATTAAATAAATACTTTTATTTATGTACATATATGGTATATATACAATGTGATTTTTATTTTTTGTTCTTTTGATTTGATTTTTGTTTTTATGATTTTTATTCTATTTATTTACACCATGGAATATAGAATGTATACAATTTTTATGGGATATTTATTTATTTATAGGGATAAATAAATAGATAAAGTGCTTTATGTACATGGTGGATCTACAATTATGAAGGGGTTTTCGTTCCTTTTTAATTTTCATTTTTATTTTGATTTTAATTTTACAAATATATACATATAAATACACACCCATTCTCATTTGAATAAGAGGAAAATAACTTTTATTTCATTTACAAGCATATGTACACATGAGCTTCCTTATCTCCCTCTACTTGGTTCTTTTTGCGGTCAGGCCCATGCTGAGCCCTCCCTTGGAATTAGGTCGCTCAATATTTATTCTAAATATCTCCCTCTCTTTCTTTTATTTCTTTATTCTTTCATTTATGCACAAAAACATGCTAATAATGCATATTTACACAATGAATGCTATTTGACAATTATTGTTATTTACAGGAATATACATGTGTTTTGCATAGGTTTTGTAGCTAAAATAAAAGAATAAAGAGTGATGAATGGGTATTCATCACCCCCCCCCCTATTCTTAACTTTGCTAGTCCCTTAGCAAACACTTATTTGAAAAAGAAGTGAAAAAGAAAAAGGAAAAGAAAAGGAGGGGAAAATGCATGGATTAATGCTGAATATTAAACTTGCCTTCATTAAATTGAAATATGGAGCTCGATCAGATCTTTGGATTATTAATGTGTCGGAACCTTGTTTGGACTTAAGCTTAAAAACTAACAGCCTCCAAGTTCCACAATCTATGGGCAAGACTCCTCAATAAACCAGATCAGAACAAGTCTACATACACAAACTCTAATGACCATGAATCTTTCCTTGTACGGTGTAAGTGATATGTAGCTCCCCACCTCAGAAGTAACAAAGAAACAACCTCCCCCAACCTGGTAACTCTAATGCCTCGGTCTAGCAACTCTTTCCTCGAGAAGCGGGGTATTCCCTTCTAAGTTCAAGTGCAACCGGCTCAAGAAGAGGGGGGAGAAGAGAATGGACCATGACCAGTGTAGTCATGTATCCTTGGGAGCTCTAACCAGTGTAGCTGAGTCTCCTGCTGCAAGCTTCATGAGATGAAACATGTATACCATAAGCTTTTGCTTTATTTGACTATATACACTCCGGTGGGATTATTAAATTTTCAATCCGACCCACCACTTTTTTGGAGTTCTTTTATTTTTGCACATTTTTTTATGTGCAACTGTACAACATATCTACATGGTGCAGCATATATACAAGGAGTTTTTCCTTTTGAGCCAGTAGACTATCCCTCTTTTAAAGCTTTATTGCAACCCACAGCTTCTGTCTTTAGACTTCTTAACCACCAGACCAAGTTGAGGTGCACTTCCTACACTAGAAGAAGAAGAGAGGTTCCGCCTAGAAGTACTACCCTCATATGCTACCCCAAGCCAAAGGAAACTGCCTCCTCACCACCTCATCCGTGGAGAGCTATGTGTAAAGTGCTGGTGCAAGTTAAGCCAATATCTCTGAGAGTCATGCATGTGTTGTTAAGTGATCTACTTAGGCTCATCAAGATGATATATGCTCATAGTCTAGCGGACTCAAAGAATTAAGTCCCAATGGACCTGAAAAGCCTTAACCTTAAGCCCTATAAGGTTCCTCTTATGATTAGGTGGATTAAGATCTTAATCAAGCTCCATTGTCCAATTTAATTCCAGGCTAGTTTAAATGTCAACTATAATACAAGAAAAACTATACAAATATTTACAAGGATGGTATTTACAAATGTGCACAATTTTTAAAAAATGTTTTGAAATCATGAATGTATGCATGAATGCAAGTTTTGCAAAATATGTACACAAATTTACACAAGGTTTTTGCAAACTTTTGATTTTCAAAACATTTTGGAAAAATTGTGTACAATATACATAATTTTGATAAGAAAATATTTACAAGCTATTTACACCAAAAAGTTTTTACAAACATTTTTACAAACATAATTTGGTACAATAGCTATGTATGTGCAATAAAAGAATGTTTATTTACAAGGAAAATTTTTTTAATTTTTATGGATTTTTGGGTTTTTAGCCATTTTTATTTATTAATACACTCACACAAAGAACGAGTTATGGCTAAAGTATATATGAGATATATACACATCCCCCTATACTTAGCTCGAACGATGTCCTCGGAGTGATCAAGAGCGATGAAGAAGACATAACTCGTGCTTAGTGTAGGGAAGTGAAAAGGAAGGCTATAAACAAGAACGAATCAAAGAATAGAATGAGGAGAACTCGGTGTTTTCCCCCTATACTTAGGATCAAGTAATCCTAAGTATAGAAAGCTGTACATGAAGGGAAATCCGAGTGAAGGATGGACAGAGTCTATCCCCCCCCCCATACTTAGGGTGAAATATCCCTAAGTATAGGCAGCAAAACAGGGGTAGAAAGAATCAAAAGAATACCCGAGAGTCCTACATCCCCCCTATACTTAGGGTAAAGTACACCCTAAGTATAGCATAATCATAAGATGAGAAAAGGGATGTGGGACTTAAAGAATAGAGTGATATGGACAACTAGATCTATACAGGTCGGAAGAACAGTGATAATCAAGCGTGAGATGCAATAGACGTGAGTCAAGAGACCACATCTCACGCAAAGTGAATCGGGGCAACATCAACGACCCGCGATTCATAATCTAGATTTGGCTTGAGACGTTGGTCGTTCACTCGAAAGGTACTCTCAGAAGACAACTCAGATATGTCAATACTCCCATTGTCATGTACCTTTCTCACCAAATACGGTCCCTTCCATTTGCTCTGTAGCTTCCCTGGGAATAATCTAAGCCTAGCATCAAACAGCCATACTCTCTGTCCTGGCTCAAACTTCTTGTGGTTGATATGAGAATCATGCCACTCTTTCACTCTCTCCTTATAATGTAGGCTGTTTGAAAAGGCTGTATCTCGAAGCTCCTCCAGGGCTGCTAACGCTGCCCTCCTCTGATCTCCTACACTATCTGGATCCAAAAGTATATCTGTGACAGCCCAAAGTGACCTATGTCTCAGCTCCACAGGTAAATGGCACGGCTTGCCATAAACGAGGTGAAAGGGAGATGTACCCAAAGGAGTCTTGAAAGACGTCCGATATGCCCACAAGACCGAGTCCAAAAGCTGTGACCAATCCTTTCGGTCAGGGCAGACGACTTTCTGCAATATAGTCTTGATCTCCCTGTTCGACACTTCAGCAAGACCATTCGTCTGAGGGTGGTATGGAGTGGCAACTCGATGGTCTATGCTGAACTCGTTAGCAAGGGCCTTTACCTTATCGTTGACGAAATGAGACCCCCCGTCTGATATCAACACTCTAGGCACCCCGAACCGTGAAATGATATTCTTACTCAAAAATCTACAAACAGTCCTAGCATCTACGGTTCGAGCGGGGATGGCCTCAACCCAATGACTCACATAATTAACGGCTAACAGAATGTACTCAAATCCCCGACTCTTAGGGAATGGACCCATGAAATCGATGCCCCATGCATCAAAAACCTCACAGAAGTGTATGGGTTGCATCGACATCATATCACGCTGTCCACAAGTGCCCATCCTCTGACATTCAGTACATCTCTTCACGAACTCATCAGAGTCCTTGAAGAGAGTAGGCCACCATAGGCCGGATTGGAGCACTTTCTGTGTCATTCTCCTCCCTGAGTGATGTCCTCCTACCTCCAGCTTGTGGCAGTAAGGATGCTGTGGTGCTCCTCCTGAGGAATGCACCTACGCCAGATACTATCCCCTCCCTCATGGTAAAGGATGGGATCCTCCCAATGGTAAAACTTACCCTTCGCGAGGAAGGTCTCAAGTTTTTGCCTGGGCCAATCTTGTGGAACTTTCTTGGCGACAAGATAGTTCACAATATTGTCAAACCATGGGAGCGAGGCGATAGCAAGGATCGCCTCGTCTGGGAAGGTCTCACAAATAGGGTCAATCTGCTCAGAATCCTCAAGATACTCCAATCGGGAGAGATGATCCGCCACCACATTCCTGACTCCAGGCTTATCCCTAATCTCTATGTCAAACTCCTGGAGTAGAAGGATCCATCTGGTCAATCTAGCTTTGGCATCCTTCTTTGCCATGAGGTACCTGATGGTTGTATGATCAGTAAAGATGGTCACTCTAGATCCGATAATGTACGATCTGAACTTATCTAGGGCAAAAACTACGGCTAGCATCTCCTTCTCAGTAACTATGTAGTTCCGCTGCGCGGCATCCAATGTACGGCTAGCGTAGTGAATAGCAAATGGGATTCCATCCCTCCTCTATCCTAGCACGGCCCCAACGGAAAAATCGGAGGCGTCAGTCATGATCTCAAATGGGAGAGACCAATCAGGTGGCTGAAGGACAGGAGCCTCTATCACACATCTCTTGAGAGTCTCAAACGACGAAAGGCACTTGTCATTGACAAGGAACTCGATGTCTTTCATCAACAGATCAGTCAACGGTCGGGCAACCCTACTGAAATCATGAATGAATCGCCGGTAGAAACCAACGTGCCCCAGAAAAGACCGTAACTACCATAAGTTGGACGGTGGATTGAGTTTACTAATGACATTCACCTTGGCCGGATCAACCTCCATGCCCCTGTTGGAGATGATGTGGCCAAGCACCGTCCCTGGAGTCACCATGAAGTGACTCTTCTCCCAAGATAACACCAGGCAAACCTCTATGCATCGCTGAAGGACTTGGTCTAGGCAGTCAAGATAGGAGTCGAATCCGTCGCCGTAGACCGAGAAATCATCCATGAAGACCTCCAAGCACTCCCCCACCATGTCCGAAAAGATAGACAACATGCATCTCTGAAAGGTCGCAGGGGCGTTGCATAGCCCAAATGGCATGCATCTGAAGGCGTATGTACCAAAGGGACAGGTGAAGGTGGTCTTGTCTTGGTCCTCTAGTGCAATGGCCACCTGATTATATCCGGAGTACCCATCCAAGAAGCAGTAATGGCTCTTCGCTGCCAGTCTCTCAATGATCTGATCTATAAAGGGCAGGGGGAAATGATCCTTCTTGGTGGCCTAGTTGAGTCGTATGTAATCCACGCAGACCCGCCAAGAAGTGGGTACCCGGGTAGCAATCTCCTCTCCGGACTCAGTAACTACTGTAGTGATGCCCGTCTTCTTGGGCACCACATGTAACGGACTGACCCACTTGGAGTCGGAGATGGGGTAGATAAAATTGACGCTCCCTCACTTCGAGATCTCCTTCATGACAACCTCTCTCAGATTCGGGTTCATCCGCTGCTGGAACTCACGCGACGGCTTTGCCTCATCCTCGAGATAGATGTGGTGAGAGCACAGAGCCGGACTGATCTCCTGGAGATCTACTACACTCCATCCTATCGCCTTGCGGTTCTTTTCAAGAACCCCCATCAGACGGGATTCTTGCTCTCCAGTCAAATCAGCGGAGATAATGACTGGGTACATCTCATGCTCACCCGTAAGGAACCTATACTTCAACGACGTAGGTAGTGGCTTCAGCTCTAGACAAACTGGTGCTGGAAAATCTGGCTTCTGAAGAATCCGAGTGTATTCGGCCAAATCTGCTCGGGAAAATGAGAGCTCTCTCTCGCAAACTGGGTTGGGGGAAGCCTGCTCAACTGGATTGTCTCTGCTCTGCATGGCATCTACCTCCTCCCTAACTGTAGGCTCAGTGGAAGTCAGATCTGGTACGAAATCCTCAAACTCTACCCAATCAAAATCTGACTCTGAGGGATCTGTATCATCCATGGTGGCCTCAGTACCACCGTCATCAGAAAACAAGTCCGTCTCACGGTCTCGAACTGGCTCTATTGCCTCAAAAGTATCTTGGACCAGGAATGTGCTCTCCAAGCTGTCCTCTGCTGGCGTCTCTGCATCAGCGGTCTCTGAGGGTGAGAGGATAGCATGTGCGTCTGGATCTGCCCATACTGCCTCGTCATCTGTGATCACAAAGTCGCAGTCTTGGTGGATGTTGGGCCCGGCATCTGTCATCTGCTCCGAATCTGTGGATGGCTCTGAGCATGATGAATCTCTAACTCGGATGCCCTCGACCGTCTCTATTTGTACACTCTCGCCCTCGACGCAAAAGTATACCTTCCCGCTATCGTGGTCGGTCACTACCTTGGATGTGGCCAAGAATGGGCGACCCAGAATGATGGGGGTATCGTTCAATGACTCAGGGATCTCCATGTCCAACACTACGAAGTCCACGGGGAATTGCAGGCCCTGAATCGTGACGACAACATCCTTCAGCAACCCCTTCGGCCTCTTGACAGATCGATCGGCAAACTGAAGGATTGTCCTTCTCTGTCGTCGAGTACCCAACTCAAAGCGGTCGAGAAGGGCTGCCGGAACTAGGTTGATCGAAGAACCGTTGTCTAATAGAGTGCGGTCGAACCTCTGCTCTCTGATGTGGCATCTGACATAAGGGGCTCCGGAATTTGGCCTCTTGGCTGGCAGACGGTTCTGGATCGCGAAACACGTAGCTCTGGTCAGCACATGGATCTCTGACTGGTGGTTCCTCCTCTTCCTCCTAACTGTGGTCCTGTATGTAAGTGATCTCTGGAGAAGAGGGATGTGCTGCAAGGCCTCCTGAAGAGTCAGCTGAATGTGGAAGCGGTCTATCATCTGCTGGTTGAACTCTTCCTGCTGTCTCTTTTTTGGATTTTCTATTTTCTTCCCCATTCCCATGTGGAGTGCTCTAGGGAAGGGGATCACAGGGTCCTTCTCAGATGAAGGACTAGGAGAGGGTCTCGGCTGCTCAAGCACAGCAGAATCCACACATACATGATCATGCACCACAGGTGGATCAGAATAAAATAAACCCTTTCCTTTATTACCAGATAAGTCCTGAGATACAATAACAGACGGAAAGACTACAGGACTCTCAGAAGTGAAAATGGTGGCATAAGCACCACCCTCGGCATGTCTTGCGGCATCAACACCGCTCTCTGGCTCGGCAACAATGGTGGCCTCAATACCGTCTGTGGTATCAGTATCCATGGTGGCATCAGTACCACCGTCATCATCTCTAGCGGCATCAGCACCGCTCTCCTCCTCGCCTAGCACTCTGGGAGTGGCCTGAGAATGTCGCTCAGACGAGGCGCTGCCTGCTGGCATCATACCGCTCCTAAGTGTGACAAAATCAGTATCAAACAAATATGCAGACATATCTCCAAAGGTACCACTAGGAGTGGCATACTCAGTGCAAACTACCTGCTCAGACTTCCTCTTGAGGTTGTTCGGATTGGGCTCTATCTGGGCAGGGATGGCGGCCTTCCCTCTCACTAACTCCTGCATCTCCTGACGGAACTCGCCCATCTCCCGTCGGAAAGTAGCCTACTGATCGGTAAGAAGGCAGGCTATGTCATCCAAGGTGGGGCTCTCAGAGCCTGACGGGTGGCCTCGCTGGTAATGAGGTTGCTGCTGATGTTGGAGCTGTGGGTGAGAGGGGTACTGCTGGGGATGATATTGCTGGTGCTGAGGTTGCTCTCACCTCCAAGACTGCCCCTGCTGATGGGGACGAGGACCATACTGCTGTGACTACTGCTGCTGCTGGTGGTGGTACACCGGGGGCTGCTGCTAGTGGTGATCCCTCTGATGGCTGTAATGGCCACCCTATCCTGACGGCTGTTGTTGGGAGCTGGAACCTCCGACCAACCAACGGAATACGGGATGGTCTCGTCGGATACCGGGCTGGGGTCGGTGATGAACCTCAGTTTCATCATCTTTATTTTCTATAATTAACCCCCTTGCTTAAAAGTTTGTCAATAAATCCCTGTTAATGTCCTGTAATTAACAGAGTCCAAAATAAATTAAAAACTACAAAAAAAAACAACAAAACAAAAATTCGTGGTATTTTTAGACTTAAAAATACTCTCAAAAAATATTTCGGGCCTTTATTTGATTTCATCTCCAGTTTTAGTCAACATGAAACTTGTAGATCTCGTCAAGATCTACAACTTTCATGTTTTGAGTTTTCTCAAATTCGGCCATTATAGCCTTCAAAAATCAAAAATCCCATCTAAATAATCTGATTGGGCCACGTGGCCCAATCTGGGCGCGCCACGCGGCCCCCTTCCCTTGTCTTTTTCCACCACCACCCCTGGCCGTTGGATCTCGCCTCAGATCCAACGGTCCCGCTGTTTCCACGCACGCCCCTCTACCTCGGCCGTCAGATCATCCTCTGCCTTCAATCCGCACCGTCCTTTAGCGCCTTAAGCAGAGCTCGCCACGTGGCGCGTTGAAGATCGATCGATCGCGTCTCAGATGTTTCATCTCAGCCGCTCCTTCCCTTGATGCCCCTCAACCGTTCGATTGGCCTGAGCTATCAATCATCACCGCCCATTAGCGCCTAAACCAGAAGCCTCCACGTGTCTCCTCATGCGCCCTACGATCGCACTTCCAGCCATCCATCTCAGTCGCTAACTCCACATTAATCCTCAACCTTCCGATCAACAACTCCTTCACATCCAAGCCGGTCGCCAGCGCCGCGGCCAGAGCTTGACGCGTGGCTGCTTCACATCCCTTCGATCCCATCGCCATCGATCTGATCGTGGCCATCCCTTTGCGCCCTTCCCTCCGCCGTTGAATCGCAAGATCCAACGGCTGAGGCTTCGTCTTCCTCCTCCCGCATCCTCTGCCTCAGCCCCGCGCCTCACAGACTTCCTCCGCCCTTCTATTTTTAGCAGCCTCAACTCACCACCTCTCCTCTCCCTAACCACCTTACGTTCGAGCCCAGTCCTCCAGGATTCTCGCGCACATCCCACAAGCCCCGTTCTCCTCTCCAGTCGTCCCACACCTCCTTGAAAAACTCGACTCCCCACAACCTGGACCACCGAACCTCGCCTTTAAATACCTCGCCTCCCCCATCGATCCAGACAGTCCATCGACCAAGGGGCGGTGGCCCAGCCCTCCAGCTCCTCCCTGTGACAGGGGGAGGAGCCCGGATCGAGCGACGACGACTTCCTTCCCCGATGAGACCCGCCGACCTTCAGGCGGCGCTGCGGTGGCTCTAAGCCCCGCCCGAGCTCGCTGGCACGGCCGACCAGTATGTGCGACGACCCGGGCTTCTTCTCCGATGCCCAGCCCAGGCCACGACCTCCATCTCCGGCCAGGTAAGTCCTCCGATCCTTCTTGCAGTTTTTCTTTAATTTGGCATAATTTTCTAGGTTTTCTCAAATGCTATTGACCTCCATTAATCCCCTGCCGACCTTCGCCATTAACCTATCACCTTCGCCATCCACTCCGATCACCCCCTTCTTCCGTCGCAACCTCCTTCATCCCAAGCTTCCTCCGCCGTCGGAGGCGGAGGAGGACCCACTAAGGGCTTCGCATTCTTCGCTCCACAAGAGCCCTCCGTCCACCTCATCTCGCACGCACGCACGCCTTAACCCCCTTGCAGGTCAACCAGCACCAATGGCCGGACCTTGGGCGGAGCCAGGTTCTAGAGCTCCGCCTCCGGTGACCAGGCGTCGACAGGGCATCCCAGGCACCCCCGCGTCTTCTTCGACCTCGGATCTGCATCGCCAGACGTTCAGCTTCGTTCCTCGAGCTTCCCCGAGCACAGCAAGATGTGGAGGAGCTCCAGGCCTCACGCCGGAGCTCTGATAGCGCCGCCAACCATCGAGGACGAAGAACGAGCAGCTACCGTTGGATCTCGCCCCACGGCGGAGATCCAACGACCCTGGAAGCGCCACGATGACATCCCGGAGCGCGGAGGCTCGGTGGGACCGAGCCTCGCCCGAGGCGCCCTCGAGCCACCACGTGGCCCGAGCCACCTGCAACGGCCAACCGAAGCAGCGCCGAACCTCGCCCCCATCCGAGCCTAGTTCACGTGCCTCACGCACGTGGGTGTGGGCTTTTTGCATCGGCGCCCTCGCACCTTTTGGGAATTACATCCAGGTCTTGATACCACGTGGCAGTCCCTGAGCCCACGCCGAGCCTTATCGTCACCAAGCCTGGAGGTTCGTATGTCCCGAGCCAACCCGAAGCAGCAGCGAGCCTCTGCCAAGCCCGAGCCGCCCTCCGAGCCTGGATAGTGCGTGCAGGGCACGTGCTTTGTGGGTTATTTGCAGAGACGCCCGCGCACCTTCCACAAATTGCAAACAGGTCCTGAGCACGTGCAGCACCTGCGCGCCTGGGGATATTTGCACTCATACCCTTGCGGGTTTCAATAATTGCAAATATGCCCCCGCGCGTATGGTTTATTTACAGGGAAGGCCCCCACACTTATTTTTATTGCATTTTAGTCCTTCCTAGGTACTGGTTTGTAGATATCTTTTTATGTTTTCTTTCATTTATGCCCTTGCCTTTAATCTTGCATATCTTTAGCCTCGTATATCCGGTTGAGGTGATTTCAGTTTCATTTCGAAGCTCTTTTTATCATCTTTATTCTGGCATGCTTAGATTCTCATTTTGATACTTCAATTTGTACTACTCTATATTGGTCAACTAAGTGTCCTGATTTTCTTGTCTTTCATGCATGCTTGATATATAAATGAAAATTGCTTCAGTTTCAGATTCTATTCAACTCGTACATCTTATGGCTTTAGTAATGATCAATTCGGGCATAATATTTCCATCGCGTCTCATGGCATTTATTTGCATGATAGAAATGATAAAAAAATGCATGTTTTTCTTAATGCACTGTTGTGTCCCCTTGCCCTTCATGCATAATTTGACCTGCATTGTCTCTTACTCAACACTTAGTTAAATAAATAGAAATCCGATTAATACGAGAGAAGCGCGTGTCCCTGAGTTCGACCTTGGTTTCTTGCCAAGTAAAATAAATAAATGATCATCTCATTTTGCTTTATTATCGCATATCTTTAAATGAGGTGATCTTTTGATGACCAGAATCGGCCCGACTGCTACGACATTTCCAAGTGCTAATTCCGCATTCTTAAAGGGCCGATTTTGCGTTACGTCAAATGGCGCCGTTGCCGGGGACACGGCTCATTTCTTATATTTTTTGGGTTTTTGTTTGTTTAATTTGGTGTTCCTTTTTATAGGTCAAATAACCACATATTTTGCATATAAAATTTTTTTTCTTATTTGATATCTAACTGTTGTTTCTGTGGCAGGGCCCTTGATGGATCAAGGAGGCGAGGAGCAGGACGTTCCCCGCTGCGAGGAGCCGCAGGAACATGCTTGGAGCAAAGGAGGAAGAAAGAAAAAAAATGTCTCGCATTTTTGTGTTGCATTTTAGTAATAAATTATTCGTTTACAGCGGTCTTCGATTGAAGACTCGCGATTGTAATCGAACGATCGTGGTTGTGTGGGGATCGGCCCCACTTGAGTGTCGACCTAGGATAGGCACGCGGCTCTAAGAGCTCATTTTATCTTTATGTGCTTGATCGTAGGTAGGACACACTAAATGATAGACGCACATAATCTCGCATCACTTAGCTAAAATCAATGAAGATTAATCACCGCTAATAGATGCATGATTAGGTGCGGCTTTTTCGACTTGCATACATGTTGGATTTGATTTTCAAAACAGCTCCATTTTTTATGTAATTTGTCAAATCACTGCATGATTTCTCGCTTAGCCTAGATCGCGGTTTCTTCGAATGCATGTTTTTCTCGGTTTCGTTTTCCTAACTTGATCACCTAGGTTAAATGGAAAAAGGGATTGAACGGTAGACGATGATTTCTTGATTTTGTGCTAACCATAATTCAGTGATAACCTAAAATAAAATTGGGACTGTTAATTGCAAGTCAACCAAAAATGGAGTAAAATTCGGTTTTGGGAGAGCAATACCTTCGCTTACGCATGATTTTCACTTCACTTCTTTTCTTTGCGTAAAAATCAAATGATTTATCACCAAAAAAATAGACAAGAAAATAAACCAACCTTGGTTGGTTTCATGTGTGAGTTGGTGAAATTAAGGGTTTGCTTGCTTGATTGAGCCTTGTATGACGCGACACGTACCCCAAAACCGACGATACTCCATTTCATCTCCGAAGATTCAGCCGCTCACTTGTATATTCATCCTCCTTCTTCGTTCACCTTGGGTTCTTCCAACATCAATCCTCATCTTTATACTTAGGCTAATCTCAGCCTAAGTATAGGGGGGACCCAAGTCCCCGTGATTTTCTCTACTCATCTTTTCTTGCCTTTATACTTAGGTTATTTCTAACCTAAGTATAGGGGGAGCCCCTCTTAGCTCCCGTATATTTCTCTGTACTTAAAAGGACCTATGGACTCGTATCATTTAGTGCTATGAGGACATAGCAAAGTTTAAGGATAGGGGGGTATACCGTATATACAATTTACTTACTTTAGCTAATATCTGAAAAATTTGAAAAATTTAAAACTTTTTGGCTAAAGTAAAATTCTTTGGACTAAGAGAACTCAAATGATTTCACGGCTTTTCTAACTATGTTACACTATTTTGATAAAAATATTTTCGAAAATGATTTGAAAAAAATGAGTTTTTCTTGTTTTGTAAAATCTTTTTGAAAAATGTTTTGAAAATCTTTTATTTTGTGTGACATGGTTTTGAAAATCTTTTATCAAGGAAAGTTGAGTCTAACCTGTGTTTTAACTTTAAAAAAAACTAAAATCCATACAAATGAGCAAAATTAAAATAAAAAATGTGTCTTGAATGAAGAAGTTGGATTAAACCTCTACTCTTACACTTTCACCCAGGATCTGAAATGTTCAGGGAGACTTAGCTTTTTGAGGTCTTTGAGATTTGCGGTTAACCAGCCTTAGTCATCAGGGTCTTAGACTTAATTATCCACATTCCCCTAGGTTTCTAGATTTGCATGCTATATTCCATGCTTAATCTCAGACAAAGAGAATATGATCAGCACATCACATGCACGACTGCGGTTTTGATTGAGATGAGTTGATTTTTCACCTGAGGGATTGGGATGAGGAAGTCGAGTTTGGATTTGATCTAATGATGCTCGAGGATGGGATAAAATCTTTGGAGGCTTCATGAAACCTGAGTGTCAGCAATATTAGCCAGTATGAGAACTTAGTTCTTATACTAATCTCTTGATATTTACCTAAGTGCCTGGGTGTGAATTATATAAAAATTGTTGATCAGTGTGCGCCAACTCTTGGTAAAAGCAGTGGAGCTAGCCACAAATTATACAAGTCAAAGAAATTCAAAGAAAAGCTCTCATTCCATACAAAGTCAAATATCAAAGAGCTTCCACCAAAGGCGAGCGCTCCCAAACTTTTCAAAGTGTCCACTTGGACCACCGCTATTAGGACCAGGAGTCGGGCTTGCAACAAAAAAAGGGCTCTGCATCGTAAATGCTACAAGTCTGGGTGTAGAAGGTATAATAGATACTCAAAAAAGACACACCCCGGTGTACTCCCAGGAAAACAAGTGCAGACGGCTCCAACTTCTCTTGACGGACGCATTGATCAACACCAAAAAAAATGTGTTGCGTAAAAAGGCACTAGAGAGAATCCTTGTTCCAATGAGAGGGAGAGAAGAATTGACACAATCCCATGCTCTCCATTTTCTGGCCCGACATCCACATTTTCTAAGTCTGACAACTAAAGAGACGGTAGATTGAATGCAAGATTTGATTTATTCCCTAGTGTTGAGGATTGGGTCCTTAGGAGATTTTCTCGGACCAAGATTTTGGGTGAAGACTTGACTCTACTCTCGAAATTGCAGTCAACACTAAACTTCATATCCTTTAGTTTATATGTATATCGGAGAGAGTCTAGAGAAGTAGAGGAATTGGAAGCCTCTTGATTAAGGCTGGGTTGATCTCTAGAATTTTGGATCTCTGAAGCCGAGTCGACTTGATCAGATTGGATCCTGTATTCACATGCACAAGGGGGTTGATCCAACTTAGTCATTCTTTTTGATGCTCGAGGACGAGCATAGTTTAAGTATAGGGGAGTGATGAACCTCAGTTTCATCATCTTTATTTTCTATAATTAACCCCTTGCTTAAAAGTTTGTCAATAAATCCCTGTTAATGTCCTGTAATTAACAGAGTCCTAAATAAATTAAAAACTACAAAAAAAACAACAAAACAAAAATTCGTGGTATTTTTAGACTTAAAAATACTCTCAAAAAATATTTCGGGCCTTTATTTGATTTCATCTCCAGTTTTAGTCAACATGAAACTTGTAGATCTCGTCAAGATCTACAACTTTCATGTTTTGAGTTTTCTCAAATTCGGCCATTATAGCCTTCAAAAATCAAAAATCCCATCTGAATAATCTGATTGGGCCACGTGGCCCAATCTGGGCGCGCCACGCGGCCCCCTTCCCTTGTCTTTTTCCGCCACCACCCCTGGCCGTTGGATCTCGCCTCAGATCCAACGGTCCCGCTGTTTCCACGCACGCCCCTCTGCCTCGGCCGTCAGATCATCCTCTGCCTTCAATCCGCACCGTCCTTTAGCGCCTTAAGCAGAGCTCGCCACGTGGCGCGTTGAAGATCGATCGATCGCGTCTCAGATGTTTCATCTCAGCCGCTCCTTCCCTTGATGCCCCTCAACCGTTCGATTGGCCTGAGCTATCAATCATCACCGCCCGTTAGCGCCTAAACCAGAAGCCGCCACGTGTCTCCTCATGCGCCCTACGATCGCACTTCCAGCCATCCATCTCAGCCGCTAACTCCACATTAATCCTCAACCTTCCGATCAACAACTCCTTCACATCCAAGCCGGTCGCCAGCGCCGCGGCCAGAGCTTGACACGTGGCTGCTTCACATCCCTTCGATCCCATCGCCATCGATCTGATCGTGGCCATCCCTTTGCGCTCTTCCCTCCGCCGTTGGATCGCAAGATCCAACGGCTGAGGCTTCGTCTTCCTCCTCCCGCATCCTCCGCCTCAGCCCCGCGCCTCACAGACTTCCTCCGCCCTTCTATTTTTAGCAGCCTCAACTCACCACCTCTCCTCTCCCTAACCACCTTACGTTCGAGCCCAGTCCTCCAGGATTCTCGCGCACATCCCACAAGCCTCGTTCTCCTCTCCAGTCGTCCCACACCTCCTTGAAAAACTCGACTCCCCACAACCTGGACCACCGAACCTCGCCTTTAAATACCTCGCCTCCCCCATCGATCCAGACAGTCCATCGACCAAGGGGCGGTGGCCCAGCCCTCCAGCTCCTCCCTGTGATAGGGGGAGGAGCCCGGATCGAGCGACGACGACTTCCTTCCCCGATGAGACCCGCCGACCTTCAGGCGACGCTGCGGTGGCTCTAAGCCCCGCCCGAGCTCGCTGGCACGGCCGACCAGTATGTGTGACGACCCGGGCTTCTTCTCCGATGCCCAGCCCAGGCCACGACCTCCATCTCCGGCCAGGTAAGTCCTCCGATCCTTCTTGCAGTTTTTCTTTAATTTGGCATAATTTTCTAGGTTTTCTCAAATGCTATCGACCTCCATTAATCCCCTGCCGACCTTCGCCATTAACCCATCACCTTCGCCATCCACTCCGATCACCCCCTTCTTCCGTCGCAACCTCCTTCATCCCAAGCTTCCTCCGCCGCCGGAGGCGGAGGAGGACCCACTAAGGGCTTCGCATTCTTCGCTCCACAAGAGCCCTCCGTCCACCTCATCTCGCACGCACGCACGCCTTAACCCCCTTACAGGTCAACCAGCACCAATGGCCGGACCTTGGGCGGAGCCAGGTTCTAGAGCTCCGCCTCCGGTGACCAGGCGTCGACAGGGCATCCCAGGCACCCCCGCGTCTTCTTCGACCTCGGATCTGCATCGCCAGACGTTCAGCTTCGTTCCTCGAGCTTCCCCGAGCACAGCAAGATGTGGAGGAGCTCCAGGCCTCACGCCGGAGCTCTGATAGCGCCGCCAACCATCGAGGACGAAGAACGAGCAGCTACTGTTGGATCTCGCCCCACGGCGGAGATCCAACGACCCTGGAAGCGCCACGACGACATCCCGGAGCGCGGAGGCTCGGTGGGACCGAGCCTCGCCCGAGGCGCCCTCGAGCCACCACGTGGCCCGAGCCACCTGCAACGGCCAACCGAAGCAGCGCCGAACCTCGCCCCCATCCGAGCCTAGTTCACGTGCCTCACGCACGTGGGTGTGGGCTTTTTGCATCGGCGCCCTCGCACCTTTTGGGAATTACATCCAGGTCTTGATACCACGTGGCAGTCCCTGAGCCCACGCCGAGCCTTATCGTCACCAAGCCTGGAGGTTCGTATGTCCCGAGCCAACCCGAAGCAGCAGCGAGCCTCTGCCAAGCCCGAGCCGCCCTCCGAGCCTGGATAGTGCGTGCAGGGCACGTGCTTTGTGAGTTATTTGCAGAGACGCCCGCGCACCTTCCACAAATTGCAAACAGGTCCTGAGCACGTGCAGCACCTGCGCGCTTGGGGCTATTTGCACTCATACCCTTGCGGGTTTCAATAATTGCAAATATGCCCCCGCGCGTATGGTTTATTTATAGGGAAGGCCCCCACACTTATTTTTATTGCATTTTAGTCCTTCCCAGGTACTGGTTTGTAGATATCTTTTTATGTTTTCTTTTATTTATGCCCTTGCCTTTAATCTTGCATATCTTTAGCCTCGTATATCCGGTTGAGGTGATTTCAGTTTCATTTCGAAGCTCTTTTTATCATCTTTATTCTGGCATGCTTAGATTCTCATTTTGATACTTCGATTTGTACTACTCTATATTGGTCAACTAAGTGTCCTGATTTTCTTGTCTTTCATGCATGCTTGATATATAAATGAAAATTGCTTCAGTTTCAGATTCTGTTCAACTCGTACATCTTATGGCTTTAGTAATGATCATTTCGGGCATAATATTTCCATCGCATCTCATGGCATTTATTTGCATGATAGAAATGATAAAAAAATGCATGTTTTTCTTAATGCACTGTTGTGTCCCCTTGCCCTTCATGCATAATTTGACCTGCATTGTCTCTTACTCAACACTTAGTTAAATAAATAGAAATCCGATTAATACGAGAGAAGCACGTGTCCCTGAGTTCGACCTTGGTTTCTTGCCAAGTAAAATAAATAAACGATCATCTCATTTTGCTTTATTATCGCATATCTTTAAATGAGGTGATCTTTTGATGACCAGAATCGTCCCGACTGCTACGACATTTCCATGTGCTAATTCCGCATTCTTAAAGGGCCGATTTTGCGTTACGTCAGTCGGTCGTACCAAATCCCGTTGACATCCATCAACGGCTCTGACTTGTAAGGGACTTGCGGGAGTACTGCCAGAGGCTGATCCGGCCGGTATACCACCATCTGCGTGTCTGGAGATGGTGGCGACTGGTAAGTGGGTTGCGGCTGCTGGTACGGCTCCGCCTGTACAAGGTGAACCTGTCTAGGCTGCTGGTGGCTAGAGCGCTAGAACGAGCTGCTGTTGTTACTCGGATCGCCTCGTGCCTGAAGACGGGGCTGGGAAGCTGTCTGTGCCTCCTGGAGACACATGAGCTGTGTCTTCAGGTCACTCAGAGTCTGTGCCATCTGCTCCATCTGCGTGATACCCTGGCACTACTTCTCTATGATCTCCATCCGGTCCAGCTTCTCGCTGATGATGCCCATGTCAGCGGCTGTGGACTCAGCCTGTACTGCTACCGCTAACGAAGTGGATGGACCGGCGTCAACCCATGCTATCCTCTAGTATTGCACGGTCTGTGGCTGGAGGCGTCCCTGTGTGTAGAGTCGGGTCTGGGACATCACCATATAGTTCTCTGCCATCTCCTCGTAGATGGCCCAGACCTGATCATGGTCCTTGGCGAAGTAGGACCCCCCACAAGAATCATTCACCAGGCCCTGCAGCTTTGGTGTCAACCCGCAAAAGAAGCTTTGAACAAGGTTCGGCTTCGAGATGTCGTGGTGCGGGCATATGTTTGTAAGCTCTCTAAACCTCTCTCATGCCTCGTGAAACTGCTTGTTGGGGAGCATGGAGAAGTTGCTGATCAGGGCCCTCGCTGCATTCGTCCATCCGAGTGGATAGTACTTGTTCAAGTACTCGGTGCGGAGCTGCTCCCAGGTATATACAAATCTCCCCAGATGCTTCAGCCAGGTGGCTGCTTTGTGTGCTAGTGAGAAGGGGAAGTCAATCATGCGGATGGTATCATGGTCCACCCGACGGTCGTGGACAGTGTTGCATATCATCTCAAACTCCTGAAGGTGGAGATGGGGCTCCTCAGTAGCCAGCCCATGGAACCGGGGTAGAAGCTGAAGTGTGTTCAGGGGGAACTTGAAGTCCCCCACGATAGCTGGAAGTACTACCCAACGGTGCGTCAAAGTCGATATGGGGTTGTGCAACTCCCGTATCGGTCTCAGTGGCCCTGCTCCTGTTGCTGCAGCGGCTGCTGCTGTGGCTGCTGTTGCGGCTGCGGCTATTGCGGGTGTTGCCGCATCGTCGGGTCTGTCCCCTAGGCCGCGCTGCTCGTGGTCAGCTCTCATCTGCTCCATCTCGCTCCTCATCTCAATCATGAATGCTCCCTGATCCCTCAACTGCTGCTGAACTGAGTCTAGGGAGGCGATCAGGGTGGAGTTAATCGCACCCTGGTCCAGGACAAAAGTCTGCTCTCCTCGGGACTTGTGGTGCGGTCATCGCTGCTACCGGTCGTGGTCTCTACAAAGGCAAAAGACCCAAACTCAGGTGTCGATAAATCATCTGACTATAGTCTCTCATCTGGCACTGGCCTCTCAGTAATGGTAGAAGGGTGGTCGAGGGGGAACAGGGCGGAGTCGAACTCGGGTTCGAAGAGCGGGTCTGAGCTCTCACAAACCGACCTAGATGAATGGGCTGGAGTGCTGAAAAGCGATGCAGCCAAAGGCTGCCCAAGAGACCTCCTGCCCATCATCGTGATCTGGCGAGTTGGGCGGATGAGATCTGGTAACAATAATGATCACAAGCAAACCCCCGATTCACCTACGCAACGCGAGCTGAAGACTGTAAAGGCTCGATCAGTTATCTTGTCAATTTTATTAGGTGATAAGTCAGGATAGCAGAGCGATTAACGTGACATGTTGGGTAATCCGATATTTTCTCAACCGATTGTCCCGTACAGAAAGAGTCGGTAATCAGTCGATAAAAATATTGGATATGGCTCTACCTAGTGTGCAGGTCACTCTCTCGCGCAAGCAAACCAGACAAGGAGGGGGTTGCTCTCTCCATGACAAATTTTTCGGTGAATGTCTTTTAGGGTCAATAGAGTTAACCATCCCCAATTTTATGGTTCAAATTTTTATGTATTTTTCAATAAAAAGCAAACGCCTAACGAATTTTTCGGTTCTCCTGGTTATTTTAATCCAAAACAGGGGGAGAAGATGAAAACGCTGATGCGCGAAAATCAATGATGCATGCAAGAGATAGAAGGTGTACCTGACTCCAGCAATCTACATGCAATATGATCTGCGCAGAATTTAAAGACTGAAATAAAACTACCAAAATGATCCAAGCGGAAATCCGAGCCCTAAGCAAGCAGTTCTACTCGAAAGAACGGCTAGTCGACCACCAACCTCCAATCCAAGAGTCCGGTCTAGACCCACCCCTCCTCTTCTCGACAAATCGAGTTCAGGAGTAGCGCTTGACGGGGTGGGCTCGCGGCGCGTAGGCTCGAAGATAGTGGATCGACTATTTTAGTAATCTTTTTATTATTGGTCCAATTACCGATCTATAAGTACAGGTAGATTTATTAGGGTGTTTGGATCTTATTTATTACGTCACAGTTAAGCAAAAATCCTAAGGCTAGGGGCTCAAAACCGCGAGAATCAAAAAGGCAAAAAATACGGTAAAAGCCGTGATAAAAGCCACGAAAAACCAAGGGATCCTCCGAGCACACCGGTGCTCGGCGAAACAGACCCCGAGAGTCTAAGTCTAAGAGAGAGAGTCATGTTGTCATGTTTTATTACAATAATAGTTCAAATAATGCAGAAAATAAAATCTAAGCTAGTCTACGCTACTTCGTTGCTATTCCGTGGCTCCCACACTCTATTGTCTCCTCGCGCTCTCCTGCGGCTCCGTGCAGAAGGGAGCCGCCTCCGATAGCCGCGGTTTCGCCGGCTCCTCGAAAGTCGCCGCCTCGGTCCTCAGGCCCTCGTAAGAAAACAAGAAGAGTGTGATCAGATCTGATTATTGTAAACAAGTCAGAAAAATATATACGAAAAATATATACAAAAATCTATACAGAAAGTCGCGAAAAAGAAAGCCGTGGAAAAATATGACTACTAAGTCGTGCTCCCCGGCAACGACACCATTTTGATGAGGCGCCCGAACGACTAAGGTAAAGGAATCACTAAGGTCGTTGTGACCTCAGTCACTCAGGACTCAGAGCTCAACAAAAAAATAAATCGGACCACCAAACAAAGATAAAACACGAGAAAGCCAACTAGCAGTCCTAGCTATGGGATTGACCTGGTATAGGACCCAAGGTCAAACTCGAGGAGCACGGATTGGCCTTGCGGCCTACGAAGTAGTCAAAAACAAATAAAAATGAAAACAAATTATTTTTGGTGGATTTTATTATTTTTATATTTTTTTGGGATTTTTAAATATGAAGGAAATAAGAAAACAATGAAAACAAGCACAAACAACAATTATTTAATTACTCTAAAAAGGCTCTAAAAATTCAAACTAAAATATTTTTAGAATTTTCATATTTTTTACTGTTTTTGGTGAATTTTTGATAATTTTATGATTTCTATGGAGGTTTTTCTAAAAATGAAACAAGTCAAAATCAGAAGAAGGCTGACCAGTCAGGCTTGGAGGACCAAAATAAAATATATAATGGTTCTAAAATAGCATGGAGGTATTTTTCCTATGAAGTATGATCAACAAGGAACAATCAGGAAAAAGATTTATTAATTTTTGGTTTTTCTATTATTTATTAGAATTTCCTACGATTTTCAAGGTTTTTCAATTTTTATATTTTCTATAAATCCAAAAATGACCAAAATTGGTCAGAAAATCAAGCACAGCAAGACAAACAAAATGTGAATTTTTTGAATTTTTGAAGGGGTTTTTATATTTTTTTGTGAATTTTAAATATGAATAGGCAGAAAAAGAGATTTTTTGAATTTTTAAAAATAATAAAAGGGATCCAAAAATTTCCCAAAAATCAATGAAAATTCTACATAGTGGCAGGAGCCAGGTGTCAAGTTTTCACTTGATTTGGGTGAGATTTGATATTTTCTTTACAACAAACAAAAGCCCACAGTCATGCAGACCTATTTGTCATAAAAGTATCTTCAAGGGGCCTAAGAGTAACAAAAACAGAAGTCCAGGGGGTCCTGGTGCAAAAAGTCCAGGTTCCCACATGCCACGCACTTGTTCTGGGCACTCAGGGACCTATATGCAATTAACTTAAGTCCCTGGACCTATTAGCAACAGGTGCTCAAAATCCAGGGGCTAAGTTGCAAAGAGCCCACGAAATTCAACACATGTGGAAATAAATACATTCACAGGGGCATAAATGCAATTAACCAAAAAGATTTTTCATTCCATAACAACTAGAAACTACAGTCCACAATATGCAATTTCACCAAAAACACACGTGACCGATCAGCGGTGGCTGCTAGGCCTCTTCTTCGCCCTGATCGGACGGTCGCCGGAGGAATGTAAGCGCGCTGGACCTCCTCACGGGTTGCTGATAGATGGAACATGATCGTCAAGGCCTCCCGCGTCGGTCAGGCTCCTACGATGACGCTGGGATGCTCCGAAGAGCTCCAGCGACGAAGGCAGAGCTTAGGCTCCTGTGCTAAACGGGGAGGACCTCAGATGGTCCTCCTCTGACCTGCAAAGCTGCACAGAAACACTCCTAGGTCGAGGGCAAAATGCCTCGACCCGGTTAGAGGCGAGGTGGGTGAACGATGCGTCGGGGCGGAGGAGCTCCGACGATGCGACGGCGAAGGAGCTCGAATCCCAGTTCCGTGGCGAACTAGGTTGGATGAAGGGGGGAGAACGTGCGGGGGAGTAAGGCGAGGATGATGGTCGGGTCGATTGGCGAAGTGGGTAGCTGGGATAGTCAGAATCAATGGTCAAAAGCTAACGGGCGATTTGGGCATAACTTGAAATTAGCTAAAACTAAAGTGAACGAAGTTTACCGGCTGGGGACGAGCTGCTAAAGCTCTGGGTCTTTGCCTCGAGGGTCGTCGATGCCCGAGGCTCGAGCACCACTCCTGGGCGGTGCACGGCGGCGCTTGGTCGCCGGATCAATGGTTGGGACTCCTCCTCCTCGCTGCGACACCACCAATCGCTTGATGTCACTCATGCGAAGATGTTGGAGATCCTGGGATGGAAAGAGAGGAGCCAAAGATGGAGTGAAATGCGCGGAGGAGCTGGGATTAAGTATGGCTAGGGGTCCATCTAGATGGGATTCGGGCAAGACAATCGGAGCACGGATCCCCATAACCCACCCCGAGCGTGGATCAGGGATGAATCAGGAAGAAGTACGACCCGGGGTTAAGGGTTTTGGCGATCGGATCATGACGCGATAAATCAGAGAAATCGGGTCGGGCGTGCAGATCCGCGGGCTTGTGGTCCAAGGGGGGGAGTTTACCAGGGCCCCCGTGGACCAATGGGATACGGCCACGTGTAAAATAATTAGAAATTGAATTTAAAATAGTAAATGGCCGAATCATGCAAAACTCAAAACATGAAAAATGTTTCTTTTATTTTAAACTTTTTTTGTGATTTTTAATTATTTTTTTAAAATAAAAAAAGGTATGTACAATATAGTATAATATATAGGTATATATATAATATTGTATTTTTGATTTTTGATTTTTAATTACTTATTTTTGTACATTTTTATTCAAATTTTGTATTTTATTTATTTATAGAATAAAATTTGGAATATTTTGGTATTTTTATTTTATTTTTATTATTTATTTACAAGGGTTAAATAAATACTTTTATTTATGTACATATATGGTATATATACAATGTGATTTTTATTTTTTGTTCTTTTGATTTAATTTTTGTTTTTATGATTTTTATTCTATTTATTTACACCATGGAATATAGAATATATACAATTTTTATGGGATATTTATTTATTTATAGGGATAAATAAATAGATAAAGTGCTTTATGTACATGGTGGATTTACAATGATGAAGGGGTTTTCGTTCCTTTTTAATTTTCATTTTTATTTTGATTTTAATTTTACAAATATATACATATAAATACACACCCATTCTCATTTGAATAAGAGGAAAATAACTTTTATTTTATTTACAAGCATATGTACACATGAGCTTCCTTATCTCCCTCTACTTGGTTCTTTTTGCGGTCAGGCCCATGCTGAGCCCTCCCTTGGAATTAGGTCGCTCAATATTTATTCTAAGTATCTCCCTCTCTTTCTTTTATTTCTTTATTCTTTTATTTATGCACAAAAACATGCTAATAATGCATATTCACACAATGAATGCTATTTGACAATTATTGTTATTTACAGGAATATACATGTGTTTTGCATAGGTTTTGTAGCTAAAATAAAAGAATAAAGAGTGATGAATGGGTATTCATCAGTGGATAGCCCGTGAAACATGGACAGTAACTAGATAGTCTGAGGAGGTAGCTTGATGTCTACCAGAATGGCAGGCAGTTGAATCCAACAGTGCGTTAGAGTTGCACCAGGGTTGTGCAACTCTCTCATGGGGCATGCTAGTCGGACTGGCTCCACTGGCTCATCTGGAAGTGGTGCATCTCCTCCTCCTCGCTTTGGAATGTCTCATCCTCCACTGGCTATGTTTTTTTCTTCTCTGTCTGCTCGCATCTGAGCCATCTCCCTGCGCATGTCATCCCTAAAAGCTCCCTGATCTTGTGTTTGGCGTTGCATAATCTTCAGGGAAGCTAACAAGGTATTGTTGATGATATCCTGATCAAGAACATATGTGTGTGTGTGATTGTGTCCATCAGTGCGCTTCTTGTTGTTGGCCATCTTCTCTGCAAAAGCAAAAGACTCGAACTCAAGTGCCGTCAAATGAATATGTATCTGCTGATATCTCTACTCTAGCACCTCGGGACTGGAAGAAGGGTAGTTGAGGGGGAATAGGGTGGAGTCAAACTCGGGTTCGGAGAGCGGGTTAGGGCTCTCACGAACCAACCTAGATGAATGGGGCAGAGTGCTCGAAAGCAGCGCAACCAAAGGCTTCCTAAGGGACCTCCGGCCCATCATCGTGATGTGGAGAGGAAGGCGGATGAGATCGGGAAACAAACATGATCAAGAAAAACGAACCCCCAATTCACCTACTCAACACTGAGCTGGTGACCGTAAAAGTTCGGTCTTTTATCTTGTCAATTTTATTAGGTGATAGTTCAGTCTATCATAGTGGTTAAGAGAGCTGGTAGGAACCCAATGCTCTCAACAAACTGTCCCGTATAAAAGGCTGGTAGTCTATCAAGAGTTCGGGTGTGGCTCTATCCTAGTGTGCGGGTCACTCTCTCGCTCAAACAAACCAAACAAGGAGGGGATTGTTCTCCCAATATAAATTTTTCAGTGAGTGTCTTTTATGATCAAGTATGTTTAGCAGTCCCAATTTTAGGGTTTTTCTTTTTAGGTATTTTTCAATAACAAGTAGTGCCTAATGAATTTTTCAATCTCTTGATTATTTTAAGTCCAAAACGGGGGGAGAAGTCAAAAAATCCGATGCACGATTAAACACAATGAGGCATGCAGAGTAAGAAATGCGTATCTGAATCCAGCTCTCTACATGCAAGGTGATCCGTGCATAAATTGAAAGATAGGAATAAAACTACCTATATGATGCAAGAAGAAAACAACCTTAGACGAAGTAATTTCTACACAAGAAGAATAGTAGCTAGCTAATCAGACCAAGTCCGGAGTCTGATCTTGGGAACCACTCGGTGCCCGCCACAACGGGTCTTGCCAGCGTTGTATGTGGTTCTTCACAGCACGTGGACTCAAGCCTAATTAAACTGACTTTTTCTTGTAATTTAATTAATTAGGCCCAATTAACGATCTATAGGTGCAGGAAGATAATTAGGGATTGGTCCTTAAATAATTACATCATAATCAATGAAATTCCTAAGTCTAGGGTCCAAATTCTTCGAGAATAAAAATGAAACAAAGGCGAAAAATCAAAAATGACGAAAACTACAGTGAGGTCCCCAGAGCACATCGGTGAAACAGACCCCGATATGCCAAGTCCAAACAGTCCACAATCTGAGTCCCTCTTTTATTACAATAATAATAGAGCTAAAAGTTCTCAATCAACACAAATCCTCCAAGTCTTCTTATCCTCTTTTCCTACGCTCTCTTGCTGCTCGATGAAGAAACGAACCCCCTCCGCTTCGCTTGGGTGCGCTGGTACTCCTAGGAAAGCCGCCCTCGCTCGCCGGGCCCCCTCGCAAGAAAGAGAGAAACATATAATATGTCAGATCACAGTTAGAAAAACACCACTAGAAGCAAATAAGGAATCAAGAAAACCGACCACTAAGCTGTGCTCTCCGGCAACAGCGCCATTTTGATAACGCGCCCAAGGCAACTCAGGTAAAGTAATATCGAAGGTCGTTGCGACCCGAATCGCAAGGCACAATCAACAAGAAAAATCAGACCACCATAGAAAGAAATCAAATACTAAAACCAAAGCAAGCGGTCTTGCTATTTATTTAACTTGGTATAGCCACTAGGGTCGAACACAAGGAGCATGGAATGAAGCCTACGAAGTAGTCAGGTAATCCAAGAAAGAAAGGTATTTTTGGTGGTTTTTAGTTTTTAAATTTTTTCGTGATTTTTTATTAAGAAAAGAGGTTAAGAAATGGCAAAGAGGCACACTCAAAAAATATTTAAAGGTCTAAAAGTATTAAAAATTCAGAACAAAAATATTTTTATGTTTTTAAAATATTCAAATGTTTTTGGATATTTTGTGAGATTTTTCTGATTTTTACGTAATTTTCGAAAAATAAAAGAAGACCAAAAACAGTAGGTTATGTATATTCTTGATATAAAGGAAAATTAAAATTATTTAAAATGCATATAAAATCCTAGCAGCAATTTTATGTGAAAGTATAAAATAAAATCACCTACAGGAATTAAAAACACGTTTTTTTATTTTGTAGATTTTTTAATGATTTTTATAAGGTTTTTAGTCTTTTGCAATTTGTAGGTGTTTTAAAAAAGATAAAGAAGTAAAAATACTACTGAAATGAAAGTAAGGCAAAACAAAGAATAAGAATTTTTTGGAATTTTTATGGAGGTTTTTGTATTTTTTATGGGTTTTCTAAATTGGACAGGGACACCTTTTAGGATTTCTGACTTTTAGAAAATAGTAAATAAAATCAAAATGCGTCACAAAAATTATCAAAAATACTACACAATAGCAGGAGCTACGTGTAAAAATTTTAAAATTTTTGTGTAGTTTTGATATCTAAATGCCATTTATTAAAGTTTTTGGACTAATTATTAACTCGCACAAAAAGTCTGAGGGAAAAACTGCAAATTCACCAATAAACTCCACGCATGCGTCAATTCAACGTTCACAGTGGTATAAATGCAATTTCAGAAAAACATCTATTCAAACATTAACACGAAAAAAATTACAGAAGAATAGTGCAAATACACAAATGTGCATGTGTTTGAGCACGTGCCTCTAGACTGGAAGGACTAAAATGAAAATCACAGAAACTACAAGGATTACATTACAAAAAGGTTCAACCATAACTTTTATTTTATAGACCAAAACATAAACTAAAATAAATGCAGAGGAAAAAGAGCAATATACCCTCAGTGCACGTGAGTCGCGCGCGGGAGTCCACGTGTCGTCCGCTGGCATGATGCGATCGTGCAGCTCTGGTCTCGTCAGGTGTCAAATCTAACGATGTCATATGGTCGGGGACGTAGTGCGTACGGGGCCGTTAGATTTGACATCTAACGGTCTGGATAGACAGCCAGGATGGCAACTTGAGGGTACGTCGATCCAACGGTGCAGAACACGTCTTGAAGAAAAGTGCCTGGAGGAACTTTGTCGGATCCAAGGACAAGATCCTCGACCCCGATGGAAGATCAGATGTGCCAGTGTAATCGTGGGACTGTTCCGCATCAGGTGAATGGCTCGGATGGGAACTCCATCGGTTGGATCGGCGTGACGGTGAAGGGAACCTGGAGCTGCTCTGACGAGCTTGGGAGAGGGTGGTTTGGAGGCTCTCAGCATGCGAAAGGACCTGTAACGAGTAGCTCTAACGTGGAGCTATGCTCCGGTCTAGGTTATTTGGACTGAAAACCAAAGAAGCGACAGTGACTGGGGTTTGATTTCTGGCGAATGTGGTAGAGAGAGATCTTAGACCTAATCCCGTCTAGATGGGCTAAGATTAGGGTGATCAGGTTGCGGGAGGAGCTGGAGGGTGAGCGGGTTGTTCGATCGAAGCGGCTGGGAATGAGTGACGGAGCTCTGACTGGATGGTCGGAACTGGCGGAGCAGCGGCGGCGAACAACGGAAAGAGTTGATCAAAGGAGGAGCTAGCAAAGATTATGTGGTTACCTGAAGGTCCAGATACGTCCCTGAGCTTCAGGAGAAGGTGGACGTTGGGGTTATGGCCTCGACCAGGTGGTGGAAGGTGAGGGAGGCTTCTCGCGACGGATCTCCGGCCACGAAAGGGGAGCGTCGACATCACTGCACCAACTCGATCACCAGGAGGTCCCTCAAATGACTGTCACCATGCTGAAGGTTTCTAGGGTATCGAGAGGGAGTGGGGCACAAGCTAGGGCACTGTGGAGGCGGAGAGAAGATTTTATAAGGTCGGCGGGGGTCTGGAAAGATCGAAGAGATGCGCGAGACCCGAGAAGGAATCGGATCGGGCGAGGGACCTACAAGAATATTGGAAGTACGAGGATTCTTAGGTCTGAATCCCGAGGCGAGAGGTAAGCGGAGTCGGGCTGGGAAATGTCGAGAAGGAGCTCCGGTGACAAGGATCCGGGTTGGACCCGGGTAGGAGGCGTCGTTGACGCATGGTCAACATTTCAGCCGACCAATCAGAAAATAACATTTACAAATACTTTACAAATTCGATAAAAAATAATAAATGATTTTAAATTAAAAAGTGTATAAAATGAAAAATTATTGTTATTTTTCAAACTATTTTTCTATGATTTTTATTTATTTTTATGAAAAGTAAATCATTTTATGCACAGTATATTGTATTATATACAGGTATATTATACCTATGTGTTTTGTACACTTATTTTTAATTTGTTATTTTTACATAAATACTCCAATTTTATATTTTATTTATTTACAAAATAATTTTTGGAGTATAAAAGAATTTTTATTTTATTTTTATTATGTATTTACAAGTATAAAATAAATAGGGAAGGAAACCTATATACATGTATTATGTGCAAGTGAGAGAGAATTTTATTCTATTTTTATTTTATTTTTCTGATTTTTAGAAATATATACAAGGAAGTAAAAGTATATTTTTATTTTTATTTTGGCAAAAATAATTTATGTACACACCTGATATATACACACACACACATGGTAGAGTAGCTCTATCTTTCTCTCTCTACTTATTTTATTTGGCGATCAGGCCAATGCTTGGCCTCTCTTAGGGTTTGGGTCACTTAGTATTTATTCTAAATACTTCTTTCTTTTTCTCTTTACTCTTTATTCTTTTTTTGCACAAAAACATTCTAATTATGTACTATTAACACATGCATGTATATTGCTAATTTATTGTATTTACATCTATTTACATGATGCATTGCCAAGATAATTAGCTAAAATAAAAGAATAAAGAGTGATGAACATGGATTCATCACCCCTCTGCTCCGTCGGATCTACCTGCCTTTACCAGATTCGATCTAAATCGCCGATTGTCGTAGCCTTTGGGCCGTTTGATCTGATGCATGAAGTATCTACGACATTTGATCCCTCGGATTCAGACATAGATTGAGAAGAGTTTGATGATTTACTACCTTGTATGATTTCCACAGGGCCAACAGCTAGGGTGGAGACTGTGCCAACACCGAGTACAGATGCACCAGCAAGGCAGTTTTCACCAGTTTTGCATGATCAGCGACAGTTCTCTCATTTAGATCTAGTTGCATTCACTCAGGCCTTTCAAAGGCCAGATTTACCAACACCTAGTTATCCTGAATTGAAGCCCTTACCGCAATCATTGAAGTATAGATTCCTTACGTGTGAGCATGAAATGTGCCTAGTCTCAATCGATTTGACTGGAGAGCAAGAATCTCATTTGATGAAGGTTCTTGAAAGAACCGCAAGGCGACAGGATGGAGTGTAGCTGATCCCCAAAGGATAAATCTGGCTTTGTGCTCCCACCATATCTATCTTGAAGAGGATGCCAAGCCTTCGCATGAGTTTCAGTAACGACTGAACCCAAATCTTCGAGAGGTAGTCATGAAGGAGATATCAAAATGGTGGAGCACTGATTTTATCTATCCCATCTTCAACTCCAAGTGGGTTACTCCATTAAATGTGGTGCCCAAGAATATGGGCATCACTACAGTTGTGAGCGAGTCTAGAGAGGAGATAGCTACCCGGGTACCCACTTCTTGGAGGGTCTGTGTGGACTACAGACAATTGAATCAGGCCACCAAGAAGGATCATTTCTCGTTATCTTTTATTGATCAGATTGTAGAGAGGCTATCTAGGAAGAGTCATTACTGATTTCTTAACGGGTACTCTGGATATAATCAAGTGGCCATAGCGCCCGAAGACCAGGATGAAATGACATTCACATGTCCATTTGGGACTTATGCTTTCAGACGGATGCCCTTTGGTCTATGTAACGCCCCAACGACATTCCAAAGGTGCATGTTGTCCATATTCTCGGACATGGTGGGTGACTATTTAGAGGTGTTCATGGATGACTTTTCGATCTATGGTGATGGGTTTTATGCTTGTCTTGACTGCCTAGACCAAATATTCAATGCTACATAGAGGTCCATCTTATTCTATTTTGGGAGAAGAGTCACTTTATGGTGACTCAGGGGACAGTGCTTGGTCATATCATCTCCAATAGGGGTATGGAATTTGATTCGATCAAGTTGGATATCATCAGGAAACTCAATCCACCGTCCAATTTGCAGCAGTTATGGTCTTTTCTAGGGCATGTCGGTTTCTACCTACGTTTCATTCATGACTTCAGCAAGATTGCCCGGTCTTTGACTGATTTGCTGACAAAAGACACTGAGTTCATTGTAGATGATAAGTGTCTTGCGTCATTTGAGACTCCCAAGAGCTTAGTTATTAAGGCTCATGTCCTTCAGCCACCTGATTGGTCTCTCCCATTCGAAATCATGACGGAAGCCTCCGATTTTACCGTAGAGGCTGTGCTAGTACAGATGAGGGATGGAGTGCCATTTGCCATTCACTACGCTAGTCGTATAGTGGATGCCGTGTAGCAGAACTACACTGTCACAGAGAAAGAGATGCTAGCTGTAATCTTTGCCTTGGACAAATTCATATCATATATTCTTGGATCTAAAGTGACTATCTTTATAGATCATACTGCCATCAGGTACCTCATGTCAAAGAATAATGCCAAAGCGAGACTGACTAGATGGGTCCTTCTACTCTAGGAGTTTGATATTTAGATTAAGGATAAACCTGGAGTCAAGAATGTGGTGGTAGATCATCTCTCCTGATTGGAAGATCTTGAGAAATCTGAGCAGAATGATCCCATTATAGAGACCTTCCTAGATGAGGCGATCCTTGCCATCGCCTCTCTCCCATGGTACGCCGAGATTGTGAACTATCTTATTGCCAAAAAAGTTCCACAAGGTTGGCCCGGGCAACGACTTGAGACCTTCCTTGCGAAATCCAAGTCCTACCACTGGGAGGATCTCATACTTTATCACGAAGGAGGGGATAGCATCTAGCATCGGTTCATTCCTCAGGAGGAGCACCACAGCGTCCTCACATACTTCCATAAGCTTAAGGTAGGAGGGCATCATTCTGGGAGGAGAACTACATAGAAAGTGCTCCAATCTGGGCTATGGTGGCCTACCCTCTTCAAAGATTCTGATGAATTCGTGAAGAGGTGTACTGACTGTCAGATGATGGGCCCATGTGGACAACGTGATATGATACTGATGTAGACCATTCACTTTTGTGAAGTTTTGATGCATGGGGCATTGATTTCATGGATCCATTCCGTAAGAGTCAGAGATTTGAGTACATTCTGTTGGATGTTGATTATGTGAGTCATTGGGTTGAGGTCATACCCGCCCGAACTGTAGATGCCAAGACTGTTTATAGATTTTTGAGGAAGAATATCATTTCACGGTTCAGGGTGCCTAGAGTATTGATATCTGACGGGGGGTCTCGCTTTATCAACGACAAGGTAAAGGCCCTTGCTAACGAGTTCATCACAGACCATTGAGTTTCACTCCATATCACCCTCAGACCAATGATCTTAGTGAAATATCGAACAAGGATATCAAAATGATATTGCAGAAGACAGTCCACCAGACTGGAAGGATTGGTCACAGCTTTTGGACTCGATCTTGTGGGCATATCAGACTTCCTTCAAGACTCCTTTGGGTACATCTTCCTTTCATCTCGTTTATGGGAAACCCTATCATTTACCTATTGAGATCAAGCATAAGTCATTATGGGCTATTACTGTAATATTATTGGATCCAGAGAGTATAGGAGATCAAAGGAAGGCAGAATTGGCAGCCCTGGAGGAGCTTAGAGACACAGCCTTATCAAGCAGCCTACAGTATAAGGAGTGAGTAAAGTTATGGCATGATTCTCATATCAGCCATAAGCAGTTTGAGCCAGATCAGAGAATATGGTTGTTTGATACGAGGCTTAGATTATTTCCAGGGAAATTGCAGAGTAAGTGGAAAGGGCCATACCTGATCCGAAAGGTGCATGACAATGGTAGTATCGACATATATGAGATGCTATCTGAGTTCACCTTTCGTTTTAACGGTCAGAACCTCAAACCATATCTAGATCTTGAGTCACTGATCGTTGACATCACCCCGATTCATTTTGCATGAGATAAGGTCTTTGACTCACATCAGTTGCATCTCGTGCATGATTATCACTGTCTCCTGTCTTGTATAGATCCATATGTCCATATCATCTCATTCTTTAATCTAACACTCTGTATGCATCATGTGATTATGCTATACTTAGAATGTACTTTACCCTATGTATGGGGGTGTCAGATTTTTTAGTATTCTTTTGATTCTTTTTACCGATGTTTTGTTGTCTATACTTAGGGATATCTTACCCTAAGTATAGGGGAGGTAAACCCTGTACATCCTTTCACACGATTTTTCCTTTGTGTACAGTCGGTTATACTTAGGATTACTTGATCATAATTATAGGAGTGTTGAACCCAAAAACCGGCAGTCTAAATAAGTCCCACACAAGGTGGAGACAAAGTCGTTGTGGCGACCGCACGAATCCTGGAATTCAAACAACAATTAACCCACAAAAGAGAACAAACAATGAAAAGCGGTGCGGAGTTAATATTTATATAACTCGACAACAAAGATGTGTATAGGTGCAAGTATGTGTAGAGTGTCGAACACAGGAAACAAGCAGGATATATCAGGGTAATTCAATGCACAAAAGTGAATATGATCAAATGTCTATATGTGTGCTACTTCTTTTTTGTGGGTTTTAATTTTATATTTTTTTATTTAATTTTTTACTTTATATTTTTATATTTTGATTTTTAATTTTCTGATTTTATATTTTGTTTTTATATTTTATATGTTGTATTTCCTTTTTCTGTTAATAAAGATATAAACTATAAGGAGTGTATAGATGAGAGAGATGAGAGAGAGAGATATAAATAGGTACAAATATCCAAATTACAGTAAATAAAATGTTTTATGCTTTTTATGTTTTCTAAAATTTTTGTGATTTTTCTAAATTATCCTATATTTTTTGATATTTTTAAAGTCAAAAATACTTAAAACAGTAAACAAAATAAAAGGCTGAAAATAAAATGGAGATAAAAAATATCAAACAGCAACCAAAATTCTCCAAATTAATTTTAAAATATATATAATCCAAATCGGAAAATTCAAAGACAAGATTAGATTTTTATGATTTTTTAGGAATTTTTAAGATTTTTATAAAGGTTTTTGTGGTTTTGTAATTTTTATGAGTTTTCTTTTGTATTTTTTTTATGATTTTTGGTCTGAAGTCAAAACATGAAAAATACGTGAAATATATTTTTTTGGATTTATCAAAAATGTTTTTCAATTTTTATGTGTTTTCTAATGCAAACAAAGCTAAAAATGCATGTTTTTGAGTTTTTATAAATATGAAAATGTAATAAAAATGCAAAATAAAAATATGGCGTGAAAGATCAATGCAACAGAAATATAAGCCTATTTTTTTAGTGATTTTTCGAAATTTATAGATGCATGAAATAGTTAGAGACAACAAAGGAAAACTACACTACTAGCAAGGGCATATTTGCGAATACATCAAAGTCCAGGGGCCAAAGCGAAATTCTCCCAAAAAAAACAACACAATCAAAAATGTTTTGATACTGAAATGAAATAAACAAACCCCCAGGGGCTTCGCTATAAAAATGCCAATGACCGCGTGACTCGCACGTGGCAGACGAGGATCTTTTGGCAATTAACAAAGCGATGAGGGCTCGAATGCAAATTATCCAAAACATTAATAACTTAATTAAAAATCTTCTGGACTTAATACAAATACAGATATTCCTATGAAGTCCTCCGCAAAATGCCCCCACCCCACATATGCGTGTCACGTGAGGTGACGTGGTTGGGGACCTAAATGTAATGTAGAAGAGTCTGGGGGCGATTTTGCCACTTTTACGAAAATAAATGAACTACCTAAGAAAGTTTAAATACTAAATAATTATTACAAAAATTGGCAGGGTAAATAGTGCAAAATACCCACGTTGAGTCAATCGGACGGCGGAAGGGATTTCACTTGACACGTGGCGCCATTCCGTCAGCTCGTATCGCTTCGCTCGCTGACGGCTGAGATTAGAAGATCTCTGATCGATCCGACGTCTGGCAACGTGTTGAATCTGACGACTACTGTGCATCGTGAAGAACAGGGGAGGATCCAACGACGATGAGATGCGGAGGAAGAACGGCCAACTAACACGGCCTGGATGAACTTGAAACGCCAAAATCTTCACGCTCGACGCCGCCTTCTCCCTTCCGATGATACCTAAAGACTCCTGGGAGCTTCCTCGAGTGGACGGCATCTTCAAAATGGCCAAGGAGAAGCCAGAACGCCGTCGCGACGTAGGCAAAGGAGGGTGGCTCCAGGAGGTTCGGCCTTCAACAAAAATGACCTCAAATGGGGTCCTTCGGGTCCTGGGACCTGCAAAGAAGCACAAAGACCCACAGTAAAAAGTCCACAAGACCCTCAAGACGCGGGAGGAACGTGGATGGTATGGGAAAAGGTTCGTCGGAGCTGGGCTCCGGTGAATTTCAAATGGGCGGATCTAGACTACTGCGGGCGATTAGATGTAAAGGTAGAACTAGAGATAGAATGCAGGAGATAAAATACAATTAAAAACAACAGAAATGACCTCGACTCAGCCTGAGCTGAGGAGATAGGACCTCATGGTGTCTTAACCGCGGGAGATGGATGGAGCCGACCACTTGACGTCATCGGAGCACTCCGTGGGCAGCTGGAGAAGGCTTGTCACGCCTCAGGTCCTGAACAAGGATGGAGAGGCTCTAGTTTAGTCGAAAATGGGGTTCACGAATGAAGGACAGGTTGGGTGGCTTTTGAAAAAGTGGTGGACGGGCTCCAAAGAATGAGGGACAGCGGGCAAACGATGAAGGTCTTGGAAGATCCAAGTGACCGGTGTGAATCACGGACAGTCAAGGAGAAAAGTCCAAGAACGCATCGACGCCCAAGGAGGAAAGATGAGACTCCCAAAAAATCATGAAGATGGGTCAAAACCCATTTCTAATACAGCCCAGACATTGGGCAGAGAGTTGACCAAAGGTCAACTTCTGCCACCTCCTGGTTGGTCCACGTGGACCAACCAGGAAAAAGTCTGGGGAAAAAGATTGTAAAATAAATTAAAAATAATAAATGATTTTATTAAATAGAACTAATAAAATAAAAAATGTTTATTATTTTCTAAATTATTTTATTATGATTTTTATTTATTTTTTCGAGATTTAAAATTACAAGCTTCCTTTTATATGTTATAAACAGGTATATTCATCTATATATTTTAATATTTTATTTTTATTTAGTGTATTTGATTTCATTTATTTTGTTTATTATTTTATAAATTTATAAATTATTTTATATACTTAAATATATTTTTATTATATTTTTCTGAAGTGTTTTTGTACACTTAATAAAATAGAAGTATTAATTATATAGGTATACTTATAGGTATTTCATCTAGGTGTTATATACAAGTATTTTATTTTTGTGTCTTCTTTGTACTTTTAGTCGTGTTTTAGCATACATATATATTGTACATAATATTTACAAAATTATAAAAATATAAAAGAATAAAAATAATGAATAATAAATAAAATAAATATTTTAATCTGTACAAGTATACAATAGGGGTCCAAAACTCAACTTTCAAATTGTAACTCCAAAAAATATGAAACACCTTCATTAAATAGCTTATTAAAAGTTATATACAATTAAAGTGATTTTGATACGTTTTGAGTTTTTATTTGAGAGATACAGGTCTGGGAAGTTGGGATTCTTGAATTTTATTTAGGTCATAACTTTTTGTCTTTACATTATTTTTCAGTGAAATCAATTTTGTATTTTTCTTTATTTAATTATCTATAACTTTCATGTACAAAGTTTCTTTATTTGAAGTATAAAAAATGGAACTAAAACTAGGTCCCAAAATGAATAAAGAATGAATAAAATAAAAGGTATTTTTATTGGTTTTTGGCTCTCATTTCCCCCTACTTTATTCCTTGTCGACCTAGTCATCAAGATGCCTAGGTCTCAAGGTTTCTGGTCATAAAATATTTGCAATATTTTATTCTTTTTCTTTTCTTTTCTTTTCTTTATTCTATAAATTTGGCTTTAAAAACCCAATTTTATACACTATTTACACAATGATGCATGAATGCTAAAATGCCTAAATTAACGCTATCTACACGCATTTACTAGGGTTTTTAAGGCTAAAATGATAGAATAACAGAGATTCATCATTCCTCTATACTTGCCTTTGCTAGTCCCTAGCAAACACTTATGCGATAAGTGCAGAAAAAGAAGAACAAAGAAAAGAAAAAGAAGAAAGATGGATTAAATTTAATGCTCAAACTTGTTTTTACAAAATCAAAGTTTGGAGCTTAAATCAGACCTTTGGAATTTTAGTGCGGGTGGAACCTTAATGAGAGTCAGATTTGAAATCCAACAGCCTCCGAGAATCCCAAAACTATGCTCAAGTCTCCTCAATAGTCAGGTTAGAATACTTCAACTCATACGCAAACTGTTACGACTATGAATCTGACTTGTACATTGTAAGTGATAGTGGCTCTCCCCAACTAGAATGACAAAGAGACAGACTTCTCCAGTATGACAACCCAATGATTCCCCAATCCAACAACTCATTCCTCGAGGAGCGGGGTATTCCCTTCTATGTTAAAGTGACAACCAGCTCAAGAGGAGGGGGTTAAGAGAAGAATGGATGGTAGCCAGTGTAGCTACCTATCCTAGGATGCAAGACCAGTGTAGTCAAGTCATCCAGCTGCAGGCTCACATGATTTGACTTTGAATCTCAAGCTTGCTTATTGACTATATACATATGTACACTCCGGCAAGTATTTTTATTTGTGTACAAGCTTGTCAACTTTTTTTGGAGTTTTTTGTTTTTGATTTTACCTCTTTTTTTGGTGGAAATACTATATACAGCAGCATTTACATACGGAGTTTTTCCTCTTGAGCCAGTAGACTATCCCTTTTTGAAGCTTTATTGCAACCCACGATCTCCTGTCCTCTAAACTCATCATCACCGGATGGGTTGGGGTGCACTTCCCTCCCTAGAGGAGGACAAGTGTTTCCACCTGTGTGTGTCTCATACCGGCAAATACATACCCCTCACCACTCCAACTGAGTTGAGCCAAGTGAAAGGTGCATGTGTCCAAGTTAGGTCATTATCAACAAGAGTCGTGTGTGTTCTCCAAAATACCTTGTTTAGGCAGTCAAGAATCCATTGAACAAAGTATCGTGATCCTCAAAGAATTAAGTCAACAAGATCTGAAGTACCTCAATTCCAGTTCCTATAAGGTTCCTGTTAATTAGGTAGATTTAAGGTCCAACCAAGCTCCAATCTTCGGATTTTACTTAGACTCATTCAACCATCAAACTCAATCCGAAAAATACGAATGCTATGCAAATGCATTGTAGAAAATCTTTTTGTGACGCAATTTTCAATAGTTTTAAATTGTTTATGGATTTTTGAAAAGATGATGCATATGCATTTTTAGATTTTCAAAAAGATTTTTCAAATGTTTTTGGTGTTTAAAATTTGCAAATGTTTTTGGGATTTTTGAAAACAAAAGATTTTGTCTAAAAGCTAGGTACAAATATTTATACGGGGATGCATCTTATATTTACAAGAAGTGGATTTTAAAGAATTTGCAAGGGTAAGTGGTCAATTTTATAGGTACATATAAAGAGTTTTAGTGAGATGTATGCACTCCTCAAACTTATTTGACAAAGGTTTTTCAAACATTTTTGAAAACTATAGTACAAAATAATTTTTACATACAATTTTTACAAACATGTACACACATTTCAAAATCATTTTGCAAAGGTTTTTCAAACAGTATATATAGATTTTTCATATATTTTTGCAACTATTTTTCAAACCATTTGTAAATCATTTTCCAAACATTTTATTTCACACAAAGAAAATAATTTTACAATCAAAATGTTTTTACAAAGGTTGAAACATGTAACAAAATGTTTTCCAAAAAGTTTTCAAAAGATTTTTCCCAAAGGTTTTCAAACTGTTTTTCAAACATTTTACAAAAAATATTTTCACCTTATTTATTAATCAGTAAATACAAAATGAATTTGAGGAATAATCACATCTTTCATTAAGATTTTTAATGAATTTTACTAATGTAATTAGCCATATTTATTAGAAAATACGAATGTACGAGTTAAGGCTAAAGTATATACGCAGTATATACGACCCCCATATACTTAGCTTGAGCTATGTCCTCATAGATCAGAGAGAAAAGAGAAGACATAACTCGTACTAAGTATAGAATATTCTAAGGAATAAACGAAAGAATGAATGTATGAATGAATGAGAAGTTGATCGTCCCCCCTGTACTTAGAATCAAATAATCCTAAGTATAGCAGACTGTACACAAGGTAGGGAGGTCAAGGGTGGGAATGAACAGATCATACTTAGACTGTCTCCCCCTATACTTAGGGTAAGATATCCCTAAGTATAGACAAGAAGAAGAGACAATGGAGAGGATTAAATAATAAAATCAACTCGGGGTGCACAACCCCCCTATACTTAGGACAAAGTACGTCCTAAGTATAGAAGACTGACAAAAAGGGGCGACATCTTTTTGATAGATAAAGAAGATAGAAGAGAAAAAGAAGAAAAGAGATCAAAGATCAGAGGACGGAAGAAGATAGAGAAGGATTTACACATCACTCCCATTATACTCAGGGTAAAGGAAGACCTAAGTATAGGCAACAACAGGAGCTATGAGACGGAACGATGAATGAACACTCGGCTTGTCCACCCCCCTTATACTTAGGACAAAGTACGTTCTAAGGAAGGCACACACGAGAATGGGGTTAATGATTGAAATGGGAGAGAGACAGAGATGAACAAAGCGAATGTACAACAAGATGGATGTACAGAGGGTCAAGAAGGTCGAAAGCAAACCTTCTTACGGGACCGTTGAGGAATAGATCTAGTGTGGTGCAGGTCGACATCGGGGTCCTCGGATGACACTAACCGATCAGGGTCAATGAGGTGTAGGTCCTCAGTAGCCCTAGGGTGTGAAGGCACAAACGGAGTAGTGGAATAAGTACGACTAGGTCCGGCCTTGGGGGTCTCACTTGTATCAAAGTGAAAAGGGGCGAACTCATCATCATCGGAAGAAGTGTAATCAGTACCTCCTGCGAGGTCTCGTCCAGGTTAAAACCAAAAGGAACGAACTCACCAGTGGAAGTAGTCAAACTCTATTCGTCCTCTACAATCTCAACTGGATCATCTTTCTCATCAAAAGGCCCAAATTCCCAAATAAAAGCAACCAAATCAATTCAGCCTTTGTCTCATCAGTATATATGTGAACAGAAGCGGACTCATCAGTGAAAGTAGTCAAATCATGTCCATCATTCTAGTCTCAGGATCTGCGCTCCGCTCTAGGGTGTCAATCGTGTAAATCCTGCGGAAGTCATCAACACAACTCCAATCACAGGAAGCGGAAACTCCAAGGTCTATGCTTTCCGAGACTTCCTCCTTGGAGAGGAATTCTCGGGTCTCATCATCGGTCATAAAGAAGGTCTCTCTAATATCCTCATATAGATCATAGGCCTCAGGATCAGTGAGAATAAGTGTAGTCACATCAGGCGCAGGTCTCTGCTCAACTGTGGGTGCAGTGATCAACACTTCGCTCTTGTCACCAGGATAAAAGTGAATCTCTCCTGATCCGTAGTCAATAACGACCCTCGCAGAGGCGAGGAATGGTCGTCCCAGGATGATTGTAGAGTGCTCCCCTGTGGAGGTCTCCATGGGCAATATGGCAAAATCAATATTGTACGTCTTGCCCTGAATTGATATGACGTTGTTTTCAAGGATACCCTTAGGCCTCTTAATAGATCCACTAGCAAGCCGTACTATCATCTTGGTCTTCTTGAGAGGCCCTAAGTGAAGAGACTGTGCTAGAGAGAAGGGTAGTATACTAATCGACGCATCGCTGTCAAGGAGAGTGTGATCACATGTGAAATCAGAGATGGTGCAGCTAATGAAAGGTGTGGTGGTGTTCTTTTTCTTAGGAATGGGACGGTGTGTGATGGCATGGGCAGTGGCCATGGTTAAGATATGACGCTCAGATCTGCTCCTCCGCTTTCTCTTCTTGGGAAAAGGAGCAGATAAATCAATCATGGCCTGTTTAAGCGGGGCACGGATGATCTCATGAATAGTAGCCACCACTTCAGGTTCAGTCAACATTTTTTTGAATTTTTGGACCTCCTCCATACAAGGGAGGAAGTCGGAATCAACATATACATGAAGCATGCCAAGAGCAGTCTATACATCGGCATCCTCGGGGTCAAAGGTGGGACAAGGTGTGAAAGGCTGGGTTGTCAAAGGGTCTGGCAAGTGAGCATTCTCCTCACAATCTGACTCAATCATGCGTCTCCCGAAATCTTTTTGTGTTTTTGAAAATTTTCTCATTTTTTTGTATTTTGGGCGATGGCAATCTCTCATGGAAATCCTTGAATGAACCCATATCATCAAATGGTGGAATATCATGGTCACTCTTATTTATGCTAGTGAGGTTGGCAATCCTCTGCCTTATATGATCCATCATGTGGATCAAGTGCTCAAGGGTGGACTCCATGAAAGGTGACTCCAACAGATCAGTCTCAGGTGGATGTGAAGGTGGAAAATGTGGGGGGTGGTGGATGTGGGTAGAAGTCCGAGTCCTGATACTACGGCTGAGGTGGATATGTACAAAAGTCAGGAGCAAAGTCCTCCTGGAAAAAAGGAGGTGGATCGGCTGGAGTGAACAAAGGATCCGCAAAGTCCGGATAACCTACACTCCAGTCGGCCATCTCGAAGCAAGAGGAAAATGATAGTCGAGAGATCATGAAGGTCAAGTCAAGAGAGTGAGAAACAAGCGCAAATGCGCAGAGACGATATAGAAAGCACACAAATAATCACAAATGAAACTCACACAAATACAAACTCTCAATTCACCTACTCAACTCGGTAGAGACCGAAGAGTCGGTCTTTTTATCTTGTCTGTTTTAGAGATAGGTGAGAAGTCCAAGAGTTGCACAAACACTTAGGGAGCTACAATGGGATTTTGGCACTAATCCTTAGTATGTGCGCGAGCAAGTAAAATCGAAGACAATGAGGGGATTACTCGCCCCAAGATAAGTTTTTTTTCTTTTTGGTCGATTTAAGGGTTGAGTAATTTTAGCAGTTCTAATTTTATTGATTATCACTTTTTTTAGATTTTTAGTGAGAATGCACGAGCCTAACGAGGAGTCAATTCCTTTAAGCACCTAGGTGATCAAAATCAGAGGTAGAGAGATGGAAAGGCAATGCAAGCGGCAAAACGATGATGTATGCTAAAGCGTAAATGCTCACCTTGCCTCCAGCACTCTATATGCAAAGATGCTCAGCAAAATTGAAACCTACCTATATGCAAATGCAAGCCGATGAAATCGTCCTAAGTTCAGAAATTTCTATTAGCATGAAGAATCGATGCTAATAACTTTGAATGGAACCGAAGTGTCCGATCTTGGAGTCTCCTACCACAGTGGGTCCGCATGCGTTGTATGGAGAACTCTCGCGGCGCATTGGTTCCGAGACTAAGTGAGAAGCAATTCAAAATTTGACTAAGTCCAAACGAATCTATAGGCATAGGAAGATATATTTGTTGTTTGGCCTTAATCTATCGCAAGCAATCCTAAAACTAAGGGATCAATCACACAAAATAAAGAAAACAAAATCGAGAAATAAAGTAAAAAAATGCGATGAAATCATAAAAACCACGATGAGCCCCCAAGTGAACAATCACTTGGAAATTGGGCCCAAATGTCGAAATTCTGAGTACCTGTATTATTACAAATATAGAGTCTCTCTCTCACACAAACTACAAACTATCGCCGGCTTCACATGGGTGCCGGCTCGGTCTTCAAAAATATCTAAGTCCCCTTTGTTGTAAGGCGAACAAACTGTCGCCGGCTTTACGTGGGTGAGTAGACGCCTAAAGTAGAGCACCTCCCTCGATCCGCGGTACCTCGCACAGAGTCAACAAAGAGATGGGTTAGACAGCTCAACAAGATATATCAAAAATAGAGAAACTAAATGAATGGAAAATATAGGCAAATAATCACAATCAAGAAAAAAGCTGATCTATGTGTTGTTGCTCACCGGCAACGGCGCCATTTGTTGAACCCAAAAATCGGTGGTCTAAATATGTCTCACACAAGGCGGAGAGAAATTTGCTGTGGCGACCGCACGAATCCTGGAATTCAAACAACAATTAATCCACAACAGAGATCAAACAATGAAAAGCGATGCGGAGTTAAAATTTATTATAACTCTACAACAAAGATGTATATAGGTGCAAGTATGTGTAGAGTGTCGAACACTGGAAATAAGCAGGATAGATCGGGACAATTCAATGCACAAAAGTGAATGTGATCAAATGTCTATATGTGTGCTACTTCTTTTTTATAGGTTTTTAATTTTATATTTTTATTTAATTTTTTTATTTTATATTTTTATATTTTGATTTTTAATTTTCTGATTTTATATTTTCTTTTTATATTTTATATTTTTATATTTTATTTTCCTGTTAATAAAGATATAAACTATAAGGAGTGTATAAATGAGAGAGATATAAATAGGTACAAATATCCAAATTAAAGTAAATAAAATGTTTTTGTGCTTTTTATGTTTTCTAATGTTGTTGTGATTTTTCTAAATTTTTCCTAATTGTTTTGGTATTTTTAAAGTCAAAAATACTGAAAACAGTGCACAAAATAAAAGGCTGAAACTAAAATGGAGATAAAAAATAACAAACAGCAACCAAAATTCTCCAAATTAATTTTAAAATAAATATAATACAAATAGGAAAATTAGGAGACAGAAATTAGATTTTTATGATTTTTTAAAATTTTTTAAGATTTTTATAAAGGTTTTTGTGGTTTTGTAAGTTTTATGAGTTTTCTTTTGTATTTTTTATGATTTTTGGTCTGAAGTCAAAACATGCAAACACATGAAATATAATTTTTTTGGAATTTTTCAAAAAATTGAATGTGTTTTCTAATGCAAACAGAGCTAAAAATGCATGCTTTGAATTTTTATAAATATGAAAATGCAATAAAAATGCAAAATAAAAAAATGGCATGAAAGACCAATGCAACAAGAATGTAAGCATATTTTTAGTGATTTTTCGAATTTTATATATTCATGGAGTAATTAGAGACAACAAAGAGAAACTACACTACTGGCAAGGGCATATTTGCGAAGACATCAAAGTCCAGGGGCCAAAGTGAAATTCTCCCACAAAAATATAACACAATTAAAAATTTTTTGAGACCGAAATGAAATAAACAAACCCCCAGGGGCTTCGCTACAAAAATGCCAATGACCGCGTGACTCACACGTAGATGGCGAGGATCTTTTGGTAATTAACAAAGCCATGGGGGCTCGAATGCAAATTATCCAAAACAATAATAACTTAATTATAAATCATCTGGACTTAATACAAATACAGATATTCCTATGGGGTCCCTCACAAAATGCCTCCACCCCACGTGCGCGTGTCACGTGAGGTGACGTGGCTGGGACCTAAATGCAATGTAGAAGAGTCTGGGGGCGGTTCTGCAACTTTTACAAAAATAAATGAACTGTGTAAGAAATTTTAAATACTAAATAACTATTATTAAAATTGGTGGGGGAAATAGCGCAAAATGCCCATGCTGAGTCCATTGGACAGCGGAAGGGATTTCACTTGACACGTGGCGCCAATTTGTCGGCCCGTATGGCTTTGCCCACTGACGGTTGAGATTAGAAGATCTCAGACCGATCCGATGGCTGGCAACATGCTGGATCTGACAGCTACTGCGTGTCGTGAAGAACAGGGGACGATCTAACGGCGATGAGATGTGGAGAAGAACAACCGACGAACACGTCCTGGATGAACTTGAAACGCCAAAATCTTCACGCTCGACGCCGCCTTCTCCCTTCCGATGATACTGAAATCCTCCTGGGAGCTTCCTCGAGTGTACGGTGGCTTCAAAATGTCCAAGGAGAAGCCAGAACGCCGCCGCGATGTAGGCAAAGGAGGGTGGATCCAGGAGGTTCGACCTTCGACAAAAATGAGCCCAGATGGGGTCCTTCGGGTCCTGGGATCTGCAAAGAAGCACAAAGATCCACAGTTAAAGTCCCCAGGACCCTCGAGGTGTGGGAGGAACGTGGATGGTGCGGGAGAAGGTTCGCCGGAGCCCAGCAGATCTAGGCTAGACTGCGTGCGATTAGATGTAAAGATAGAACTATATATAGAATGCAGGAGTTAAAACGCAATTAAAAACAACAGAAACGACTTTGAATCAGCCTGGGCTGAGGAGATAGGACCTCACGGATGCTTAACCATCTGAGATGGATGGAGTCGACCACTTTACGTCGCCGGAGCACTCCGCGAGCAGCTGGAGGAGGCATGTCACGCCTCCGATCCTGAACAAGGATGGAGAGGCTCTAGCTCAGTCGAAAATGGGGTTCAACGAATGAAGGACCGGTTGGGTGGTTTTTGAAAAAGTGGTGTACGGGCTCCAAAGAACGATGGACAGCGGGAAAACGATGAAGATCTTGGAAGATCCAAGTGGCCCGCGTGAATCACGGACAAAGAAGAAGAAAAATCCTAGAAGGCATCGACGCCCAAGGTGGAAAGATGTGACTCCCAAAAAATCGCGAAGATGGGTCAAAACCCATTTCTAACACAGTCCATATGTTGGGCAGAGAGTTGGCCAAAGGTCAACTTCTACCACCTCCTCGTTGGTCCACGTGGACCAACCAGGAAAAAGTTTGGGGGAAAAGATTGTAAAATAAATTAAAAATAATAAATTATTTTGTTAAATAAAACTTATAAAATAAAAAATGTTTGTTATTTTCTAAAATTTTTTATTATGATTTTTATTTATTTTTTTGAGATTTTAAAATACAAGTTTCCTTTTATATGTTATATATAGGTATATTCATCTATATATTTTAATATTTTATTTTTATTTTGTATATTTTATTTTATTTATTTTTTTTATTATTTTATAAATGTATAAATTAATTTTATATACTTAAATATATTTTTATTTTATTTTTTTGAAGTGTTTTGTACACTTAATAAAATAGAAGTATTAATTATATAGGTATACTTAGAGGTATTTCATTTAGGTGTTATATACAAGTATTTTATTTTTGTATTTTATTTGTACTTTTAGTCTTGTTTTAGTATACATATATATTATACATAATATTTACAAAATTATAAAAATATAAAAGTATAAAAATAATGAATAATAAATAAAATAAATATTTTAATCTGTACAAGTATACAATAGTGGTCCAAAACTCAACTTTCAAATTGTAACTCTAAAAAATATGAAACCACCTTCATTAAATAACTTATTAAAAGTTATATACAACTAAAGTGATTTTGATACGTTTCTAGTTTTTATTTAAGAGATACAGGTCTATGAAGTTGGGATTCTTGATTTTTATTTAGGTCATAACTTTTTATCTTTACATTATTTTTGAGTGAAATCAATTTTGTATTTTTCTTTATTTAATTATCTACAACTTTCATTTGAAAGTTTCTTTATTTGAAGTATAAAATGTGGAACTAAAAATAGGTCCCAAAATGAATAAAGAATGAATAAAATAAAAGGTATTTTTATTGGTTTTTGGCCCTTATCTCCCCCTACTTTATTCCTTGTCGACCTAGTCATCAAGATGCCTAGGTCTCAGGGTTTAGGGTCATAAAATATTTGCAATATTTTTTTATTTTTCTTTTCTTTTCTTTATTCTATAATTTTGGCTTTAAAAACCCAATTTTATACACTATTTACACAATGATGCATGAATGCTAAAATGCCTAAATTAACGTTATTTACATGCATTTACTAGGGTTTTTAAGGACAAAATGATAGAATAAAAATGATGAAACGGAGATTCATCAAGGGGGAACCACTGAGTCCTCTTCATTATATTCTTCGTTTTTTCATTATAGTATAGCATTCCTTTTCACTTCCTTATATTTAGCACGAATTATGTCTTCTTCATTGCTCTTTGTTTACTCTGAGGACATCGTTCGAGCAAAGTATAGGGGGTGCTCTTTGTTTACTCTGAGGACATCGTTAGTTCCTTTTCACTTCATTGCTTTTTATTTACCGGAGCTACAAGCTCTAGCCATGGTTTCACTGTGAACTCCACTATTTCCTCCCATCATCTCACTCCCAACTCTATTCTCATCACATTATCTATCTTTCATACCATTTTCTACATTGATTTTGCAAGAATCAAGATTAATCGATCTTCATCAACTGCCTCCATCGGAGCTCATTCGCCATTCCATTTCATTGTGCATAGCAGCTTCAGAAGGGGTCAAGGAGGTGCACCTCAAACCCGTGATAAATTTTGTGCATGTTATAGCCCTTGAAGAAGCACTTGGAGCAGGGATCGAAGGATGAATACCCTCGCTAAATCTTTGTGTTCGAAGACCCTCTAGGTCCCCATCGATGGGATCTGGACGCCACTGAAGGATTCCTATAGGTGTAAAGAGCCTCCAGGAAGATTTTGGGCTAATCAGAGGATGAAACGGGGGGCAGAGGATGAAATGCATTAAATGTTTTATTAAATTATGAATTGGTCCCTGCCATGTTGTATATTTATTTCTTTTCTTTTACATTTTAATAAATAGCTCCCGTACTTTAAAACCCTTGGAATAATTATTGTAGATGCTTGACATATTCTGCATGTTCACATACATAATTTTACTTATATATTGAAACAATATTTCTATTTTCTAAAAATCAAAGAGGGAGCTTTTATTTACTATGTTTAATAAAATCCAAAGATTATAAAACCACCTTTAAGTTCTAAAAAATTAAAGTATATTATTATTTATTATAATCTATATCCAAAAATCCAAACATATAAAACCAATGCCTTAAAAATCTCAAAACCCTAAAAACACCATAGACAGTGGTGAAAAAATTAATTAAAAATCCAAAAATATTATTTTCCATCTTATATTTTTCCTTAATATATAGTATATATTAAAATTAATTTTGGAAATTTTGAGCATATTATTTATTTTTAAAACCCCAAAACAATCATATTATATTATCTTCAGTGTATATTTTAATACTTTAAAATGCATAAAAACAGCAAAAAATCCATAAAAATTACCAAAAAGGAGAAAAATATTAAAAACAGAACAACTTTTTCTTTTTTTTATATTTGAGTATATTTAAAATTTAAAAAATATAAAACCTTAAGAAACATTTAAAAATCCATAAAAATTAAATATAATTAAACCCATAAAAATACTGAAAATACAAAAATACTTATTATTAATTAATACTAATTAATAGTAATTATACATGTCATCTATTGTTCTCAGTGGTTCGACGCCTACTACTTATCTCTTACACACATTTTGTAGGGTATAATAAATTTCATCTGAGATATTTTCCTTATTATATACTATTCGTGGGTTGATTGTTGATTATTTGATAGAGCTACATATCGAGTTCTGAGAGAGGACTGATATACAATTGCCGGATCCAACTTGTCGGACACCACAGGCTCCTCCAAGATCGGACGTTAGGTACTTCTGGTCGATCTCCTCTATCACCATCCTTGTGAAATAAGGTGGTCAAGTTAGTAATCTCTTCACAAAGGGACTACCTACTGTGCAACTAGAGCTAAGTGTAGGTAAGTTACGTGTGGTTGACATTTTGTAGGGTATAATAAATCCTTTTGGATTTGCCATTCAAAAGGGATTGGCGGCGCAGCTTGTTGCCCGTCTCCCATCAATTTCTATGTAACTTCCATTAGTTGCGTTAATTTTCTAACTTGAGAGAGAGTGTTGAGTATCTTGTATTTCTATGGATATACATGTCTGTTTATCGCTTGCAGAAGATATGCTGGAGTCAGAGGTCAAATAATATAACACCAAGGCTAAACCACACTCACTTACGTGGGAAGCAGAAAAAGAAGGGCCAAGAAAAAGATGCATGAAAGTATCGTGTTGTTCTCGTGCGTGAGGCGGTCAAACCGTTCGACACATAAAGTGAAAGCCACAGCACGAAATGGCTCCTACGATCACAGTTGAAGGTATCTATTCCATCCCCCATCACCAACGTGTGTTGGTTGTGCTTCTTCTAGAATTGCACTTATTTTATATATATGCCTCCCTAATCATACATTGTGTGCATCACGATTAAAATGAGTAGGCAAGCTATTCAATTCTCTTAAAATTAAGCATATGCGAACCTTCCAGTGCACCGTAAAACTCACACGATATCATTGACGATTTCGCGGTCGAAGCAATCGGTCTAGTCGCAACACATTGGTCATTACATAGTATAAGATATCGGTCTCAATTCATTAGCATGATGGAGCATATAATTCTAAAATATGTTGGTTACAATCATGACACCATCGAGACGTAAGCCAATCAGCGTTAATTTTAAAATGATACATTATTGCCTTTTGTTTCGGAATTCTGACCGCGTTAGTGATTATGATATTATCATATATATGATTATATATTTGAGAAACTTAAAATAAGGTGGTGTCTTATGCCATCCATCTCATCCTTTTATTTTCAATTATACAGATGGGATTAATAATGTATTAATTATAATATTTAAATGGTTGAATACTCATTTTGGTCATTTTGTCACATTCTATCTGGCATCTATTAGATATAATCTTTTTCTCTCGATTAATCAATGACGTCGCCCTTTTCTCTCTCTCTCGCACATACAATCAACCACCGACGACTTCAACATCATCCATGCAAAGCTTCTCGACGATAGTTGAGGTATGGCGGAGGAGGAAGATGTGGAGGAAGGACACACAGTGCATCTTACGCGCGGCTGCGTCACCAATGATGGTAGATCCCCCCTCTTTCTCTCGCGCGCGCGCTATCGATCATCGACGGCATCAACGTCATTCATGCAAAGCTTCTCGACTGTGGATGAGGTATCCCGAGGAGGAAGATATGGAGGAAGGCTAGACGCAGTGCATCTTACGCGTGGTTGTGTCACCAATGATGGTAGATTCCCTCCTCTCTTTCAACATCGGTGCAAGATGTGACAACGTTGTAGGCAGTGACGGTCCAAGGCCCATCCGAGAGCGTTCATGCCTTCTATGAGGATGATAAGGTCGAAGACAATGAAGGGGGAGGGGTGGAAAGAGAGCATATTTGCATTATGGTATACATTTTTTACATCATTTACATTCTGTTTTATATATTGATTCACTTTCTCAAAAAAAATATTGATTCACTTTTTTTAAAAAAATCTCATTATCAATGTCTTATTTTGCAGAGCTTCACATGAAAGGAGTTTTTGTTTCCGATAAAATTCGAATGACATATTGGGTGGATATATAGATGAATTTACATGGTGATATTTTACAAAAAAATAAAAAAATTTAGAGAACCCAATTTTTCCATGTGTATATAAAGCACGACTAATTAATTATTTATTTATTTATTTATTTATTTATTTGTATACATAAAAAAGCCTCCCCGTTCATTGGAATGAGATTCCGATCATCCGTGACTAAATTGGTTGATGTTGTTAGTTTCCCATAATAATAATTAGGACTAATTAAGAGAGATCGATGCTGATTTTTTTTTGCTTTGATTATATATGCATACTTTGTATGGAAAGTATGCACTGTAAGATTCACCAAAAAGAGAACGATCTCCAGCTGATCAATTAGTATCACTTAATGCAAATAGAAGTGTCTTTTGAATCGAAACCCATAGACTCGAATCCACAGTATATATGTTGCTTATCTCATCTCATGATGTATTACATCATGCGGAATGCGACCATCTAATTATTAATTAAACACTAATTCTTCTGATGACCTTTCTCGGAGATGGCAATAGTTAATCACCAAAACTTCGCCGTTACACAAAAATATCTGTTGGATATTTCCTCCAAAGTACTTAAAAATTAGTGGAAAAAGCGTTCTATGGATTGAAAAGTGCTTTGCATGCATACAAAATAGCAATTGGTATCAACAAACACTAATTAATAAGAACTCCGAATTGAATATATATACCGTTTCTTTGAGTCTTAAATCCGATTGTTATTTAAACTCAGCCTTCGATAACTTGCTGATTTGGAATAAGATATGATATATATTTGGGGAACACTGTTTCAATCAAACCATTTGCGAAGATAGTGATCAGTGCAGAATAATCTCAAATGGATGATGCATTCTAAACATTAGGCCTATTTGTTTAATAAGTATATATGTATTAGTAGACGATTAGTTGTATCTAACATCGGAAAAAACCTGAGGCTAGTGAATAATGACAGTTATTAAGATTAAGCATGGAACAGAACAAGAGAATGGAGGAGAAGAAAGGCGACCTGAAATGTCCAATGTCAGCTAAAGAATCGGATGCTCCATTACCAAAATATCTGATTAGAATAAACCAATGTTTTGGATCTCAATAATGGCTATGCATCGTCATCATTCTCGCGTGCGCATACCTTTTCTTCGATACTTTGTGGCTTTTACGTATTGAAGCTCCGCCACCACCACCGTCTCCTTCTATGTATGTATCTCTTTCTATGTATGTATCTCTTTCTCTTTTCTCTTTTCCCTTGGACCTCTGCGTCAACACTTTTCTATATTTTGTCACATTTAGTGATGTTGATACCAACTATTGTTAGAAGGCCAATGGCATGTGCCCACGTGGATTGTGTGATGTGGAGGCCCTTGTTCCTATGTCCAAGCTTTAAGGACGGTCATGATTTCTTACTTCTTATGGAACATATGAAATGATAGAGCGGATAAGAGTCTATTGCACAAGCATAGCCGTAAGATTATGATCGAGTGGTGCAAACAAAATCAAGATTTTGATTGTCCTTAGCACGTGCATCGCTCGATCATGATCGAGCAACTCTGATTTGTACAGCAGATTTTGCTGTATAGATAGAACGAAAATAGGATTTTTTATTTTAATAAATATTAAAGATCCTAAAATTGAAAAATAAATAGATAGAATGAAAGTGCGTTCAATTACGAGTGTACATCTATTTTTGTATTTTTTTGAGCAAAATAGATATATGAAATAAATAAAGGCAACAAAGAAAAACTACACTAATAGTAGGGGCTTTTATGCAAATAAAATTAAGTTTAAAGGGCAATCTGCATTTTTACCAAAATTAATAAACATGCATACAAAGTTTCTAAACTAAAATGAAATACAAAACATTCCAGGGGTACGCCTGCAAAATGTCCCCTCGCATGGGGCATCACATGAGGTGACGTGGCATGGACTGAAGTACAAATACACAAAGTTCAGGGATCTTTTTGCAAGGGTTACAAAACTTAAATAAAGGCAAAGTAAAGTTTGTACAATAATAAATAAATTACAAAAACGGCTAGGGTTAAGTGCAAAATAGCCAAGCCAAGGGCGTTGGCGGACGGCTCAGATCAAGTCACTAATCCATGTGTCCTCTCACGGGACGATACTCCTTCGCTTGGAAGGATGGAATTAATCCTAGCTCGGAGATCTACGGTGCTAGCAAAGCTCGATCAGACACTTGTTGTACGCCACCAAGAACACGCCAGATCAGACGGTGGGGAAAAGCATTGGACGAACAGGGAAGAGTTCGTGGAGATGTGAATTCCCTCCGGCTTGATCTTTCTCCTTCAACCTTCTTGTTGCTACAATGGTGGTCCAAAACGTTCCTGCAAAGGGTCCTCTAACGTCTAGAGGCTCCAAAATGATCTGGCCGCCACCGGAGTTCGCATGCATGGTCGAAGCTACCTAATGCCTCTAGGTACTTCCAGCGATAACCAAAATGAGCCTCCAGTAATTCTTGGGCCTTCGGACCTACACAGGAGGTATACGGGGTCAAGGGAAAAATGACTCAACCTTATTAGAAGGGAAATGGGCTGTGGGGGATGCGGGTGGAGCTCCTCCAGCGAGCGACGGAGGAGGAGGAGGAGCATGTAGTTTGTTATGTGCAAGAACAAGGGAGGTGGAGGCGCGGTGGATGATCAAAAGGCAGAGGGGGAGATGATGGAGGAGTTAGTAGAGGCGGAGCATGGCTGAGATGGTCGAAATGAAGTGGCGGAGTCGGGGCTCCAACGATAGGTGGATTTTTATTTTACGATAAACTTACGGAATTGAAATAAATAAAAGATTGCCCTAATCTATTGCGAGCCTAAATAATGAAAAGATCTAAGAAAAGGAGAGCCACCAAGCCTAAACCGGAGCGGAATGACCTCGTGACGGAGCGGGCGGCGGCAACTTGGGATCTACTCGATTTGAAACCTACACGAACCCCTGAAGGGTTGAGTCGATTCCTACTGTCACCAGGAAGACTTTCGAATGCTCAGGTTTAGGGTTTCAAGGTGGAAGATTGATCAAACTGGGGAAGGAAGCGGAGTGAATCTTTTGTACTGGTTGACGAAGTGATGAGATGATCAAGGCGAATCAGGCGATGGAGCAATCCACAGCCCGAGGTGACGCTCGAGCGTGTATCACCAATGAACGAGGAACAAAAGATGCGAAGGGAGCAACCCAAAATAATGCAAGATTCGGCATGTAAAAATCGACAAAAGGAGAGGTCAACCGAGATGTTAGAGGCACAAGAGGGAAGTTAAAGGAGTTGACCGCCGGTTAACTCAAACTCAACTTGGTTGGTCCATGTAGATCAACAAGGAAAAACCTAGCAAAAATCATTTATAAATTCGATATTACTTATTAAATGATTTTATTAGTTTTAAATTATAAAATAAAAAATGTTTACTATTTTTTCATATTATTTTATTGTGATTTTTTTATTTTTTAGAGATGTATAATTACAAGATACTTTTTACAGTTAATACATAGGTATATTTATCTATATATTTATGGATTTTATTTTTATTTTGTATTTTTGATTTTATTATTTTATTTTAGTATTTTATATAATTGTAACTTATTTTTATATCTATGAAGATATTTTTGTTATATTTTTTTGATAAGTTATATACACTTAATTAAATAGGTATGTTTATTATATAAGTGTAGGTATAGGTAATTCTTCTATGTATTTTATATAAATATTTTATTTTAGTGTTTCTTTATTGTTTCTTCCTATTTTGATATGTACATAAATTATAAATAATATTTACAAAATTACAAAGATAATAAATAATAAATAAAATTATTATTTTAATCGAATTTATTATACAATAGGGGTCTGATGAATCCCTGATTCTCACTCTTTATTCTTTTATTTTAGTTATTTATCTTGGCAAAGCATAATGTAAATAGATGTAACGACAATAAGTTAGCATTATCCATGCATTTGTTAACATTGCACAATTAGCATGTATTTGTACAAAATAAAAGAATAAAGGAAAAAAGAAAGAAAGGAGGTATTTAGAATAAATACAAAGTGACCCGAACCTAAGAGAAGGTCAAGCATTGGCCTGATCGCCAAATAAAACAAGTAGAGAGAGATAGGGCCCACTCTACATTGTACATACTATTTATACAAGTAAATAATTATTTTTGGATAAAATAAAAATAAGATATTCTTCCTACCTCCTTGTATATATTCTTAAAAATAAAACAAAAATCAAAAAATGAAATAAAATTAAAAAATAAACTCACCTCTCACTTGTACAAAATACATGTATACCTACGTCATTCTTCGTTTATTACATACAGGTACATAAATAATAAAAATAAAATAAAAATTATTTTTGACTCCTAAAAATATGTTGTAAATGAAAAAATATAAAAAGTAGGATATTTATGTAAAAATAACAAAATAAAAATAATTGTACAAAATACATAGGTATATTACACTTGTATATAATACATTATATTATATAAAGATTAATTTATTTTTTATAAAAATAAAGAAAAATCACAGAAAAATGGTTTGAGAAATAACAAATATTTTTCATTTTATACACTTTTTAATTTAAAATCATTTATTATTTTTTATTGAATTTGTAAGTATTTTGTATATTCAAATTTTCTGATTGGTCCAGGTCACCTTGTTGACCCGGGTCAACGTCCACTTCTAGTGTTGACCCAACCCGATCTCATTGCCGAACCGATTTGTCTGAATTTCTCCAGTCGGATCGCGTACTCCCTTGCCCTGATTCTTCGCCCGTGGTCTCTCCTTAGATCCAAGACCTTTGCAGATCCCTAGGAAGGTGCAGATCTTCCTAGGGTTGTGTGCCTTTGCCCGATTCTCCCAGCTCCTGGAAATGCTATAAATAATCTTCTTTCACCTCCCAGGAGCAGCAACTTGTGCCTTGCACCGCCCTTCATCCCTAGCCACCTCCGGTTGAGTGACAACTTCCTGAGGGTATCTTTGGATCAAAGCTTAGAGGAGCAGCCACGTTGTTCAAGCTAGGTGGCCGACGACCGCCACCACGTTATGCCTCCCAGCCTTCCACAGCATGGTCGAGGCCACTATCTCACCGACCACCTCCACCTGGAGCTCAGGATCACATTCCCTCCTATAGGTAGCCCTTATTCCCTATCCATTTCCAGATTTGATTCAGTTACTTCATTCGCCGTCACCGCACGTTCATCTGCTCCGACCAGCTGGTCGGAGCCTCGATATCCATATCCATCCACTCCGATCGAACCCCCGACCCACGCCCCACCTTGCACCGCAACCTGATCACCCCGAGGCTCATCCAATCAGTCGAGATTAATGACATGATCTCCTCTATCACCTTTACCGGAGATCAAACGTCCCCCCACGTCGCTTCTTTCCATTTTCGATCAAATAACCCTTGACCGGAGCTTCACCCCAAGTCAAGCTTTCCACCGCAGGTGTTTTGCATGTGTATGGACTCCGTTCACAGCTTTTAGAGGATTCACCGGAGTAGCTCCAGGCCACCTTCACCACCACGCACATCCGGCTGTTAGCTCCTTCATCGGACCCATTCATCAGACGTGGGTGGCTTCCACGATCATTCTTGATACTTCCGGTCGATCATCAGAGCTGTGGATCCCTTTCGAGGCTCTGGTGAACTTCGTCAGGTCGTTGTTCTTCTAAACGCCTTCAGCACCATCGGATTGGCCTTTGTCCACCAGATCAGATCCACGTCACTGACCACTGCAGCTTTCCGGGCCGTTAGAACTGACACCTGACACATCAAAGCCCTACGTCCTCGACAGCACCTGAGGCGTTAGATCTAATATCGTAAAGGATCATAGTCGTACGTTCATGTACCTTCAGTGTCTGCCATGCGTCCCCTACACGCTCCGTACGCACCTGTCGTTGGTTAATTGTTGTTTGACCCGAGTTCGTGAGCGGTCGCCTCAGCGACATTGCGCTCCTGCCTTGTGTGGATTACTCTAGACCCCTCACAAAATCCGATTCAACAATGACCTCCTACCATAGGCTCACAAAAAGTGAAGGATATTGAGAATCCTTAAGCGTATCACGGAAGCGTGTCGATCGCATCGTATGCAATCGGAGCAACTAGTCGCACTAGTCGCTAGATGCGGGGAAAATTAAAATTTTAAAACTAAATATGAAATCACATGATCACGAGAACACTTCTCGAATCGTTTCATCAAACCACAAAGTATAAGGAATACCACTTGAAGCGTGGTTGCGATCGTGAGATCCCAAACAACAGATCCTCCTGTCTTAAGTTCGATCCACGAAGAACGCACTTGCGGGCGCGATGATGAGTCATGTTCTTCCCGCAATCCTCGATGAAGATCCAAGCGATAAATCCCCTAATTTTGTCATACGAAATCCGTTGTCTTCTTTTAAAGCAAGCAGCCCCAAAGAAGAAGGAGATCCTCGAGTTATCGAAGGAGAACGCAAGAGTCTCTCCTTTCTCAACACAAGAAGGACGACCACCTTTTGGAGGAGAGAAAGAGAGAGGGCGAGAATATGAGAGAGAGAGAGAGTTGTAAACTTCTAGAACTCTTAATAATGTACTTAGAAAGGCTAGGCTAGCCCTCCTTTTATACTAGTTTGGGATCCAATGGATCTCAATCCATGGGACACATAGATCCAACGGCCATGCTTGGTCTATGTAATGATCAATGGCTATGATTTTTGTTGGTTAAAACCAACAACATTTATTTATATTTAAATTAAATATATGTTGCAACATTATCAACACAATTTAATTTAACATAAATAAGTTGATCAAGAGATAATATGATAACAAAAAAGGGAGGCAACAAACCACCGTAAATTATAGGGGGCGTCACCTATGAATAAGTCATAGGTGACGCCACCTTTTACTTAGGTGGTTATTTTGTCTCCTTTTTATTTTATCTTATTATTTCTCAATTAATTTTGTAATAACAATTATCACAAAAATATCCACCAAATTAATTCCAAATTAATTTGTGAATATTTCAATCATGCCATTGACAAATATGTGAATCATATTCACAACCCAAACTAATTTGTAAATTACATTTCCAATTAATTACTTAATGTGAATCCAATTGACATTAATAATTAATAAATGCTATTTACATAGTTTCTCTCTCTAATATATTATAAATCATATTTATAATATATATTATTAATATGGATAGTGCTATCGACATTATTCATATCCATGATAATTAAATCACGTTTAATTATCTTGGATCGCTTTTCTCATGTGACCAAATAACATGAATCACATTCACGTTATTCATATCTTCGATAATTAAATCACATTTAATTATCTTAGATATCTCTTCTTATAATATGAATCAAATTCATATTATTTATGATAATTAAATCATATTTAATTATCCATTTTCTCGATGCTTGGATACAGAATTCATCAAATGAATTATTCTTGAACTCCTTCAAGAATAGTATGCTTTCTCCGCAGATACTTGGAGATAAGGACAGGGCGATTGTATTGTTCCACGTATAGTGACTTGGATATTTGAGATCTCATCTCAAATCCAGATCTTACGAACCTCCCATAGATGCTTGATTAAATCAAGACCGCAAATCTAATCTTCTCATTTATCTGAGTCTCATTCAGACCAAAGGCCAACACTTGGAGCAAGATCAGATTGCTTCTCTACTGAGAGGAGTCACTAAAATCCAGACCTGATTCATCACTCCCTTGGAATGGAAGCGTCATGGATATACAATCGTTTGTGATCACCCTCAGGTATTCCCAATACCTGTACATCCTGCATACTTGAAGACCTCCAAAGATCAAGATCAATTTTATACTATCTTCTTCAGGGTTTTATCAGTAAGTTTCTCATTTGATCATTCGGATTTGGTATCGATCATATACTTTCCAAAAGCATATATCATACCTAGGTCTTGATCATATACTTTCCAAAAGTATATATCAAACCTACAAATTCAGTCAAGCTTCCAAAGCGAGACGACCGTGCACGGAATTTGATTCTTCCTAATATCTCATGAGTGAGCTCATGTCTTCCGGTTCATAAGTGAACCTGTATGATCCCTTTGAGAGATCGTATTGCTCATATGCCCTTATATGCACACCAGCTCATCGGTGTATAGACCTTGGTTAGGCCATCAACCTATCGGTCTGCCAAATGTACATACTCAGACATATAGCAATACATCTGTCTCCGGTCAGAGGATGCGTGCCTATGCTGTGACAGCATTCAACATAGGACTTAGGTTATCTCGATCTTGTTAAGTCAACCCATTGACCTAACTAATCTGACACATCCGAATATCTATTCCTATGCAGAGGACCTGCATCAAGAGGTCGGTCAGATATCATCCTATGTGAGAAAGGATTGCCATCTATTACTCGGGCTGGAGATCACATCTTAACAATCATTTGACGGTGCTTGATGAGTCCTCAATCCAACTCTTTAAATATTCATCCAAGCACAAGCCTCTATGATTCAATAATAGAATCAACAGTTGTATGATTATTAAGATAGCCATGGTACATAACCCTAATTGTACTAAGGGACCTATTATAGAAATTAATTATTCTTCATTTCATATCAGGGAATGATATTTATAATAACATTTATTGCATAATGGCTCGTCGTGGGCTCGCATGTCCAACAATCGCCCACTAGCCCAAAGATCCATTAATGGGCTAATTGATGACCGGTCCTGACCACTAGGGTATAAGGTGCTAAATGGTCGTTGCGACCCAAGCAATCAGGCTCGATCAATCAAGAAAAAGAGACCACCAATATAAAAATCAACTTGAAAATCAATAGCGATCTTGCTATTATTTTAACCTAGTATAGCGACCAGGGTCGAACTCAAGGAGCACGTGATGGCCTTGCGGCCTACGAAGTAGTCAAAAATAGAATGAAAGAGAAGAAAAGAGTATTTTTAGTGGTTTTTAGGGTTTTTATATTTTTTTTGATTTTTAATTAATTAAGAAACTAAAGAAAACAAGTACACAAGGCAATTCAACTATTTATTTTATGCATCAAAAATCAGTCAAAAATTCTAATAAAAATATTTTTGTGTTTTTTATGTTTTTTACTGTTTTTGGTGAATTTTTGGGATTTTTCTGATTTTTATTTTATTTTCTAAAAATCAAACAGTGCAAGAAAATAAAGGGACTGTCCAGCCGAGCTTAAGGGACCTAAATAAAATATCTAGAAGTCCCCTATAAGCCTGGAAGTAATTTTCCTGTATAGAGAAAGAAACAAGGAAAATTTGAGCACCTTAATTATTGTTTTTGGATTTTTAGATTAATTATTAGAATTTTTATGAGTTTTCAGGTGTTTTCAATTTTTATGAGTTTTATATAATGAAAAATAGCCCAAATTGGCTAGAAAATCAAGCAAGCCAAAACAAACAGTAACTAATTTTTTTGTAATTTTTAGATCAGTTTTACTATTTTTTTGTGATTTTTCAAATCTGACAGTAAAGAAAATACAAGTTTTTGAATTTTTAAAAATACCAAACGGTGTCTAAAATGTCTCCAAAATTTACAGAAAATTTTACACCATCGCAGGAGCCATGTGTCAAATTTTCATTAAATTTGGAGTTGATTTGCTATTTTATTAAAAACACACACAAGGGCACAGTACACAGGGACCTAATCGCAAATATAATAAAACCCTGGGCCCCCTGGAGAATAAGCTTGGAAAATGCAGGGGCACGGAATGCAAATTACCCCTTAGGCCACGCACGATACACGTGACTCAGGCCTGGGGGGACCAAATTGTCATTCCTATTTATAAAAGTATAAATCGGAACACAGCAAAAAGACAGGGCTGAAATTGCAAAAACTCCAAATACTCACGTGTCGACGCATGTGTTCACAAGTGGCAGGGGTATAAATGCAATTTAAATAAGCATGAAGGTCCTCAGTGCAATATTTGCAAAAATAAAAGAGCTACACTACGTATTTACGGGACTAAAAACTAAATGCGAAAAGTAAAGGGGCCTACGAGCAAATACCCCTTTTATTAATGTCGACGGCTAGATGAACGCCACGTAGCAGATCCAACGTGCGAGAATGGTGGCGCCTTTAACCTTGAAGCGCTGGCCTGATCGAACGGGTGAGGGACCTCCACGTGGCAGATCTGACGGTGCTGGAGCGCTTTTGAGAAACCCTTGGTGAATCGACGGCTGAGAAGAGGACGCGTGGAGATCGGATGGCTGTGAATCACGAGCGCCTCTTCATCTGATCGTACGGCTCGGATCTATCCTCTGAAGAATCTGACGGTGGGGACGCTCCTGGATGGACGGCCTAGATGCGAACTGGAGCGGGAGGATGATCTAACGGCGCGAGGAGGTCCTGGAAGAACTCTCGGCCGGTGAACTTCGCCGGCTCGAAACTCGAGCGTGGGGACTCCTCGTCAGCTGCAGGAAGGCTGAGAAGAATCGTGGAAACCTTTCGTGTCTGATGGCAAGCTCTAATGATGGCGGGGAGCTCGGGAGAGCTCCGGCGAAGCGAAGGACCTGGAGCTGCCGTGCTCAAGCCTTGGACCTCCAGATGAGGTCCTTACGACGATCTGACCTGCACAAGCAAAACACGGGGTCGAGGGCAAACTGCCTCGACCCGTCAGAGCTGGAAAAGGATGGCTGGTACGTCGCGATGATGGGCCTCCGGCGAGCGGCGGAAGGGAAGGCCTGATGTTCCTGCTCCGGGGCGAGCCAGGGGGAATGGAGGGTCGGAGAAGGTGGAGAGAAGTCTGGTGGACGTGGTGGCGGTGTTGGATGGATGAAATGATGACCGGAGACGGCAGGCGGAGGTGGTGGAGCTACACTACTGAAATCAGAGAAATCCTAATCTACGCTATTCTACGGCCTAAGAAGGTTACCTGGCGGATGCTGTCGACTGGGCTGGAGCTCGGGGAGCTCCGGGGTCATTGCCTGCAAGGGGGCGTCGTCTCCCTGAGGCAGAGCGCGCTCGCGGCGGCGCACAGCGGTGAAAACCACCGGATCAGTGGCTCCCGGCTTCCCGGGCCTCGCTGCTACTCCAAAGCACTCGGCTGTCACTCAGGCACTCCAGAGGAGGTCACAGGCGTCGAAGGGGAGATCCAAAGATGCGTGAAAACCTCACCGGAGTTGAGACTTTATATGATCAGGGGTCCGAGAAGGAAGGGGTCGGGCGAGCTGTACACAATTCGGATCCCTAAGATCCACCCCGGGCGTGGGTCTAGAATGATCAAGGAGTAATCGGGGCCCGGGGTTAATGTCAATGGTGATCGGGTCGACTGTGGAGAAAATAGTGAAATCGGGTCGGTCCCCAGATCTGCAAGAGAAGTGGTCCACAGGGGGGAGTTGACCGGGGTCAACAAACCCCCGTGGATCAATGAAAGTCAGCCACGTGTAAAAGATTTATAAAATCATTTAAAAATAGTAAATGACCGATTTGTTAAAGAGTCAAAACATGAAATATTTTTGTTTTAATTTTTTCTATTTTTTAGTGATTTTTAATTATTTTTATGAAATATAATTTAGGTATTTACATAATATTATTATTTTATATAGGTATATACAATATGTATTTTTGATTTTTGATTTTTAATTGTTTATTTTTGTATATTTAGTTCCAATTTTATATTTTATTTATTTATATAATAAAATTTGGAATAATTTTATATTTTTATTTTATTTTTATTATTTATATACAAGGGGAAATAAATAGATATGTACATATGTATACATGGTATATATACAATGTAGGTTTTGATTTTTATTTTATTTCTTTTTATTTTATTTTTTTATTTTGATTTTTATTTTATTTATTTACATTATGGAATGTGGAGTATGTACATATTTTATTGGATTTTTTTATTTATAAGGGTAAATTCATAGATAAAGAGATCTATGTACATGGCTTTTATACAATGGTGAAGGGATTTTTAATTTTCTTTTTATTTTTATATTTTTATTTTGATTTTGTCTTTACAAATATTTACAATAAATATAATCCATTTTTATTTTTAGAGGCAAATATTTTTATTTATTTATTTACAGGTATATACACATATGAGCTTCCTTATCTCTCTCTACTTGGGTTTTTATGCGGTCAGGCTCATGCTGAGCCCTCCCTTGGGATTAGGTCGCTCAATATTTATTCTAAATATTTCCCTCTCTTTTTTACTCTTTATTCTTTTATTTTAGCACAAAAACATGCTAATTATTAGTTTTTACACAATGCATGTTTTTTGCTAATTATTTGTATTTACACCTATCTACATGTATTTGCAAAGGTTTTTGTAGCTAAAATATAAGAATAAAGAGTGATGAGTGGGTATTCATCACCCCCCTATACTTAACTTTGCTAGTCCCTTAGCAAACACTTATTTGAAAAAGAAGTGAAAAAGAAAGAAAGAAAAAGAAAAAGAGAGGAATGTACATGGATCAAGGTTGAATATTAAACTTTCCTTCATTAAATTGAATTATGGAGCTCGATCAGATCTTTGGATTATTAATGTGTCGGAACCTTATTTGAACTTAAGCTTAAAACTCAACAGCCTCTAAGTTCCACCAATCTATGGACAAGACTCCTCAATAAACCAGATCAGAACAAGTCTACATACACAAACTCTAATGACCATGAATCTTTCCATGCAGTGTAAGTGATATGTAGCTCCCCACCTCAGAAGTAACAAAGAAACAACCTCCCCCAACCTGGTAACTCTAATGCCTCGGTCTAGCAACTCTTTCCTCGAGAAGCGGGGTATTCCCTTCTAAGTTCAAGTGCAACCGGCTCAAGAAGAGGGGGAATAAGAAGTATAGACTTTTGGGAGCTCAGCCAGTGTAGCTAAGTCTCCCGCTGCAAGCTTCATGAGATGTAAACATGGATACTGTAAGCTTTTGCTTTATTTGACTATATACACTCCGGTGGGGTTATTAAATTTTCAATCCGACCCACCACTTTTTTTGGAGTTCTTTTTGCTTTTTTTTTCAAGTGCCTCTGTACAACATATCTACATAGTGCAACATATATACAGGAAATTTTCCTCTTGAGCCAGTAGACTATCCCTCTTTTGAAGCTTTATTGCAACCCATGGCTTCTGTCTTTAGCCTTCATCACCACTAGACCAAGTTGAGACGCACTTCCTTCACTAGAAGAAGAAGAGAGGTTCTGCCTAGAAGTACTACCCTCATATGCTACCCCAAGCCAAAGGAAACTGCCTCCTCACCACCTCATCCGTGGAGAGCTATGTGTAAAGTGCTGGTGCAAGTCAAGCCATTGTCTCTAAGAGTCATGCGTGTGTTGTTAAGTGCTCTACTTAGGCTCATCAAGATGACATATGCTCATAGCCTAGTGGACTCAAAGAATTAAGTCCTTATGGACCTGAAAAGCCTTAACCCTAAGCCCTATAAGGTTCCTCTTAGAATTAGATGGATTAAGATCTTAATCAAGCTCCATTTCCCAATTTAATTCCAGGCTTAGTTTAAATGTCAACTATCATCCAGGAAGAACTATATACATATTGATGAATCCACGATTCATCATCTCAATATCTTGATCTTAGCAAAATCCCCGAGTAAAAGCTCATAAAAATGTACATAAATTCATTAAATTAACAAAATGACTCTTGTAAATAAAACTCACTAATTATTGTATATTAGATTGTACAAAATAAATTAACAATAAAAAGCCGCAAAATCAAAGGAGTTTTATACATGTTAATAGCCCTTAACTTTATGTATTTTTAATAATTTCATATCAACTCCTTTTTGGCTAATTCTTTCTCCAACATGTTCATATCAATGTATATAAAAATACAAAAATACAAAACAAAATTTACCTCAAACAAATACTCCTAGATTCCAATGGGAAAAAGCCGTAAAGACCAACTTCCAAGCTAAATTCCCGCTCCGTATGAACTCCAAATTCACCAAACTCACTTTTAAAGTTCAAGTTAGAAAATTATCTATCCAACGGAAGTGGTTTCATTAAAATCAGAGCTCATTTGCAAAAGTTGGGTTTTGGGACCTAGATGTACATTGTATATTATGTATATATTCTTTCTTTCTTCATTTTTTATTTTATCTTTCTTAATTACTAAAAATCCAAAAAAAAAATCATTGTGGTCTTGTATTTTGATTGTACTATTTTATTGTATTTTCCTATTGTACATAGCTACTATTAAAAAGACAAAAAAATATAAAAAGAAAAGCAAACAAAAAAATGTACATGTTGTATATCTTCTTTTTGTAAATTCCCCACTCTTTTTCTTCTCTTTATTTTATTTTCTCTTTTTAGTAGCCTACTTTATTTCATTTCATTTTTTATTTATTTAATAACATTCTCTACAATAACTTCCCTTTCTCCATTCCACTCCAAGTCTTCTTTCAACCTCCATTCCACTCCATATTCTTCATATAACCTCCCATTCAACTCCACCAATAATCTAACTTCTCATTCAACACCACCACCTCTCTAACTCCCATTATTCATCTCTTTATAATCATCTCCACATCCACATTTTTTTCCCCATCCACCATTCTTATAGAATAAGGAGAGAGCTTGGAGTGTTTTGTTGGTGACAGCGGCGAAGCATCGTCCTCAAGCGACGACCTCCTTCAGGTGAGATCCGCGGAGCTCCACTCCGCGTCACGAGTTCCCCGTCGAGCTCGAGTAGCCTCTTCGATTTTATTTCGCCAATCGGATCGAGGCGACAATAGGAGTTCAGCGTAGCTGCTCCGCCAATCCGGCGAAGATTCAAGTAAGTTATCCCTCTTCATTTCTCTCGTTATTTTATTTTATCTAATATTGTGTCCTTTGTTGTGTCTCCATTATTTTTACAACCTCTACACCATCATCACATCATTTTTGTTTTCCTCATCATTCACATTCCCTGTTTAAAAAAATAAAAAAATTAAAACAAAAATTAAAACAAAAAAATCTTTTGTTCTATTACAGCAGCCAATTAAAACAATAAAAAAATTTCAAAAAAAAAAAGATAAACAAATCGCAGCAGCAGCGGGTGGGGCGCACCCACCGCCGCCGCTAACCGCCCCCTCTGCCGACCATCACCGCCGGCGCCGCCCCACCTCGCGCAGCCGCGCTCGTGCGGCGGAGCTCCGCCCCCGCGCAGCTGTGTGCAGCCCGCCCTCTTCCCCGTCTCCTTCCTCCGCGGGTGGCCGCGCCGCCCTCGCCAGCCCTCCGCCGACCAACCGCCGCACCTCCGCCTCCAGCCCTCGCCTGCGCGCGGTGTGCGCCGCCCTTCTCACGGTTGCGCGTGGCCGTGCAGACCGTCGTCGCCCTCCACCCGTTTTGGGTTCCCATCGTGCACAGAGGAAGAAGAAGGTCTCCATTTTTTTATGTAAAAATTACATGGTTTTTATTATATGTTTATGTAATTACAAAATAGTCCCTGTGTTTTTATTGTGTAGTTTAAGTCATTTACAGTTTGCACAAACACCCTTGTGTTCGCACTTTAATTTGGACCTTGTTTTGGCATCCTTTTATTTTAAGAAAAATAGCATTATGTTGAGCAACTAATTGTCTACATTGTGGACATTTATTTGTATTTTTGTGGTCTTTGGGTAATTCATTAAAAATGTTCAACTGAAATTTAGCATATTTTACCCATTCCGTGCTCTTAAAATTATATCTCACACACGGTTGCTCTAAAAATTCCACAAAAATTATATGTGATGCCTTGATATGTGCTTAATTTTCTTTCCAAATTTCATCCAAAATGGAATTGTCGTGTGCCTGAAATAAATTGTAGAGTGTTTATAGTATTTGATTTTTAATTAAATCCACGTATATCCTTTTTGCGAAATTTCAACTCTCCTGGATTGCTTATTTAAATACCTACTTGAGATAATTCGCACTCTGATTAATTTGTTAACGTGGATTTAATAGAAATTATTTACTCACTGTCATTCTGATTTCACTAAAAAATCCATAAAAAATCATATTTTGTCAAAAAATTCTAAAAAACTTACTGTAGCTTCCCTTCATCATGTTTTCATTCCAGTAGAGTTTTCATGATTTTTACTTACTGTTTGTGTGATAAATTGCGAAAAAACTCATAAAAAGTGTGCGTTTTTAGTTATTGTATTTTAACCCCTAAAATTCTGAAAAAATATGTTTTGCATTCATCATTGGATTAAGTTCACTGGAAAAATATAATTTGGCTAAATTGGATTAATTTGACATTAAAATTAATTTGGCCTTGTTGTGTGTTTTCTTAGTGTTGTAATTCACTTGCATTTGCATTCTTTTTGCATAGAAAAAAATCTAAAAAAATACCGCACTGAAATCTAAAACTTAATTTTCGAATTAACCCCAAAGTTGTTCCTTTGCCTCCCTGAGTTCGACCCCGGACTTGCCCGGGATATAAATTAAGCCGAGACACTCTTCACGGAGATTCTTCTCTCGGTTCTGACCGAATCGCTAAGTACACGTATTACAACGAACACGAATTAAACATCGTATTTAGCGACTCGTCAGATGAAGGCAAAGAAGTTTTTTTTTGTTAGAAAAGTTTTGCTCTCTTCTTTTTTTTTCAAGAGTTTTTTTTCAAGGATTTTTTTTTGAAAAGGTTTTTTTATCTCCTTTTTTTTTGAAAATATAGATAAATAAGAAAGGACACACATTTTTTTGAAAAATTTTTTAGAGCAAATAAGAAAAGAGAACAAAAAACACATTTTTTTTTGAAAAGTTTTTTTAAGAGATTTTTTTTTGAAAAAGTTTTTTTTTACCCACCCCAGAATTATTGTATAATATATACAAAAATACGTGAAAGTACGAGCTATGGGTAAAGTATATATGTAATATATACACGTCCCCCTATACTTAGCATGTGCTATGTCCTCATGGCACAAGAAGCGAGAAAAAGACATAGCTCGTGCTAAGCGTAGGATGACTAAAATAATAAACAGTATAGAAGTCGATCCGCCTCCCCTATACTTAGGCTCTGGACAGTATAGGACAAGAGTAAGTGTGAGAACCGATGTGATCTGGAGAATATACAAAGAGGGGAGAATGTACAAGAGTGATTGAATCTGTACAGGGATCAAGAAGGTTTGTGACGGACCTTCTTGCGGGAGCGAGGGGGTGGGTAGTATACATATATGTCGCTGTCAGAATCGTTCGTAGAGGAATAATAGTGAGGTGTGGGGAACGTCCAACGAGGGTCGACACACGGATGCTTGCTCAAATATGGCTTCAGAACAGCCGAACTGAGCTCACTCATGTAGATCACCTCATCCGGACCTGATGAGGACTCCTCAGAAAGTTCCTTCTCTGGAACATCGAAGGTAACCTTCTTAGTCGGTTTTCTAGAACCTGAAGTATCAAGAGGAAGAGGAGATTGATACGTCTTAAGGAGTTCGGGGGAACACCTCAAGGAATCAACACTCTTCTTCTTCTTACCAGATGACCGACTAGAGGATGGAGCAACCGATTTATCAAGATTGGTCAATTTGGTCCCGGTTGTCTCCTTTGGTGTATGTCCTGGATGTAGTGTGTGTGAGGTTCTGACCAGAGGTTCATCATCAGATGAGTCACCATATGCATTGTAATACTCCTGCAGGGTCAGCACACGTCTCTGATAAGGCATAGTGTTCTCAGTTGGCTTGACATTGTTGGGTTCTTGTGTCGGATCAAGGCAATCCACAAAGGTCATGTCCGACTCAATGATAGCTTCTGGTCGTGAGTCCTCTCTAGAAGCTGTCGCGGTGGTGGTGCAAGCAGTAGGCGGTGTGTGGTTGTAGGGAGTCTCTAAACCAATGGTCGTCTGGACAGTCGGTATCTCAGGTGTAGTAGAGAGACGGGACTCAACTGTCTCTCGAAGGTCACGACTGTCTGCAACTTTACGGGTTACCTTGGAATATCGTGTGTCCTCAAAGATCGGGTGAGGTCGGAGTGCTCCCAATGCAGAGAAATCGATCTCCCGAGTCTCACAATCTATAGTTGCCTTAGCCAAGGCTAAGAACGGCTTCCCAAGAATGATCGGAGACTGGGTGAACTCTCCTCGGTGCTCAATATCAATGATCGTGAAATCCACCTCCAATAGAGCACCTTGGAAAGTGACGATGACTGAAATGGTTCCTCTCGACCGTTTAATGGTACGATCTGCCAACTGAATGATTTCTCTTGACTTCTTGGCAGATCCGAGTTTGAGCTTGGCAAACACGGAGGTCGGGAGGATATTAATCGGTAAGTCATCATCGATTCTTGCATGGGTGAATGTGATATCTTTGATTTCACAATCAAATCTAGGTAACCGCTTTACTCTGCGGCTCTTGGTTTTTCTCCCTATCATCAAAGATGTGGCCATAGACACTATATGTATCTCAGTCCTTGTTCTCTTATTGCCCGACCTTTTAGGCATCAATTTACTTCTCACAAATCTTTTAAGGTCGGGAAAGTGCTCAATGGCCATTATTAAGGGAAGCTCAAAAATCAACTTTATATCCAATGCTTCCCTAACCGCAGGATCCAATTTTTTTAGATCTTTTCCTTTTTCAATTTTTATGGTATTTTCTGAGTTTTCAATTTTTTTGGTCTTTTTGGTAGGTGAAGGAGGACTAGGAGAATGTACAGACTCTGGTTTGGAGAGAAAGTGGTTAGTAGAAGAGGGAGGTAGAAGGGACTCCAGCTGTACATGATGTGTGGTCAATCCGGTGTCTTCCAGGTTTTCAATATTCAATCCGCAAAATCCATGATCCACATTCCTACCTGGACTCTTGATCGGTCTACAAATGTCATCCTCCAATAAGTTCTCATTACACCTCATGAGAGAAGTCTGTGTAATTGGAGGATACTGCTGAGAATTCGGGCTCTTATACTCAACACACCTTGACTCAGGCGTGTAATATTGGGTTGAGTATGGCCCTTCTGTATGGCAGAATTTGGTCGGAGCCTCATTAGGCGGAGTTAGTAGACAGGGGTTCTGTAAATCAGTCGCATGAATCCAATCCCCTGTATATGTCGGCTCTCCGAATGGGTGATATGAAGGTTGATCAATGTGGTCTCTATCACTCAGGTCAATCAAGTTAGGAAGATCGTACGGTGCAGGCCTCTCCATTCGGTTTGTCTGATCGACCATGTTGTACCCTAAGGTTAAGTCAGGATGTGTATATAACAATTGTTGTTCTGTCCCAACTCGAGATGAAAACGAGGTATGTGGGGTCAACTGATTATGCCAACCATTCGTCTCAACAGTCGCTTGCTCTTCGATTGGTTCCTTGATTCCAGCAAGCGGACGAGAATATAGTGAATCAATCCAAGGTGGTTGTGGGTCAGGGGTGCAAGAATGTGGGGTATGTGAGAAGGACGAAGAAGTAGAGAAGTCAGTCGGAGTTCTGACTTCGCGGTTGGGGAGTGGGTATGAAGAGGAATGAGAGGGTGGAGATGATCGAAATATGGTCGAAGAAGAATGACGTGGATATGATGACCAATATTCTGACATCTTGGAGGTAAAATGGGAGAATGAAGCGGATCGAGGAAGAAAGCGTGCAAGTGCACCGAATAGCACACAAAACAAACAAACACAAGAGCAAACCCTGAGTTCACCTACTCAACACAGTGATGGTCGCAAAAGTCCGACCGTTTATCTTTTCAGTTTTAATTAGGTGATAAATCAAGATATAAATCCAATTACGCAAGGCTTAATAATTAGGTTTTGGGCACTATCCTAGGGATGCGTCCTCACCTCTCAATAATCATAATTAGCCAAGCATACAATGAGGGTTTTGCTCTCCCAAAACAAGTGTTAGTTTTAATCAGTTTTTTTTGTCAACTCTGATTAACAGTCCCGATTTTAAGGTTGGTTATCACTTGATTAGTCCACCAAACAAAGCACGCCTAACGATCAGTCCCGATTTCCTTTTAACCTAAGTTTCAAAAACCAAGGGGAGGGAGTCGAGAAAAACCGATGCAAATAATGAAATCAATGATGCATGCCCAGTTCAGAAGACTTACAGTGATCCTCGCGCTCTACATGCAGGATGCAAGGCAGAATTGAAATTTTATACTAAATGAATGCAAATGAGAAAACCGTTCCTAGACAGGCAGTTCTATTAGCGAGTGATGAACAAGTTAAATTTGACTAATAGCTCTGCGGTCTAAGTGCGTCTCGTTAAATGTGATGTGTGGTCCTAAAAATTTACGAGCACAAGCAATAAAGATATTCTTATAAAATAAGCTCTAAGAGCCGCAAGTGCAGGTCCTATTCTACGTCAAGCAACCACACGGCCACAAGAGGGTCCAGAGTCCAGTCCGGATACAAGCGCGAGCTCTCAAACAAGAGCCGCTGAAAAGAGCGAATTACCTAATTATTACACTAATTACAAAAATTCTCTCAAAAATAAACTAATTCTCCTTAATCTTCAGCAGTCGGCGCGCGTCGCGTCCGTCGACCTCCGATGCACTCCAAGTCCACCGGGCCCTCGCAAGGAAAATAAGATTTATATTAGAGAGATAAAAACAAAATATATACAAGAATATGAAGAGAAACAATTGAAAAAATGGAATAAATACAAGGTGGCTCGGGGGTCAGACTACCCGAGTAAATGGAAAACTAAATCCAAATTTTTAAATTAGTCCCTAAGCCGTTTGCCTCCCCGGCAACGGCGCCATCTGACGAGTCGCTAAATACGAAGTTTAATTCGTGTTCGTTGTAATACGTGTACTTAGCAATTCGGTCAGAACCGAGAGAAGATCTCCGTGAAGAGTGTCTCGGCTTAATTTATATCCCGAGCAAGTCCGGGGTCGAACTCAGGGAGGCAAAGGAACAACTTTGGGGTTAATTCGAAAATTAAGTTTTAGATTTCAGTGCGGTATTTTTTTAGATTTTTTTCTATGCAAAAAGAATGCAAATGCAAGTGAATTACAACACTAAGAAAACACACAACAAGGCCAAATTAATTTTAATGTCAAGTTAATCCAATTTAGCCAAATTATATTTTTCCAGTGAACTTAATCCAATGATGAATGCAAAACATATTTTTTCAGAATTTTAGGGGTTAAAATACAATAACTAAAAACGCACACTTTTTATGGGTTTTTTCGCAATTTATCACACAAACAGTAAGTAAAAATCATGAAAACTCTACTGGAATGAAAACATGATGAAGGGAAGCTACGGTAAGTTTTTTAGAATTTTTTGACAAAATATGATTTTTTTATGGATTTTTTAGTGAAATCAGAATGACAGTGAGTAAATAATTTCTATTAAATCCACGTTAACAAATTAATCAGAGTGCGAATTATCTCAAGTAGGTATTTAAATAAGCAATCCAGGAGAGTTGAAATTTCGCAAAAAGGATATACGTGGATTTAAATAAAAATCAAATACTAGAAACACTCTACAATTTATTTCAGGCACACGACAACTCCATTTTAGATGACATTTGGAAAGAAAATTAAGCACATATCAAGGCATCACATATAATTTTTGTGGAATTTTTAGAGCAACCGTGTGTGAGATATAATTTTAAGAGCACGGAATGGGTAAAATATGCTAAATTTCAGTTGAACATTTTTAATGAATTACCCAAAGACCACAAAAATACAAATAAATGTCCACAATGTAGACAATTAGTTGCTCAACATAATGCTATTTTTCTTAAAATAAAAGGATGCCAAAACAAGGTCCAAATTAAAGTGCGAACACAAGGGTGTTTGTGCAAACTGTAAATGACTTAAACTACACAATAAAAACACCGGGACTATTTTGTAATTACATAAACATATAATAAAAACCATGTAATTTTTACATAAAAAAATGGAGACCTTCTTCTTCCTCTGTGCACGATGGGAACCCAAAACGGGTGGAGGGCGACGGCGGTCTGCACGGCCACGCGCAACCGTGAGAAGGGCGGCGCACACCGCGCGCAGGCGAGGGCTGGAGGCGGAGGTGCGGCGGTTGGTCGGCGGAGGGCTGGCGAGGGCGGCGCGGCCACCCGCGGAGGAAGGAGACGGGGAAGAGGGCGGGCTGCACACAGCTGCGCGGGGGCGGAGCTCCGCCGCACGAGCGCGGCCGCGCGAGGTGGGGCGGCGCCGGCGGTGATGGTCGGCGGAGGGGGCGGTTAGCGGCGGCGGCGGGGTGCGCCCCACCCGCTGCTGCTGCGATTTGTTTATCTTTTTTTTTTGAAATTTTTTTATTGTTTTAATTGGCTGCTGTAATAGAACAAAAGATTTTTTTGTTTTAATTTTTGTTTTAATTTTTTTATTTTTAAACAGGGAATGTGAATGATGAGGAAAACAAAAATGATGTGATGATGGTGTAGGGGTTGTAAAAATAATGGAGACACAACAAAGGACACAATATTAGATAAAATAAAATAACGAGAGAAATGAAGAGGGATAACTTACCTGAATCTTCGCCGGATTGGCGGAGCAGCTACGCTGAACTCCTATTGTCGCCTCGATCCGATTGGCGAAATAAAATCGAAGAGGCTACTCGAGCTCGACGGGGAACTCGTGACGCGGAGTGGAGCTCCGCGGATCTCACCTGAAGGAGGTCGTCGCTTGAGGACGATGCTTCGCCGCTGTCACCAACAAAACACTCCAAGCTCTCTCCTTATTCTATAAGAATGGTGGATGGGGAAAAAATGTGGATGTGGAGATGATTATAAAGAGATGAATAATGGGAGTTAGAGAGGTGGTGGTGTTGAATGAGAAGTTAGATTATTGGTGGAGTTGAATGGGAGGTTATATGAAGAATATGGAGTAGAATGGAGGTTGAAAGAAGACTTGGAGTGGAATGGAGAAAGGGAAGTTATTGTAGAGAATGTTATTAAATAAATAAAAAATGAAATGAAATAAAGTAGGCTACTAAAAAGTAAAATAAAATAAAGAGAAGAAAAAAGAGTGGGGAATTTACAAAAAGAAGATATACAACATGTACATTTTTTGTTTGCTTTTCTTTTTATATTTTTTTGTCTTTTTAATAGTATCTATGTACAATAGGAAAATACAATAAAATAGTACAATCAAAATACAAGACCACAATGATTTTTTTTTGGATTTTTAGTAATTAAGAAAGATAAAATAAAAAATGAAGAAAGAAAGAATATATACATAATATACAATGTACATCTAGGTCCCAAAACCCAACTTTTGCAAATGAGCTCTGATTTTAATGAAACCACTTCCGTTGGATAGATAATTTTCTAACTTGAACTTTAAAAGTGAGTTTGGTGAATTTGGAGTTCATACGGAGCGGGAATTTAGCTTGGAAGTTGGTCTTTACGGCTTTTTCCCATTGGGATCTAGGAGTATTTGTTTGAGGTAAATTTTGTTTTGTATTTTTGTATTTTTATATACATTGATATGAACATGTTGGAGAAAGAATTAGCCAAAAAGGAGTTGATATGAAATTATTAAAAATACATAAAGTTAAGGGCTATTAACATGTATAAAACTCCTTTGATTTTGCGGCTTTTTATTGTTAATTTATTTTGTACAATCTAATATACAATAATTAGTGAGTTTTATTTACAAGAGTCGTTTTGTTAATTTAATGAATTTATGTACATTTTTATGAGCTTTTACTCGGGGATTTTGCTAAGATCAAGATATTGAGATGATGAATCGTGGATTCATCACATATATACACAAAGATGTTATTTACAAATATTTACAATTGTGCAAAATTTTTGAAAAATGTTTTGAAATCATGAATGGATGGATGCATGAAGTGTAAGTTTTGCAAAAGTATTTACAAACATTTACACAAGATTTTTGCGAACTTTTGATTTTCAAAACATTTTGGAAAAATTTTGTACTATATACATAATTTTGATAAGAAAATATTTACACAAGCTTTACACAAAAACTTTTGAAAACATTTTTACAAAAATAATTTTATACACTAGCTATGTATGTGCAATAAAAGAATGATTATTTACAGGAAAAATTTTTATTTTTGTGATTTTTAAGGTTTTTAGCCATTTTATTTATTAACACACTCACACAAAGTACGAGTTATGGCTAAAGTATATATGAAATATATACACCCCCCTATACTTAGCTCGAACGATGTCCTCCGAGTGATCCAGAGCGATGAAGAAGACATAACTCGTGCTTAGTAACAGGGAAGTGAAAAGGAATGGCTAGATACAGAGATGAATGAATGAATAGAATGAGGATAACTCGGTGGTTTCCCCCTATACTTAGGATTAACTAATCCTAAGTATAGCAAGCTGTACATGAAGGGAAATTCGAGTGAAGAATGTACAGAGTCTGCCCCCCTGTACTTAGGGTAAAATATCCCTAAGTATAGGCAGCAAAACAGGGGCAGAACGAAGAAAATCAACACATATATGTAAGGTGGAGGGGCATCACTCCCCCTATACTTAAGGTGTAGCACCTTAAGTATAGGCAACACAACAGAAGTGATGAAACATAACGAATGAACAACCCGGTGTTTCCACCCCCCCTATACTTAGGATGAGGAATATCCTAAGTATAGCAAAGATAATCCTAGGCGAGACCTGGGGTGAAAACAAGAACGGAAGACAGAAAGATCAAACTAAGACAAAACACGTATATACAAAAGAGTACAATGTTGAGGTGCCTCTCAACAAGCGCTAGATTTTACGCCCCTAGCTGGGCGCAAAGGCTAGGATAATGCAGTATCAAGGTTCAGGACGACATCGGTAAGGCGAATGTCATACTGTCGTCGCAATCTCGGTATGGGAACTGCAACGAACTCAACAGTGTAAACAAAAGACACCCAGGTATGCAATCAAGCGGGTGTCTGCTACCGGCCAGTGATATGGAAAGAAGTGATCGACATCCGGTAGCACAAAAGAAATCATCGGCTCTGGGTCAGACTGGAGTGAGATTATAGAGCCGAGAAATCAAACGTGGAGAAGGATGGATCAGTAATAGAATCCTCCACGTCAATCAGTGTCTCAAAAATATATGTGCGGTCAAGATCAAGAGACTCTCGAAGAAGACTGATATCCGATGCATGAAATAGAAGCAGATCAGACAAATCATCGAATATCTCCAGAATGGGCTCATCCTCGCGAGGGTCGTCAAGGTGAGAAGACTCAGAATCAGAATGATCTGAAGACTCGGTTTCGTGCTCCGCCAGATCGGAAACACACTCAGTAGGTGAAACCGAGTACTCATCGAGTGCGGCATCCTCCCGCAGATAACCCTCGGGGAGAGATGCAAGATCAGGAGTGACAAGAAGAGGATCAGGATCTAGATGGGCATCTGCAATGCTATCAAGTATCCACTCGGTGCACCAGGCTGCATCATCATCGAAAGTGTAGGTATCGGCAATATGGAAGCAGGAGAAGGTACTAGTCAACACCGCGGAAGCTGGCAAAGTGTCTGCGGCTGATCCTCGCTCTGCGGCTATGCTGGCTGTCAGCTGGTCCTCAAGAAGTGTATCTCTCTCAACAAAGTGGAGGACAAAAGGCTCGAAGACGGGACTCTCTATGTCTGTACTCTCAAAGTGGTATCCCTCCTCGAGCTGTGGCTGCTGGGCTAAGTCCTGGTAGCTGTCTGCATCCAAGAAGTATCTCTGTAGAAAGGAAGCTGACTCCTCCGGGACTGGAATATGAAGTGTCTGAATCAATGTCTGCAAAAGCGGGGGCTCCTCCGGTTCCTGGAGTATCAGAAGGTCTGATATTCAAGACTCGTCAACTGGGAACTCTGGGGCTGACTCGAACTCCAGCTGGAACAACAACGGGAACTCGAGAAAACTCTGGGTCCGAACATCTACTATCGCAGTAATCTCCTCTGTCAGTGGTGTTGTCTGCTCCAAGTCCTCGGGCTGGTATGTGGAAAATGACTCATCATGTAAAGTAACACACCTCACTGGTACAGCATCGTCCACATGTGTTGTCCTGACTACGGCATCTCGTGAAGGAGATCTCTGTAAAAGTAAACTCGAGATGGTGTCCAGTAAGTGAATGTCCGAACTGCGGTGTGAACCGCCACATGTGGTAATCACCAGTGCTATCTGTTCTGCGGTCATCCCCCGCATGGAGATGTCAATCAAGTCTATCAATGGAAGTCCATGATCTGGAAATCTCCTCAAGAGGTCAAGAAACCTCGGCCATGCCTCGTGCAATGGCTCCTGGGGGTCTACTGAGAAATCGGTGATCAAAGACCGCATGAAATCTGCTCTACGTGGAGGGAAGTATCTTTGTAGAAACTCTCGGCGTAGATCTCCCCACGTATCGAATGTCCTCCCCAATCGGCGAAGCCATCTCATAGCTCTGTCGTGAAGTGTGAATGGGAAGGTCCTGCTCATCAGCTCCTCTGCAGTGACATCTGAATATCTCTGAGCTCTGCAAAACTCCTCGAATGCGAACAGGTGAAGATAAGGCTCCTCGTGCGCCTCTCCTGAAAATGTCGGCAGTCGCTGAATGTAATTCAACTCCAAAATGAATGGTCCTAGTGTAGAAGCTGACTCAGCTCCCTGTGCTATCTGCTCCTCCATCCTTCTGGAATAGGATATGCCTGCTGATCTCCACTGCTCTCTCTGATCACCCACGGAGTGCGCTCTCAACTCCAGCAACAACATCGTCCGGGTCTCGCATCTGCTCTATCTGGTATCCTCGGACGTCTCGCACAGCATTCCCAGAGTAGTGAGATGAACGGGAGGGAGGGAGCGGGAGGTTGGTCGGAGATCCGACCTCCCTGGAAGGTGGACTGGAGTGATGGTCAGAAGATGGAGAAGAAGCCGCAAGAGTCGGCTCTAAGTGAGGTGGATCCATCATCCAGGGGTAAAGGAGAAGAAGAGAAGAAGAGTGAAGGGAGGGAGGGTGGGGAACAGATGGATAAAAGGGAGGATCGAAGGGATCTGGAAATCAAACAAGATGAACAAGCAAACCCCCAATTCACCTACGCACACAAAGCTGAAGACCGAAAGGGATCGGTCAATTATCTTGTCGATTTTATTTTAGGTGATCATTCAGTCTATCAGAGCGATTACGTGAGGTAAATAGGTATCCAGATATTTCTCAACCGACTATCCCATACTGAAAGTCGGTAATCAGTCAAGAAAGACCGGGAGGCTCTATCCTAATGTGCGGGTCACTCTCTCGCTCATCCAAACCAAACAAGGAGGGGGTTACCTTCTCCCCAAGACAGATTTTCAGTGAAGTGTCTTTTAGGTCAAGTATGATTAGCAGTCCCGATTTTATTGTTTTTGTTTTTTAGATATTTTTAATGCAAGCAAAAACGCCTAACGAATTTTTCGGTTCTCCTGATTATTAAGTCAAAAACAGGGGGGAGAAGACGAAAAAGCCGATGCACGAGAAATCAATGATGCATGCAGAGATAGAAATGCGTACCTGACTCCAGCAGTCTACATGCAAGATGATCCGCGCAGAATTTAAAGACTGAAAGAAACTACCTATATGGTGCAGCGGTGAAAACCGAGTCCTAAACATGCAATTTCTACTCGACAGAACCGTCTAGCTTAGTCACTCCCCCTCGATCCAAAGAGTCCGGTCTAGACCCACCCCTCCTCTTCTCGACAGGTCGAGTTCAGGAGTAGCGCTTGACGGGGCAGGCTCGCGGCGCGTAGGCTCTCAAGAAAGCGACTAAGCTATTTTTATTAATGAGTTATTAGTAGGCCCAATTATCTCTCTATAGGAACATGCAAGCAATTAAGTGTGGGGATCCTACTAATTACGACACAGTCAAGCAGAAAATCCTAAATCTAGGGGCTCAAGAAAAACCGCGGAAAACCGTAAAAGGTAGCTAAAAAGCTAAAACCGCGAAAAAGCTGCGAAAAATCTGAACTAGTCTAAAGGGTCCCCCGAGCACACCGGTGCTCGGCGAAACAGACCCGAGAGTCCAATTGTCTCTGAGTACCTGTATTATTACAATAGTTCAAATGTACGGAAAATAAAGCTAATCTACTCTACCCTAATCTCGCGGCTATCCCACGGCTCCTGCACTCCTGTTCGCTCCTCGCGCTCTCCTGTGGCTCTGTGAAGAAGAGAGCCGCCTCCGGTTCCCGCGGTTGCTCGGCTTCCGAAGAACCTCGGTCATCGGGCCTTCGCAAGAAATCAAACAAAAGTGGTCAGTCCAGATAAATGTATAAACAAGTCAAATGTATATACAAGAATATGTACAGAAAGCCGCGGAAAGAAAACCGCGGAAAAACGACTACTAAGCCGTGCTCCCCGGCAACGGTGCCATTCTGATGACCGGTCCTGACCACTAGGGTATAAGGTGGTAAATGGTCGTTGCGACCCAAGCAATCAGGCTCGATCAATCAAGAAAAAGAGACCACCAATATAAAAATCAACTCGAAAATCAATAGCGGTCTTGCTATTATTTTAACCTGGTATAGCGACCAGGGTCGAACTCAAGGAGCACGTGATGGCCTTGCGGCCTACGAAGTAGTCAAAAATAGAATTAAAGAGAAGAAAAGAGTATTTTTGGTGGTTTTTAGGGTTTTTATATTTTTTTGGATTTTTAATTAATTAAGAAACTAAAGAAAACAAGTACACAAGGCAATTCAACTATTTATTTAATGCATCAAAAATCAATCAAAAATTCCAATAAAAAAATTTTTTGTGTGTTTTATGTTTTTTACTGTTTTTGGTGAATTTTTGGGATTTTTCTGATTTTTATTTTATTTTCTAAAAATCAAACAGTGCAAGAAAATAAAGGGATTGTCCAGCCGAGCTTAAGGGACCTAAATAAAATATCTAGAAGTCCCCTATAAGCCTGGAGGTAATTTTCCTGTATAGAGAAAGAAACAAGAAAATTTTGAGCACCTTAATTATTGTTTTTGGATTTTTAGATTAATTATTACAATTTTTATGAGTTTTCAGGTGTTTTTCAATTTGTATGATTTTTATATAATGAAAAATAGACAAAATTGGCTAGAAAATCAAGCAAGCCAAAACAAAGAGTAGCTAATTTTTTTGTAATTTTTAGATCAGTTTTACTATTTTTTTGTGATTTTTCAAATCAGACAGTAAAGAAAATACATGTTTTTGAATTTTTAAAAATATCAAACTGTGTCTAAAATGTCTCCAAAATTTATAGAAAATTTTACACCATGGCAGGAGCCATGTGTCAAATTTTCATCAAATTTGGAGTTGATTTGCTATTTTATTAAAAACACACACAAGGGTACAGTACATAGGGACCTAATCGCAAATATAATAAAACCCTGGGCCCCCTTGAGAACAAGCTTGGAAAATGCAGGGGCACGGAATGCAAATTATCCCTTAGGCCACGCACGATACACGTGACTCAGGCCTGGGGGGACCAAATTGTCATTCCTATTTATAAAAGTATAAATCGGAACACAGCAAAAAGACATGGCTGAAATTGCAGAAACTCCAAATACTCACGTGTCGACGCACGTGTTCACAACTGGCAGGGGTATAAATGCAATTTAAATAAGCATGAAGGTCCTCAGTACAATATTTGCAAAAATAAAAGAGCTACACTACGTATTTACAGGACTAAAAACTAAATGCGAAAAGTAAAGGGGCCTACGAGCAAATACCCCTTTTATTAATGTCGACGGCTAGATGAACGCCACGTAGCAGATCCAACGTGTGAGAACGGTGGCGCCTTTAACCTTGAAGCGCTGGCCTGATCGAACGGGTGAGGGACCTCCACGTGGCAGATCTGACGGTGCTGGAGCGCTGTGGAGAAACCCTTGGTGAATCGACGACTGAGAAGAGGACGCGTGGAGATCGGATGGCTGTGAATTACGAGCGCCTCTTCATCTGATCGTGCGGCTCAGATCTATCCTCTGAAGAATCTGACGGTGGGGACGCTCCTGGATGGACGGCCTAGATGCGAACTGGAGCGGGAGGATGATCTAACGGCGCGAGGAGGTCCTGGAAGAACTCTCGGCCGGCGAACTTCGCCGGCTCGAAACTCGAGCGTGGGGACTCCTCATCGGCTGCAGGAAGGCTGAGAAGAATCGTGGAAACCTTCCGCGTCTGATGGCAAGCTCCGATGATGGCGGGGATCTCGGGAGAGCTCCGGCGAAGCGAAGGACCTGGAGCTGCTGTGCTCAAGCCTTGGACCTCCAGATGAGGTCCTTACGACGATCTGACCTGCACAAGCAAAACACGGGGTCGAGGGCAAACTGCCTCGACCCGTCAGAGCGGGAAAAGGATGGCCGGTGCGTCGCGATGATGGGCCTCCGGCGAGCGGCGGAAGGGAAGGCCCGATGTTCCTGCTCCGGGGCGAGCCAGGGGGAATGGAGGGTCGGAGAAGGTAGAGAGAAGTCTGGTGGACGTGGTGGCGGTGTTGAATGGATGAAATGGTGACCGGAGAAGGCAGGCGGAGGTGGCGGAGCTACACTACTGAAATCGGAGAAATCCTAATCTACGCTCTTCTACGGCCTAAGAAGGTTACCTGGCGGATGCTGTCGACTGGGCTGGAGCTCGGGGAGCTCCGGGGTCATTGCCTGCAAGGGGGCGTCGTCTCCCCGAGGCTGAGCGCGCTCGCGGCGGCGTACGGCGGTGAAAACCACCGGATCAGTGGCTCCTGGCTTCCCGGGCCTCGCTGCTACTCCAAAGCACTCGGTTGTCACTCAGGCACTCCAGAGGAGGTCACAGGCGTCGAGGGGGAGTTCCAAAGATGCGTGAAAACCTCGCCTGAGCTAAGACTTTATATGATCAGGGGTCCGAAAAGGAAGGGGTCGGGCGAGCTATACGCAACTCGGATCCCTAAGATCCACCCCGGGCGTGGGTCTAGAATGATCAAGGAGTAATCGGGGCCCGGGGTTAATGTCAATGGCAATCGGGTCGACTGTGAAGAAAATAGTGAAATCGGGTCGGTCCCCAGATCCGCAAGAGAAGTGGTCCACAAGGGGGAGTTGACCGGGGTCAACAAACCCTCGTGGACCAATGAAAGTCAGCCACGTGTAAAAGATTTATAAAATCATTTAAAAATATTAAATGGCCGATTCATTAAAAAGTCAAAACATGAAATATTTTTGTTTTAATTTCTTCTATTTTTTAGTGATTTTTAATTATTTTTATGAAATATAATTTAGGTATTTACAAAATATTATTATTTTATATAGGTATATACAATATGTATTTTTGATTTTTGATTTTTAATTGTTTATTTTTGTATATTTTATTCCAATTTTATATTTTATTTATTTATATAAGAAAATTTGGAATAATTTGATATTTTTATTTTATTTTTATTATTTATATACAAGGGGGAAATAAATAGATATGTACATATGTATACATGGTATATATACAATGTAGGTTTTGATTTTTATTTTATTTCTTTTTATTTTAATTTTTTATTTTGATTTTTATTTTATTTATTTACATTATGGAATGTGGAGTATGTACATATTTTATTGGATTTTTTTATTTATAAGGGTAAATTCATAGATAAAGAGATCTATGTACATGGCTTTTATACAATGGTGAAGGGATTTTTAATTTTCTTTTTATTTTTATATTTTTATTTTGATTTTGTCTTTACAAATATTTACAATAAATATAATCCATTTTTATTTTTAGAGGCAAATATTTTTATTTATTTATTTACAGGTATATACACATATGAGCTTCCTTATCTCTCTCTACTTGGGTTTTTATGCGGTCAGGCTCATGCTGAGCCCTCCCTTGGGATTAGGTCGCTCAATATTTATTCTAAATATTTCCCTCTTTTTCTTTTGACTCTTTATTCTTTTATTTTAGCACAAAAACATGCTAATTATTAGTTTTTACACAATGCATGCTTTTTGCTAATTATTTGTATTTACACCTATCTACATGTATTTGCAAAGGTTTTTGTAGCTAAAATATAAGAATAAAGAGTGATGAATGGGTATTCATCACCAATCATTTAAACCAACATTCATATGCTATTAAAAAAATAGCTAGGTAAGCTGATCAGTCACTTTATTCACAAAAGACTATGCCAAGTCTTTTTACGGCACTTGCATATCCCTAGGTAACAGTGCTCGCATCCAATGCAAATGTTGCATCTAATGCAACCAATATTCAATCTAGTCAAAGCAGTTATAGTGTCCTTGACACTATTGCTCAGTAACTATTATGACCAGTATTTCCATAATCCTTATCAAAATACCCTTATTCCTGGAGATCTCTATCTCCTAAGGTATTCACAGTTAAGACCTTTTAGATCTCCATCTAAAAGTCTTAATTTCTTGAAGATAAGACTTAGAGATCACTGTCTCTAAAGCTTTGTCATCTTTGAAGATATTGTTATTACTGCAACCAAGTGTTCTATCTCCATAGTGGGATTAGTAACAATTTACTACTCCTAATGCATGGCAGATATCTGGCCTATGTACACATCTAGCATACACTTAGCTTCTCGTAATTGATGCACAAGTGCAAGCAGTTTTAGCATTCACTCCCTCAACTCTTTGAGGTGCTATCCCTTTAGATAGGTCAGTACCAAATCTTAAGGGAAGGAAGCCTTTCTTGGAATTTCTAGAAAATGGAACATGTCTAAGGTGCACTACAAATGTGACAGTCCGAACACCCTCTTTTCTTTGCTTCTGAACACCTTCAGAACTAAAATCCAAGAGGCATCTTTGAGATCATATCTCAAGGTATGGAATAGCCAGATCATAAAACACTTATTATAATCCTTATATCATTCCAAATGATTAGGATATTATCTACATTTAGCATGATGAACACAATGGCACTCCCACTAAGCTTCACATGGTTCATCAAGATTCTATCTAAAATCATAACATTTATAATTTCATCAAATCTGATGTTCCAACTACAAGAATCTTATTTGAGTCCACAGATGAATTTCTTTAGCTTTCACACCTTACTTTCCCGATCATGAAGCCCTGAGGCTACTTCATGCGAATATCCTCAGAGAGGTATTCTTTAGAGGAATGCAATCTTGGATTACATCCAGAAGATTCAATAGTCAAGTTTTATAGCTAAGGTTAGCAATATTCTGATGAGTTTAAGCATGGTTACCGAAGAGCAAGTCTCATCGCAAGCAATGTCTTCTCTTCCGATGTGCACCTCATGGCTACGAACAAAGCTTTGAAGGTCTCTACCTTCTCATCAGGTTCCCTTTTTCTTGAAGATCCATTTACGCCTTAATGGGTCTAACCCTTATAGGTGGATCCTCTAGGGTCCATATACAACATTTGTATATGAGGTCTACTTTAGACTTTATTGCTAATATCCATCTTTCCATGTTATGATCTTCAGGAGTTTCATCACATGAAGTCCGATCATTGACAGACTTAACTGACACATGGAATACATCCTCAAATTCATTTGAAGATGCATTAGTGCTTCATCTTTAATTATCCTTTAAGTTTCCGATTTTAGGAGCCTCATTATCTTCTCAAGATTAAATGAGTTCCTACACTACATTTTCATCTTGATTCTCAAGAGAGTCATCCTCTAAGAATCACATTCTCAGATATGAGATCTTTTAAGAATCTCAGGGTTATAAAATAGGTATCCAATACCATCCTTTATTTTCCTAATGAAGCAGCACTCTCAAGTGCTAGATTCCAGCTTACATGCATGGAACCTTATTAAGGATATATATTGTAGTCTCTACTACACATATATACCAGGAAACTAAGAGGATAATTATGCTAAAATTCATCATTGATTAAATCATGTCACACATGATCCAATTGTATCTCCCTACAACTTCATTGAGTTTAGGTACGTTAGGAGGATTGAGATAGAAATGGTATTCTTTGAATTCATCTAATAGGTACTTGCTACCTTGGTTAGATCTTATTCATTTAATCTTCCTTTAAACTTTGGTTCTAAACCAAAAAATTGTGAAATCTTTGAACATTTCAAAGGTTTCTCAGGCGAAGAGAAGAAATCTCACATCATACATGATCATCAATAGATATCACATATCCACAATGTTCACTTATGATATAGATGATCCACATACATCAATATGTATGAGATCTCGAATACCATGACATCTTACACCTTACCTAAGAGAAGGGTGTATTGGACACTCTTTGAATACAATATTCACAAGTATGTAAGATTTGAAATTTTAGACATTCTAAAGTTTCATCTCTTACTAGTCTATTGATCTCATCAGCATACATATGTCCAAGACTTGATGCGAGATCATTGTCATATGATCTTCATCCTCCTATTGATCTATCAGGGTTTAATTTTCAGTATTAGAAATCTTAATGAACCATTCATTAATTTTTTCCTAATTTTGTGGAGTCCACTAGATGTTAGATTACCATCTGAAATATATCCATCATAACTCTTTATGATAGTTCTATCTCAGAATTCATGTTTATTTCCAACATTTAGAAACAAACAATGAGGGCATTCTAATATCTAGGTCATAGAGACATTCTCTAAGACTAAGGGCTCTCCCACTGAGAATATGAAGTCTACCCATCCAATAGAGATTGTCGCAACAATTGCATCAATATCCATGTAGATGACTATTAAACCTTAAGATCAAATTTCTAATATTCTAATATATATGCAACCAATTGCAAATGTCATTAGAAGATTGGGATACAATTTTCAGACTTTATCTTATGAAATAAGAAAGTCAGAGTCAATGATTATATGTAGATTATTCTGATGCTCTATCTGAGTCCTTCACCAAAGATTTTAGACAGACTTGATAGTCATACTATCAACACATCAACTTATTACAGTATTGGCATTCATCCAACTCTTTGGATGTCATATGGAAGTCACAGAAGTACAATCAACTCTTTGACTTTCTTTCTCACATGGGTCCAACCCATGCTTCCATGTGCTCTCTTCATCTATAAACAACCATTGTTCAAGACAAAGAATTTCTTATGTTGAATTCAAAAGATTTCAATACAAGAGCACTTCAACATTTATACATGCTTCAGTAAATTCATACAATATGAATATTATGAAGCTTTATGAATGACTAAAGTATAGACAGTAGAATGATGACACTCATCATATCTACATATATCTTAACTCTTAGAGATTTAGGTTCAGGTAGGTATTCAAACATTTTGAATACATCATCTCTTTCGAGCCATCATTCTGCATAATGCAGAGAACCATGTCATTCATGATTAAATGTCTAGAGCACATATGTATGCTAAAATATCTTCTTTTATTTTATAAGGATTTTTCGACAATTACGATCACCATCGATATGTCACTTCCAAAGTACACTCGATGAAAGATCAAGACTATAGAGACATACGAACCCTAAGGTGATGTCTTATTGTCTTATTTAATTGTCATACCTCATTATGTTGAGGAATCTTGCACATTGCAACCACATACATTACGTGTTCAATTGCAAGTACCATATCTGGATCATGAGTCCAATCCATGATATTCCACTAGTTATCATTGAGTATAACATTGAGTGGGTTTAATGAAAGATTATCTGAAATAAGAAATTTGCATAAGTATATATATATATACATATTTTACTTTGATCTATGAATTTTTTATATCAAAGTTGTCTTGCCCTGTCAATACTGAAAGTTCATTTCCTTAATCACTTTCAATGTAAGAGATATACTTTCCATTATATCTCAAGCAAGATCTGGGATCTCCTTTCCTATCTTTGTCGCATCCCAATAATATGAGAATTGCGACTCCGATAAAAAGAAGCGGGAACAAGTCCAACTTGCATTCCCAATTCGGTCTTTAACACCTGGGCCCACCACCCCTAAGATGATGTTGACCCGTTGCTAATTGAACCAACCGTTAACAAGATTAGAACTCGCTATGCGCAATCCAATATTGCTCCAATAATATGAGGACTCGATATTGGAGTCATTACGCATACGGCCTTACTCTTTCGAGAAGCAAAGAGCCCAATCCAGATGCGCTTGCATATAGGATCTGTCACTTCGAACAGGCGTCTCCTACATACAATCCCTAGCGACGGAACCCTTCGCCTTGACGGGAGACCATGGATGTCACTTATGTGATCCTCCATCTCATATTCAAATTTATAATTAAATATCGTGAATTATATTCACATAATTAATTCTTCCAAGGGAAATACACATCTATTCATAATAGAGTGTTTATTGGATATAATTAATTTAATCACATTAAATTAAACATCAATCCAATCATCAATCAACAAATTTGATTATTACTTGAATAGTAGGTATAATCTCAAAGTATGTATTATTCGAATTTTAATAATTAGAAAAATACACTATGACTTCTCCGGTATTATCCACTCACTACCCGTTGTCGTGGCCAGTACTGACGAGAGTGGGACAGACCACATACATTGCAACCCACGACCCCAATACTCTCCGACTAGGCACCATATCCGCCTCGGAAAAGGATAATACCAGATAGATCATCATGTACTTTGAGACGCTCATCGGTTTTTCAACCGAAATTATACCATATAATATACATCAAAATAATTTTGATTATATTATAAGGAGATTTGCTAAACAAATCCCCAATCCTATTCAAGCAAGAGGGTTTTTCATGTAAAAGTTGTCCTACAACTATTGTAGGATAAACTAAGGTTTTTCATGAAATCAATATTTGTTGATGAATTCATATCAACCAATGATCAAGATCAATAATCTTACCATCATGGTTAAGCAAATGTCATTCAATGAAATAATTATCTCTTTAAATATTTCACAAATATTTATCACTAATTATTTCAGAAAATTAACAACTAATTTTCATCAACATATTTGAATGACTTATCACATGGTTCATGATCAAAAGATGTCAATTTCCAGCAGTGACCCCCAATCACTAAAATTAACTTATCTTGATCAATTTAAATCCAAAAAATGCAAACTCAGTTTCCTAAGATTGCCAATTTTATTTATTAAAGAATCCAAGTGATAATTCACGCATTTTGAGGCGGATCAAAACCGTAATTAACTCATTAATCACGTTTAGATCCGTGGTTCCCGCAATAGTGAATACATGTAATATTGAAAAGGCCATATCTTGAGCAAATGAAGTCCAAATTTCATAAACTCATATCCTATGGTTTCCTTATTTAATGGGAAATAAAATCCAATTGAAAAATTTGTATTTAAATAATTTAAACAGTACTAAAAAAATCAACTAGACAGAGGTGCAAAAATTGAAATGCAACAAAAATTTCGCGACCCTTTCAAACCCAAGTCGTCCTAGGTTAGGGATGGGTATAGGCCGGGCTGAACCGGGCCCTGAAGGGTCCATGCCCAAGCCCATTTAATTGTTTCGAGCCTTGGGTCGGGCCTCGGCCCGCAAATCTTATTATTGTCTGGCCCAAGCCCAGACCAGGTCCATTTCCTTTGGGTCGGGCTTGGGTCGGGCGGGCCCAAGACTAGACATATTTTGCGGACCTATACAAACATACCTTGAACTCCTCATGATTAATTGCCATGAATTCCTCCTAACAACACTCAATCCTTTCCTACTTCAAGAAATGTGACTACATGGATGATTTCTAACCTGAAAAATCCCCTAGATGGAACATACCATCCTCCTCACGTGTAATATAAGATACAAAACATTTAACCACATTTAACCAACAAAATGAGGAATAATATTATATTACTTGTGAAAAAAACATTGTAAAATTGTAAATCAATCTCTTTAATTGTAAAATAATGACGTTCTAATGACAATACAATGTCAAAAATTCTAAAACCACCACATAATTAAATTTCAGTTGCTATCGAAAAAAAAATCTTCAACAATGATATACCTTAGCAACTAAGCTTGGATACTTGGAGGACAATACAACTTGGGATATTGGGAGTATGATTTGGATTTCTCGTGCACGAGGGGTTAGGAGCCTATGGCATCAACCATGTTTGGCGTGAGGGGAGGGAACTGGGAGGGGACATATGTCCCTGACTAAGGCCCGCGGGCCACATTTGGGCTGGGTTGTGGGCTCAGTCTCGGGTCATACTACGGGCCACCACTCGGGCCTATGTCGGGCCAAGCCTTGGACCGGGTCGGGTTGGGCCAAGCCAAGCCCGAGCCTGTCCCAAAAAAATTTTGGGCCGATCTTTTAGGCCCAGGCCCAGCCCAATGTCCTCTTGGGCTTGGGTTGGGCCGGGCTTTTTGAGTCGGACTTCGGTCTAGGTCGGGCCGGCCCAGCCCAATGCCCATCCCTATCCTAGGTCTGTGGATCATATCCAAAACCTTATTCAACCTAGATCTGATACCATTTGAAGAATATTGAGAATCCTTAAGCGCATCACGAAAGCGTGTCGATAGCATCGTATGCAATCGGAGCAACTAGTTGCACTAGTCTCTAGATGCGGGGAAAATTAAAATTTTTAAAACTAAAGATGAAATCACATGATCACAAGAACACTTCTCGTATCATTTCATCAAACCACAAAGTATAAGGAATACCTCTTGAAGCGTGGTTGCGATCGTGAGATCCCAAACAAGAGATCCTCCTGTCTTAAGTCCCATCCACGAAGAACGCAGTTGCGGGCGCGATGATGAGTCGCGTTCCTCCCACAATCCTCGATGAAGATCCAAGCGATGGATCCCCTGATTTCATCCTACGAAATCCGTCGTCTTCCTTTTGAGCAAGCAGCCCCAAAAAAGAAGGATATCCCTGAGTCGTCCAAGGTGAATGCAAGAGTCTCTCCTTTCTCAACACAAGATGGACGACCACCTTTTGGAGGAGAGAAAGAGAGAGGGCGAGAATATGAGAGAGAGAATTGTAAACTTCTACAACTCTTAATAATGTACTTAGAAAGTCTAGGCTGGCCCTCCTTTTGTACTAGTTTGGGATCCAATGGATCTCAATCCATGGGACACATAGATCCAACGACCATGCTTGGTCTATGTAATGATCAATGCTATGATTGTTGTTGGTTAAAACCAACAACATTTATTTATATTTAAATTAAATATATGTTGCAACATTATCAACACAATTTAATTTAACGTAAATAAGTTTATCAAGAGATAATATGATAACAAAAAGGGAGGCAATAAACCACCCTAAAATATAGGGGGTGTCACCTATGAATAAGTCATAGGTGACGCCACCTTTTATTTAGGTGGCTATTTTATCTCCTTTTTATTTTATCTTCTTATTTATTAATTAATTTTCTAATAATAATTATCATAAAAAATATCCACCAAATTAATTCTAAATTAATTTGTGAATATTTCAATCATGCCATTGATAAATATGTGAATCATATTCACAACCCAAACGAATTTGTAAATTATATTTACAATTAATTACTTAATGTGAATCCAATTCACATTAATAATTAATAAATGCTATTTACATAGTTTCTATCTCTCTAATATATTATAAATCATATTTATAATATATATGATTAATATGGATAGTGCTATCCACATTATTCATATCCATGATAATTAAATCACATTTAATCATCTTGGATCTCTTTTCTCGTGTGCCCAAATAACATGAATCACATTCACGTTATTCATATCTTTGATAATTAAATCACATTTAATTATCTTAGATATCTCTTCTTATAATATGAATCAAATTCATATTATTCATGATAATTAAATCATATTTAATTATCTATTTTCTCGATGCTTGGATACGTAATTCATCAAATGAATTATTCTTGAACTCTTTCAAGAATAATGTGCTTTCTCCACAGATACTTGGAGATAAGGATAGGGCGATTGTATTGTTCCACGTATAGTGACTTGGATGTTTGAGATCTCATTTCAAATCCAGATCTTACGAACCTCCCATAGATGCTTGATTAAATCAAGACCGCAAATCTAATCTTCTCATTTATTTGAATCTCATTCAGACCAATGTCCAACACTTGGACCAAGATCAGATTGCTTCTCTACTGAGAGGAGTCACTAAAATCCAGACCTGTTTCTTCACTCCCTCGGAATGGAAGTGTCATGGATATACAATCGTTTATGATCACATCACTCTCAGGTATTCCCAATACCTGTACATCCTGCATACTGGAAGATCTATGATCAACCCGAAGATCAAGATCAATTTTATACTGTCTTCTTCAGGGTTTTATCAGTAAGTTTCTCATTTGATCATTGGGATTTGGTATCGATCATATACTTTCCAAAAGCATATATCATACCTAGGTCTTGATCATATACTTTCCAAAAGTATATATTAAACCCACAAATCAGTCAAGCTTTCCAAAGCGAGACGACGTGCACGGAATTTGATTCTTTCCAATATCTCATGAGTGAGCTCATGGCTTCCGGTTCATAAGTGAACATGTATGATCCCTTTGAGAGCTCGTATTGCTCATATGCCCTTATATGCACACCAGCTCGCCGGTGTATAAACCTTGGTTAGGCCATCAACCTATCGTTCTGCCAAATGTACATACTCAGACATATAGTAATACATCTGTCTCCGGTCAGAGGATGCGTGCCTATGTTGTGACAGCATTCAACATAGGACTTAGGTTATCTCGATCTACTTAAGTCAGCCCATTGACCTAACTAATCTAACACATCCGAATCTCTATTTCTATGTAGAGGATTGATGAATACCCATTCATCACTCTTTATTCTTATATTTTAGCTACAAAAACCATTGCAAATACATGTAGATAGGTGTAAATACAAATAATTAGCAAAAAGCATGCATTGTTTAAAAACTAATAATTAGCATGTTTTTGTGCTAAAATAAAAGAATAAAGAGACAAAAGAAAAAGAGGGAAATATTTAGAATAAATATTGAGCGACCTAATCCCAAGGAAGGGCTCAGCATGGGCCTGACCGCATAAAAGCCAAAGTAGAGGGAGATAGGGGCTCATGTGTGTAAATATACCTGTAAATCAAATAAATATATTTTCCTCTAAAAATAGAATAAAAGTGGTTTGTACATATTTGTATATATTTATAAATATAAAATCCAAATAAAAATTGAAAAATCAAAAAGAAAGCAAAAATGACCTACCTTGTATATATTCATCATGTATATATTCCCCATCTATATTTATTTCACTTTATAAATAAATAAAATTCATTTCCATAAAATTTGTAAATATTCTATCTTTTATGGTGTAAATAAATAAAATAAAAATAAAAAAACAAAACAAAAAGAAAAAATTAAAAATCAAAAATAATATTGTATATATACCATGTATATATATACATATGTATTTATTTACCCCTTGTATATAAATAATAAAAATAAAATAAAAATATCCTTTTATTCCTAATTTTATTCTATAAATAAATAAAAAATAAAATGGGAATAAAATGCACAAAAATAACTAATTAAAAATCAAAAATAAAAATTCTATATTGTACATATACCTATATATAGCCCTATTATGTAAATACCTTATTTTTATTTTGAAAAATTAATTAAAAATCACAAAAAATAGAAAAAAAATAAAATAAATATTTTTCATGTTTTGAGTTTTTCGAAATTCGTTCATTTTCTATTTATTATCTAATTTATAAAGTCCTAATAATTGGCGGGCTTTGATTGGTCCACGGGGGATGTTGACCCCCGGTCAACTCTCCCCCCAGGACCACCAGAGCCGGGTTTGTCTTGACCGACCCGATTTCAATCTTTTCTCCACAGTCGACCCGATCGCCAAATACCCTAACCCCGGGCCCCGATTGACCCTTGTTCATACCAGATCCATGCCCGGGGTGGGTCTTAGGGATCCGAGATTCGAGCAGCTCGCCCGATCCATTCCTTCTCGGACCCCTGATCATATAAAGTATCTCCTCTGGCGACCTTTTCATGCATCTTTGGACCTCCCCCTCGACGTCTGTGACCTCCTCCACCTTGTCTGAGTGACAGCGGAGCGAGTGGGAGTCGCAGCGAGGCCAGGGAAGCCGGAGCCACTGATCCGGCAGCTTTCGCCGCCGTGCGCCATCGCGAGCGCGCTCAGCCTCGGGGAGCCGACGACCCCTTGCAGGCAATGACCCAGAAGCTCCCCGAGCTTCAGCCCAGTCGATAGCCTCCACCAGGTAGTCTTCTTAGCCTGTAGTTTAGCATAGATTAGGATTTTTCCGTTTTCAGTAGTTGTAGCTCCGCCGCCTCCGCCCTTCGTCTCCGTCCACCCATCAGCTCATCCGACACCGCCACCACCTTCACGAGTCTCCTTCGCACCTTCTCCATCGACCCATTCCCCCTGGCTCGCCCCGGAGCAGGGATATCGGCCCTTCACCTCCGCCGCTCGCCGGAGGGCCTCCATCGCAGCGCATCTTTCATTGTTCTCGCGCTTTGACGGGTCGAGGCAGTTTGCCCTCAACCCATCTTTCTTCCTGTGCAGGTCTTATCATCAGTAGAGCCTCATCTGGAGGCCAGCAACTCAAGCACAGGAGCTCCAGGTCTTCATCGCCGCCGGAGCTCTCCAGAGCTCCCCGCCTTCATTGGAGCATCTCATCAGCTGCGGAGCTTCACGGCGGAGTTTTTCCGCACTTCAGGAGCAGCAGGGGAGGACCATAGCGCGTGCATCGGGCCGGCGAAGCTCGCTGGCCAACTGTTCTTCCACCATCCTCCCCAGACGTCCGATCGACCCTCAGGCTCCAGAACAGATCTCGTCCGTCCATTCGCGGAGTAGCAGCCACTGCCCGATCTTCAGGAGGATTGATCCAGACCGCACGATCATACGAGGAGATGCATTTGAGTGATCACCGTCTGATCTTCCACGTGCCCTCGTCTTAGCCGTTGATTCAGCGAGGGATTCCCACAGTGCACCGCAGCCGTTAGATCTTACACGTGGGAGGCTCTCCGCCGTTCGATTGCGCCCAAGGCTGCTTTGTTGCGCGCCCCCTTCTCTCCACCGTCTGATCATTGACGTGGCGCTCATCCAGCCGTCGATATTTAATAAGGGGTAAATTGCTCTTAGGCCCCTCTAGTTTTCGCATTTATTATCTAGTCCTGTAAATATTTTTGAACCTTTATTTTCATTGGGTAATTTGCATTGCGGACCTTACAGTTTCTGGTATTTGCATTTATACCCCTACCAGTAGTGTGTCACGTGCATCGACACGTGTTTTATCTGGGATATTTGCATTGATGCCCTTGTAGTTCTGGGATTTTTCTTAATGAATGAAAACTTTTATAGAATTGCATTTATATCCCTGTGCGTGATTTATTTGAGCATGTGCGTTTATTAGTGAGTAAATTATACTAAGGTCCTGGGCTTTTAATACTTGTTATTATTTAGCCCAGAAACTTTATTTCTTTGCAATTAGGTCCCTGTGTGCCCCAGACACGCGCCTCGCGCATGACTTCTTGGGAATTTTGCACCGGACCCCATGGAACTTAGTTTAATTGTGTTTAGGTCCCTGTGCACTGTGCCTTGGTTTTGATTTTTAATAAAATAGCAAACTACCTCCAAATTCAATGAAAATTGGACATATGGCTCCTGTCATGTTGTAAAATTTTCTAGAATTTTTGGAGACATTTTTGCTTTTATTTGATATTTTTAAAAAATCAAAAAACGTATTTTCTTTATTGTCTTACTTAAAAATCACAAAAAAATACTAAAATACATCTAAAAATTATAAAAAAAATTAGCTATTGTGTGTTTTGTCTTGTTTGAATTTCTGACCAAATTTGGTCATTTTTCATCACATAAAACTCATAATTACAAAAAACTAAAAATCTCATAAAAATTCTAATAATTATTTTAAAAATCCAAAAATAATAATTCCAGTGGCCAAATTTTCTTTGTAGTTCTTACTACATAGAAAAATTACCTCTAGGCTTTTTAGGGACTTTTAGATATTTTATCTAAGTCCCCAAAGCTTGGCTGGACATTGTTGTTGTTTCCTTGCATTGTTTGATTTTTAGAAATTAAATAAAAATCATAAATATACCAAAAATTAAATAAAAACATTAAAAATCATAAAATACATAAAAACATTTTTATTTGAATTTTAATTGATTTTTGATGCATTAAATAATTGTTTGAAGTTGGTTGTTTCTTTGCTTTCCTTATTTTCTTAATTAATTAAAAATCCAAAAAAATTATAAAAACTAAAAACCCACCAAAAATAGTTTCTTTTTATTTTTATTCTCTTTTTGACTACTTTGTAGGCCGCAAGGCCATCACGTGCTCCTTGTGTACGACCCTGGTCGCTATACCAGGTTAATATAATAGCGAGACTGCTATTTGTGCTTGATTGATTTTTATCTAATTTGGTGGTCTATTTTTCTTGATTGACACCGCTTGGTTACTCGGGTCGCAATGACCCTTGATTACCTTTTACCTGAGTGATCAGGTATTTCATCAAGGATTTGCATCAAGAGGTCGGTCAAATATCAGCCTATATGAGACAGGATTGCCATCTCCTACTCAGGCTGGAGATCACATCTTAACAATCATTTGATGGTGCTTGATGAGTCCTCAATCTAACTCTTTAGATATTCATCCAAGCACCAGCCTCTACGATTCAATAATTGAATCGACAGCTGTATGATTATTAAGATAGCCATGGTACATAACCCTAATTGTACTAAGGGACCTATTATGCAAATTAATTATTCTTCATTTCATATCAGGGAATGATATTTGCAATAACATTTATTGCATAATGGCTCGTCGTGGGCTCGCATGTCCAACAAAAAGATTTGCCAAAAACCTCCTTAATCATCGGCACCCTTCCCTCCCAATCCCATCGGTTCCCTTATACTTCGTCTTCCTCTACTTAGGCCATGGCATAAGTATAGTGGGGGACTGATGTCATATGTATATCCCACTCTCCTCATCTACTCCTTCTTTTGACAACCCCATTTTCATCCATCTTCCATACTTTGGATGACTAAAGCCTAAGTATAGGGGAGACCGATGCCATCTATATATACTGCTCTCCTCATTTACTTCTCCCTTGTCTGCCTCATTTTTGCACTTCTTCTATACTTAGACTGTCCACAGCCAAAGTACAGGAGATGGGTTGAATTCTATTTTTTATCTTTTTCAATATCTCATGCTTATCTCGAGATATACCTTCTATGTACTTATTTTGCTCTAAGGACATATCACTCGCTAAGTATAGGGGGTGTATATGTTCTGTATATATTTTACCCATAATATCAACTTTCACATAAGTCAATATTTTTATTTACGGGGTGGGTAACTAATATGTAAATCTAAAAAACTAACTTTTCATTTTTGTGCAACTAATACTTCGTGTATGACAAAAATTTTGAAAAATGGCGTCTTATTCATTTTTACATCAAAAAAATCTCTTGCATTAAAAAATAAAAAAAAATTGTTTGCATTTCCGCATCTGCACTTCATCCTGCACTTCATTCACTTGCATTGGTGAAAAGTCCATGGGTTCTGAACCGAGTTATGAGCAAAAAATGAGAGTAGTCTTGATTTGACCTTAATCCACCTAATTTTCAGAGAAACTTCATTAAGAAAAAGGATTTTGGAAGCTTCGGGTCTTTAACTTAATTCTTTGAGTTATTCATGACAATGTGCAAACTTTGACTCTTAGTGTCTAACCTGTTCACCTCATTCTGCGTATGACTCTTGAATTGAGAATTAATTTGTACTCTCGCATTATGCACTTATCTCAACTTACACAAGGTGTTGGAATATTGCGTGGGTCTCTTTTCTGGTAGCATGGACATCTAAAGACTGGAATATGGGTTGAAATAAAGCTTCAGATAAGAGATGGACAGTTGGACACATTTTTCTATGACCCCAAAACATGCGTGGAAATAAAGATTCCATATCCATAGGGACACAACAAGATCCACACAGAGCAATCAAAAATCCAAACAAAAAGAAGCCAACTACCAAATAAATATATGACAAAAAAGGTCCAAGTTTCAAGACAACCTACAGATTTTGGTGGAGACTTGGCAAAACTGGCTCACTTCATAAGGAGAATGAAAGATTGAGAGTCATCGAAGGTCTAATATGTCTAATACAAGATGGAGATACAGTAGTGATGATCGCTCAATGAGTCTTGATTAATCAACAATCAACCCACAAATAAAAATAAAAAAGGTAATGATACAATGTGGATTAAAATTTAAACCATATAATAAAATGTGTGTAGTGGCAAGCAGAGTAGGGTGTCAAACATATGGAACATACGATGTAGCACTTTTATATTATGTGTAAATAAATAATACAGGTATAGGTGTATATATAATTATGCACAATATTAATAAAATAATGTAGGTTTTAGATTTTTAATTAATTTTTTTTGTTTTATATTTTTGTATTGAGTTTTGATCTTTTGTTTTTATATATTCTTTTTCTTTTTAATAAATATATATATAGTATATATAAGGTAAGCTACTACAGATATAAATATTAATGAAAATAGTCAAAATCAAATAAAATAAAAATATTTTTGTATTTTTTTAATAAAGTTTTACTATTTTTGTGATTTTTAAGTATTTTTTCTAATTTTTATTTTTAAGGATTTTTGAGGATTTTTACTGATATTCAAGATTAGGATTTTCATGTGGTTTGGCCCTTATCTCCCCTACTTTATTCCTTGTCGATCAAGTCAGTTCTTTAATTAGTCTTAGAGTTTAGGATCATTTAATACTTTTGGTATTTCATTTCATTTTCTTTTCTTTTCTCTATTCTTTTATTGGCATTAAATTTAGTATTTTATACAATAATAATAATGCCATAATTGAATGTTGTTTTGAACAAAATAATGTTATATATGCATTTAACTAGGGATTTAATACCAAAATAAGATAATAAAGGTGATGAAATGGAGATTCATCATATGGTACTAGGGGACATTTCATATTTTATAGTGGGCATCGATAGGAGCCTGATACCGTCGCTTCCGACAACAATGTGTTATAGCATGCAAGGTAGGCCAAGTTGAAGAGGAGACACTGATCTTTGTGGAAAACATCAATGGTTGGATCAACTTTATGTGGGGGGATAGTTTTGTTCACTTAGTTTTGGATTTTTACGTCGATGCACATCTAAAATTACATATAGCATTGCCTTTGAGGTGACGATGTTGTCGTTTTCAATTTTCAATTGCATGATGGTAGAAATTAAGGAGTTTCTGTTGAAGTAACTTCGAGAGTGTTAACGTGTGTCATCACTAGTTTGTGCATGATGGGAGGTTGTCCTCTGGGAGAGGTGTATGGCGGGATAGCTAGCCTTTCTGTCATGGGTGGCCCATGCGGACTTTTGACATATTGATTGAGGAGGTGTAGTGGATCTAATATCGTCGAATTCCTTTTGTCTTGGATCCAATTGTAGATTGTTGTATCGAATGGGGAGATCTTATATTGGGACTAAGTTAAGGTGCTGGCAAGATTTGGCTTCTAGCCCTAACAGGAGAAGTGGGTTAGGGGCCGAAGTGATGAGGGTAATGTTTATGAGTAAGGTCATTCTTCCAACGCGGTGGAGGTTGAGGACCTTGTGAGCAAAGGAATGCATGTGACAAGCATGTCTATACCTGACAGGCTTGGCCATGGCCCGGGGATAGACGAGCCCATATGCCAAAACCCCATGCATAAGGTTAAGACTGAACCGACCCACGAGTACTTCAAGTCCCAAACTTGACCTAGGTTTGGGTCAAGATGGTGTGAACTAACTTTGATTTTTTATTGATTTTTTTATATTATGTGATAAATGTATTAATTTCTCTACCACCATTTCGAACTTTGTAAACCTAATGCAATTACTGTATTATTACTTAAAATGCAAACTATTCAGTATAATGTGACACTAATACAAGAGAAAATTTTGATGCATATTTTTTTTGCAGGCGGAACAATGCAAACTAGTCAGTATAACATAACATTAATGACACTATTATTTATGCAGAGTGAGGTTCTCGTATCAGACATGGGATCCTCTTGTGGTGCATATAGACATTTTTGCATCGGATTTTGTGGCAGGTTATCATCCTTTTTATCATCCACTTGCATATGTTGCAGGAATTGCCTACCCATAGAAACTACAGTCAAATAAACCATGGATTCACCAAGATTTTTAATATTAACCAATCACACGAGACCCTAAAGACAAGCAATATCATTTTAAAAACTAGTTTTTTTTTGTGCGACGATCTACTTTGCATAATGAGCCGTTGGTTCGTTTGATTTTCTCGCTATAATATAATGCAAATGATTATACCCTGCATATCTTTTCCATATTACGTTCATGAACACTGTTCGCAGGCCACCGTCTCTGATAAAGCGAACGAGATTGTTGCCGCTGACACAAGCGAACCTCTCCATCTACGTATTAAACAAAAATTTCGAATATCTTTTAAGACTTTTCTAATAAATGGAAAGAAGTTGAATATATCTGCAGCCATAAAATTAATAACAGATCACAAAAGTCCTCAGTCATTGATCCTCAAACTATGTACAACTAGTTATGGGCGGGCGCGGATTGTCTGCTGTAGCCCGCACCAGCAGATTCTGCTGCGGCCATGGGGAGCCGCTCGATCATGATCGAGCGGTTCCCACGAATTCCCCTGTGTGTGGAACCGGATCAAAGGGAATTCGTGGGAACCGCTCGATCATGATCGAGCGGCTCCCCATGGCCGCAACAGAGTCTGCTAGTGCGGGGTTACAGCAGACGATCCGCGCTCGTTATGGGCATACCTGCTGGTTCAATAATTTATAACAACAGACTATTACAGAGAGATTGATGGGAGACGAACAACAAGTTGCGCCGTCAATTCTTTTTGAATGGCAAATTCAATTCTTCGAAATACAACATCTACATATATGGGAACCATGACATTGCTGTGCATAATTCTTTGGACCTTTTTGAGAAGTTATACTGCTTTAGTAGCCAAAAATCCGAAGGTGTCAAAACCAAAAGGAATGAATGCATGTTGATTGTCAATACATGCCTTTCATTCTTAGCAACTTTAATTGAGGCAGCTTTCTGTACAGCGTGTCCCGCAATAAAATCACTTCTTATCGGACTCACCAATGTACAAACTCCAGTCAGATCAACACATGCATGCTTCCCTCCAGCTCTTCCAAATATTAAAATATTTGTTAGTCTGAATATCGATCTCCCCTCTTGAAGATCAAATTATATGCACTCAATACATAATTAGCAGTAACTAACTACAATTAAATGGAACCACAAGCAGCTCGCTTCATATATCAGCCACACCCGATGAGCAATATGCAGGCAGAGAATACGAAAGCATCGGAAACAATATATATGGTATTATTCCTGAAAGAATTATCCATCGTGCACGTACGAGAGAGATTATTCGAAATGTGAGTCCACTATCTCACGAACTTGAAAAAATAAACGGAATATTACCTTCTTTCCATATTTGTTACCACTGCACATATTCTCATCTCTTTTGCATATGGTGGAGAGATTGCTCCTTCCGCATATCCACGTCCCATATTAGGGGATATCACACTACAAGGAAAATAAATTGTGGCTACAAAATTATGGCCACAGACATGGAGTGTGGCCACAGAATTGGGCTCTGAGACACGTCGTGGTCAGTAACCATATCTACAAGTCTCATCGCGAGAGTTCTCTAGCCACGAATATGCCGTGACCACTACAAGTGACCACAGAACTTATCGTGGCCACAACTCTTATATGAAGACTTTGGCCACGGATTGTGGCTATGAGAAATTAGTGGCCACAGAATTATCGTGACCACAAGTTTCCGTAGCCACATTCCGTGACCACAACTCATTTTTCTTGTAGTGTCAGAACCCTCTTCTTCCATACGGGTCACCTGATGTAGCATTCTCATGCTGTAATGTTGGGGATTCGTCGCATGGGAAAGGAACGGCTCAGATAGGGGAGCAAGGATAGTCGGCCTCATATCCGGGTCATCTCATTATAAGGAAAACAAGTTGTGGCTGCAGAACTATACTCACGGATATGGGGTTTGTGGCCACAGAATTGGGTCGTCGTAGCCAGTAATCGTAGCTTTTCGTCGCGAGAGTTCTCTAACCACGAATATGTCGTGACTACTACAAGTGATCATATAACTTGTCGTTACCACAACTCTTGTATGAAGCTTTGGCCAAGAAATTGTATCTACGAGAAACTAGTGACCACGGAATTATCATGAACACAAGTTTCCGTAACCACATTCTATGACAACAACTCATTTCTCTCAACCTCTTCTACGTACGTGACAGCCACCATGAAATTGTATATGTTTTTTTTACGTGAACATGTCATAATCGAGTAACGCTAAATCGGGTTGATAGTAAACCAATTGTTTAGTCAACTTATTTAGGCCCATGGACATTAAGCTGGACAGGTCACAGCATTAAGCTGGAATTTATTGATTGATTCCTAAGTGTCCCTTTCGGCTCTGGTACCTAGGCAACAATCTGTATTTATTAATTTCGGTGTTTGTTATCCGAAAGTCCAATATCAATTTTTCGATATTTTTATGCAGATAAAAACGAAGAACATGCAAATATATTTGCGTATAATTAATTATTAAATGTATGTATGGTAGTTGAGATGGAGAAGACCAAGTGTCGTCTTCGGTACAGATGGGTTTCATGTGTTGGTAACCAAGAGTCCCTAATAATGGCGGCTAAACCTCGGAGTAATAAAGATTAGTAGCAGAAAGATTAAGGATTAATAAACAGTAAACAATGCCTTAATCTAACAAGGAGAGAGAGAGAGAGAGGAGAGAAGGGGGCCGAAAAATCTCTCCCAACCCAAATAGATAACCCTGCTGTCCCTCTCGCCTCGACACGTGTAGGACCCAGATGCTCCTCCTTACCCGGATCTCGAACTCTACCCGATTAATTTAACTGGAGGTGATGCCGTTCACCTGCGAATGTAGACCTATTCTTATATAAATAGCAGTAGTCCCCTCTTCTCCTTCTTCCCAAGACAACCCACAAAGAAGAGAGAAGCAGAAGAGAGAAGAGGAGCATGACGAAGATCCACCCCAACGCCACCACAAGATCCAGCCATCATGCGCAAGGAGGAGGAGAGGAGGAACCACCGACAGTGCTCACTGTTTGGAACAAGTCCCTCCTCTTCAACTGCCGTGGATTCACAGTCTACGACTCCAAGGGCGACCTCGTCTTCCGGGTCGACACCTACGCCTCCAGCACCCGCACCGTCCTCCTCATGGACGCCGTCGGCCGCCCCTTGCTCACGATCCGGCGGAAAGCGCCGTACCCGCTCCCCCTCGGGGATCAGTGGGTGGTTTACGAAGGGGAAGAGACGAGGAACAGGAACGCGAGGTTCAGCGTGAGGAAGGCCGGGAAGGGGAAGGTGCTGGCGAGGACGACGGACGGCTACGTGGTGGAGGGGTCGTACGGGGGGAGGAGTTGCGTGGTGTATGAGGAAGCAGAGGGGAAGAGGAGGAGGAAGGTGGCGGAGATCAAGAGGAAGGAGGCGGTGGGGAGCGACGTGTTCAAGCTGGAGGTGGAGGGTGGGGCTGATGCCGCCGTGGCCATGGCCGTCGTTGTCGTGCTCGAGCAGATGTACGGCTCCAGATAGAAAATGGACGGCTCCGATTTCTTTCTCTCTTCTTGTATTTTGGTGGGAGGGGATAATTTTTGTGTATGTATACACTCGTAGTACAGACAGATTATAAACAGAAAGAGAACTTTTCTGGTTTCCTCTACCTTGAATGCTTTTGTGTTTTTGGATTTATGGCATCTGCAGAGTATTTTTTGGCAAATTTCGAGATTATTTCTTGTTTAGAGTTAATCATGATCAAGGAAATCCAATATCCTATCTTAAAGATTTGAAACTTGCAGCTATTTTAGTCTTTGAAGATGGTTTTAATCACTAAGATCTGAATATATAGTCTCCATTTCCCCCCAAGATCTAAAAAAAATGGAAGTGTGTCCAGACTAGTAGCCAATTGTTAATGGTATTGCTTCCAACTACGGGGAAGTTTTTCTTCTGTTTTTTAATTTTATATATTATTAGGGCATTTGTTGTTAATCAGAGTCAGATTCTTGGCAGGTATGCTATCTTCATCATAGAAAATATAGCAACTAATTAATAACAAATCGCACCCAATTAGTTCATCGGTTGTTTGCTTAAAAGGGGCACAAAACATGAAAATAGATTATTCTTAATGTAAAAAGAGAAAAAATTAACAGGTTTTTTTAACTCCTTTGGAATTATACAAAATTAACAGCATTCTCATACAATGTTTATCTGCATGCATCAGTAAGAGAAATGATTAAAGATTTAGGGATTTATATTTCTTTAAAAATTGTTTTACCTTCTAGAGATTTAGGGTCGTTCTATGTCAACAGATATTCTTTATTCGAAACATTTTGCTTTCAATTACCCTTTGAATAATTATTTGTTATTAGGAGAAAATTCACAAACAAGAAATATATCTTGTACCATAGAAGTTGATGCTGATCGTCCTGCTGTCACGATAGTTAAGTCAAAGTGTACATTAGAACACCCCCCCCCCCCCCCCAAAAACAAGATTTCAGATCTCTGGATCAAGGAGAACAACCTCTCTCTTATATATTTTAAATTAAATATGTACATGCATTGGCATAAGTAATACGTATTCACTAATGATCTGCAGCGTGCATAACATTCAAAAGACCAGGATTCAAATCCTTCTTTGTGGGGGTTGCATTAAGTAGTCAACAGTCAACGTAAAAAAATAGTTGAATCTTTCAACATGGATTTGAACAAGAATACATATAGCCGATCCTACTTATAGTGGGAGAAGGCTTTGCCATTGACATAAGTAATATGTATTTATTTAACTGTGTGTGTGTATGAAAAGAAAATAAATCATTTTGTGTAATTTAATATATGTAGTTAAATTAAGGTGTTGATATGTGTACACCTACAACTACTATCATGGCAATGTTTTTCTATGGAATTTTTTAAATAATTATTAAAATATTCTTAATTATGTAAATAACCATCAGGTCATAATATTTAAAAATATAGCTATCAATTAGCACCTTAGGTGCCAATTTGAGAAGTAATGGTCAAATCAACACCTCAGGTGCTCATTTGGAAGGCAATCTCCACACGATGGATGGAACTGCAAATTACCCAATGAGTGAGGTGCGGATTTGAGGAAACATATTGAGTAATTTGAGAAGTAATGCTCAAATCGGCACTTCGGGTGCTAATTTGGAAGGCAATCTCCACACGATGGATGGAAGTGCAAATTACCCAATGAATGAGGTGCTGATTTGGGGAAACATATTGGCTAATTTGAGAAGTAATGCTCAAATCGGCACCTCATGTGCTAATTTAGAAGGCAATCTCCACACGATGGATGGAAGTGCAAATTACCCAATGAGTGAGGTGTTGATTTGGGGAAACATATTGGGTAATTTGCATTTCCATCATTTTGGGTAACTTGCATTCTCACCCCTCATTTGTTATCAATAGTTTTTTATCTAACCTCTTTTGTTATCAAAAGTATGACATTTACCATAAAGATGTAGTTACATTTGAATGGTAAATGCATATCCTTTCTATTACTGAAATTATTCTTTTCAAATTTTTAATTTTTTAATTTATAATTTTTTTCTTCATTATATTATATATTAAATCTCTTATTCTAGTTAATTATATTTATACATAATAATGTATCTTATACAATATAATTCTTGCTGGTCAGATCAACGCTCACTAACGATGAAAAGGCATTAAATATGAATCTGAATCAAATAAAAAATGAATAAGAATATTGATCGACTAAAGATCGAATACGAGTGTGGAATAAAAATCAATGTTATTTAGGGAATCATTTAATTGGATTATGAAGTCTTCAGCTCGAGGAACCAGTGTAGAAGGATGTTGAAGACTTCGTCTACATCGGTTTCTCTGGTTGAAGACTTCGTAATGGTACATATATTGTATCATTATTCTATAAATATTATGTAATCAATATTATATTATAAGGGATTTTATTACACATTATATAATATGTACAAATATAATTAATAGAATCAGGAATTTAATATATAATATAACGAAGGAAAAGAATTATAAATTAAAATTTAAAATTTGAAAAGAACAAGTTCAGTAATAGAAAGGATACACATTTACCATTGAAATGTAACTACATCCTTATGGTAAATATCATACTTCTGATAACAAAAGAGGTTAGTTGAAAAAAACTATTAACAAACGAGGGATGGAAATGCAAGTTGCCCAAATGATGGAAATGTAAATTACCTAATGAGTTTTCCGGCACGATGTGCCTATTTGGGCAAATTCATTGGTAATTTGCACTTCCATCCTCGTATGGGGATTGCCTTCCAAATTGACACTAAGGTACTAATTTGGGCATTACTTTCCAAATTGACACTTCAGATACCGATTGATGGCTATATTTTTAAATATTATGACTTAATGGTTGTTTAATTAATTAAGAATATTTTAATAATTATTTAAGAAATCCTCCTTTATTCTATATCTTCACTACGAAATAAATTCAGTGTGGCTATAAAATATATAACTTACGACAATGAAGCTTCCGTTGTCACAACCTAGACAAATATTATGCTAATGGGCTATTTTTTCAATAAGTGGAGTATGGATTTAATTAGTTTTTAAAATAGGGAGGCAGGGATCCCTTATCTAAAATGATGTTGTTAGTCAATAAAATAAGAAATACATGATAGAATAAAATAGGAAATTGTGCAAATACTTTAAAAATGTACGTCATCGCAATGATTTGTAACATTAAATAATATAATTTTGGCAACAAAAACAAGAGTTTAAATATCATAAAAACCTTGTTACCAAAAGAAGGGTAGCTAAAAATTATACCTTACAGAAAATTGGCTTATGCAATGAATAATTTGAATATTTATTGACATGACTTACGATGTTAAATATATGATAACAAATATTATTTGTTTCAAAATTATCTTTTGTTCTTGTAATTAGTAATGGGAGTCGTATTCATTGCTAAAGGTTCATATAAAGATAATTTATATGTTGACATATTCGTTAAATTTTATATTAATTATTGCTAAATTTAACAAAGATTAGAAGAAATTGTCAACACACTACAAGGAAAACAAGTTGTGGCTACCAAACTATGCTCACGGATATAGGGTTTGTGGCCACAGAATTTGGCTCTGGCCACGACACGTCGTGGCCAGTAGCCGTAGCTACAAATCTCGTCACAAGAGAAATCTAGCCATGAATATGCCGTGGCCACTACAAGTGACCATAGAAGTTATCGTTGCCACAACTCTTACATGAAGACTTTAGCCACAGATTGTGGCTACGAGAAACTAGTGGCCACGGAATTATCGTGGCCACAAGTTTCCGTAGCTACATTCTGTGGCCACAATTCATTTTTCTTATAGTGACAAATAACTATTGTTATACGATTCGTTGCTAAAAATATAACGAATTAAACAATCCTTGCGAACTAAAGAATCAAGTAATGAATATTACTCGCACAGAAGTTATAGCGATGATTGTTAGTTATTAGTTATCTTAAATCAATTTTGTTACATCGATAGCAACAACTTACCCGTTGCCATTACTCTCGCAATGGGAAATTTGTTTCACTAAATGTCCAACGTATTTGAAGTAAAATATCTCTTACTTTCTGGCACCAAAAGTTCCTTGAAAAAAATGGTAGTTAAAAATTTTCAGCCTCAATTTATTGTAATTTCACTATAAGGAAAACATGTTGTAGTTACAAAATTATGTAAATGGATGTGGGACTTGTGGCCAAAGAATTGAGCTATGGCACTACAAGGAAAATAAATTGTAATTACGGAACTATGTCCATTGATGTGGAGCTTGTGGCCACAGAATTGGGCTTTAGCCACAATACGTTGTGGCTAGTAGCCGTAGGTACAAGTCTCGTCATGAGAGTTTTCTAACCACGAATATGTCGTGGCCACTACAAGCAACCACAGAACTTGTCGTGGGTGCAACTCTTTCATGAATATCCTCCTTACATATTTGAAGACTTTGACCACGGAATTGTAGCTACGAGAAACTAGTCGCCACACAATTATTGTGATCACAAGTTTCTGTAGCCACATTCCATAACCACAACTCGTTTTTCTTGTAGTGTAGCCACAACACTTCGTTGTATATAACCGTAACCACAAGTCTCGTCGCGAGAGTTCTCTAACCACGAATATGTTGTGGCCACTACAAGTAACCACGGAAATTGTCGTGACTAAAGTAATGTCCTCCCTACATCTTTGAAGATTTTGGTCACGGAATTGTAGCTATAAAGAACTAGTAGCCACACAATTATTGTGCTCACATATTTCTGTACACACATTCGGTGATCACAACTTGTTTTTCTTGTAGTGTTTGTTATAGTATTCGTAAATCCTTTAGTTAAATGAAAGTACAATTAACTAAATCCACGAGTAACTAAAATTCATGAGACAAAACTTTCACTGCAACAAAAAGAAGGCTATTATCACGTTTTTTTTAAAAAAAAATCTGTCACTAAATCATTCTTTATTAAATATATAATAACAATTTTATTCCTTACAAAGTTGTATTTATACTCGAAATTAATGACGAATGTCAAAACCGTTTTTATATCATTATTATAATATGATTTATATGAAAACACTATTGTTGCTATTTTTCAAAATTCTAACTAATCATCATTATTTTTTTAGCCCAAAATTAGGCATCGCTATATGAACGGTTAGTAGCGATATATATAATAATGAATATAATGTTCATCGATAATTTCAAGTATAAAAAATCATTTCGTAACAAATAAAATCATCATTGCATATTTAATAACGAACAGATTAGTGATGATTTTTGAAAAAGCATCACTGTAATAGCATGTTGTTATAGTGTTCTATCTTTTCAAGTAAGTCAAGTGTCCAGATCGGTTGAACTATAGGATTATAATGGACATGGTAAAAGCCTTAAATGTCAGATTTCGATTTCGTCGTCGATAAAAAGAAATTTCGAACGAATTTTGGTTGAAATTCTATCAAAATTTCGGTCATTTTGATCGTTTTTTGAACTAGAGCCCTCAAATTTCAGCCGATAGAAGTCTTTTCGATCGAATTTCGGTCACCCACCGAAATAGAAATTCGACAGAAATTCAACCGAATTTCGGTAAAATTTGATCCCATGGACATGACTATCGGCAATTCTTTATTTATGGCTGTGGAGGCAAAGAATCTATAAGGTTAGGCAAAGAATCTACAAGGTTTTCTCTTTCAATTTAATCTATTAATATCTTGGGAATAAAATTTTTGCCATCATCCTCATTCTCAGGATTCCAAAGGACCAAGTTGCTCGTGATAATAACTAAGATAAATCTATGCGATTCTATTCCATACCTCGCCCATCAATATTAGTATCTCTCATGTGTTGTTATTTTCATCGCATATTCAAAGTTTTATTCGACACCTTTTTCCTATTTTTATATTTTTATTTTCGTATTATTGGAGCATCTCCTCCGGAAAGAAGTGATAGTTATTGCCGAAATCTTCGCTTCCACTGCTCGTAGTTATGTTCGTATCAGTGTGCAGATCTCCTTAATTCCAATGCTCACGAATATTCAAACCCTTACTTTGGAACAGTTATTACTGATGCATCAACTTGTCGTCGATCTTCTTCTCGTGCGAAGAAGATTTAGAATCCTTCAGAGATCGCCGTAGATACACATCCAAGTTTTTAAATGTATATACGTGTAGATTTACATTATTGAGGAAGCCATATGGCCTTTTTTATTAAAAAAATTTCAACTTGGTATTTATGGAATCCAATGTGTTTGATGGAAAATAAAATCACAATGAGATTACGTTGACACCTTAACAGATATCTGATAGATGTAAATTATAATATACATTATATATACTGCAATCGGAATACCAACCATCATTAAAATTAAAGCTGAAACCATTTAAGTACAGTGGTTACAACTTACAATTATTTAGATTATATATATTATAACCAGTAATTAGATTATATTTATTTGATTGGAATTAATTTTATCAGGTGTTGCATCCAACCAAATAAATAACACTGCACCAAATCGGGTACTCTATAGTAACTTTTTTTTAATATGTTACCTCCAGTAATTAAATCACTACAGCAAAAATGAGCTATAATGACCTTTTTTTTCAAAATCTGTCACTAAATTAGTTGCTGTTAGATATATAACAATAATATTAGCCATTGTGAAATGAGTTTCGTATTTGAAATTATCGATGAATAGTATATATGTCGCTATATCATTAACAACGGTTCATGTTACAGCCTTTATCTCTTGCTATTTTTCAAAATACCAACTGATTGTCATTATTGTTCTACTTCAAAATTTAGCGACGGTTAATTAGAAGTTTGAAATATAGCAACGGACAAGTGCCACTATGTGGACCGTTGCTAATGATATAAAGACAGATATGATATTCGTTGCTAATTTCAAGTATGAATAAATCATTTCGCAATGAATAATATCATCTCTATATATTTAACAACGACAAATTTAATGACAGTTTTTTAAAAGGACATCAATATAGCTCAATTTTGTTGTGTGAATGTAAAATTATTTTCAGACTTAAAATTAGTAACGGATGGCATATCCATTGTTAGGTTAGGTCATTGGCAGATGTGGTGCATATAGAAGTACTTATACATTGCTATTTTTATTATAAAAAAATCAACTCATTATACCTGATTCTTTAATTCAAAATTTAGTGATAATTAGTTAAGATTTTGAAAAAAAACAAAGGATAAGCGGTGCACTATGGACTGCAACTAATAGTATAGTTGTGAGTATGACATATGTCAGTAATTAAAAGTATAAAAAATAAGTTCGTAATGAAAATATCATTGTTATATATTTAACAGCATATTTTGAAAATCAAAACGTCATTGTAGATCCATTTTGTTATAGCGCAAGGAGATTCATGTATATGGAGAAATAAAATACAATGCACGTATCTTAAGGCTTGATGAGACAATAAATACATGTTCATGAAACTAACCCTTTTTTTCCATAATAACAATGATAATAATTCACCAAACAGTCGATGCATGTGCCTTTGAAATTGATATTAATATATAATCTAATCGTTCCATCCTTATCTAATTTTCGAATTTGGATCGGTACATGTATTTTACTTCGAAGGGAATAAAATATATTCCGAAATTATGAGATAGAGATGCAAGTGCGAGAGCTATATATTGCAAACCATATGTATCTATCGCATTCATGAACATATCCGATATTAAAAAAGCATATATTGGTTGTTAGGTTGTTATCAACAAGTTCTATACCAAGAATTGTCCATAATTTTCCTTCTTAGAAAAAATAGCAAGATTTTTTCCTTCTTATAAAAATGGAAGGAAAGAATATTATTTCAGCAACAATCGACACAACTGATTGTGACGAAGTCAATTGATTATTAAGTTGGTTGATGAGTTTAATACCTTCCATCCAATTCTACCAAACTAAAACTTTTAAGATAGGCAACTTATGGTTTAAACGCATCCAACCCAATTAATATATGCTTACTAAAAATGTTTAGATTTTTAAACTCTATGAGAGCCAAAACATGTGAGAGCAAGAGAGTATGCATTCTTGACCACATGATCCCACCAGGAGAGAGAAGACCATGAGAGAGAGAATAGAATCATGTGGTCCAGAATGCATGCTATCATGCTCTCACATTTTTTGCTCTCATAGGATAACTCCTATATATATAGAGAGAGAGGGCCGATCTTATGAGATGGGATTTTGGTGAGATGGGAGATTCTGGACTACTAGTTTCAACCATGAGAGAGACAGTCAGGAGAGAGAAGACAGAAATTAGTGGTCCATAATCTCCCATCTCACCATCTCACAAAATCCCATCTCAGAGGTGGGGTCTCACCGAAATTGTGGTGAGCCATCGACCAGATTCGTCAGATCTCAATCTGACAGTTGAATCAAAAACCTCATCCAAAAGGGCATTTTCATCAAATTGATTTCATTAATTTTGAGTTTCATTTATTAGTTTCAAATTGCCATTATAAGATTTTCTCAATTTGGTATTTTCACAAATGCCTTTATTGATTAATTTCCGATTTTGTTCCAAACGATCTGAAATCAACAACAGTTTTGTAAATTACAACGAGTGTTTGTAAAAAAAATTATAGTCTTTGTAAAATTTCATTAATGATTTCATTTTATTACTGTAATTTCATTTTGTAAATGGTTGTATAATTTTTGTAAATGTGTATATTCATTTTGTAATTTCAGTGAGTTTTTTGTAAGAGTATTTTTCCTCTTTCTAAGCTGCAACTTTTTTGTAATTGTGTATGATTGTTTTGTAAAAAATCCGTGAATCTTTGTAACTGAATCTCCCTTCTTTGTAAAATTCACGCATGTTTTCCATTGCGTTAAAGTTCAAATGCCATACATGTTTTCGAGTCCTGCAAAATAGAGAAAAAAATTGAGATTTGTAAAAATGTAAATAAATATGTAAATCTGAATATCAGTTAAGTAAAAATATTATACGATAATGTAACAAAATCTCGCTCCTTTCTAAGAGTGTCTGATCACTTTATAAATTTTAGGCGTTATTTGTAAAATGAACTGATCACTTTGTAATATTTCTGTAGAGTTCTGAGACAAATAGGTACACTGTTAGATATTGGAAATGTAAAAAATTGACATGATATTGTAAAAAATATTCAATATTTGCACAAAACATTCTCATTTTTGTAAAAAAACTACGATTTGTAAAAAAGCTAAGGGACCCCTCCTCCGCGCATTTCGAATAAGTTGAAATTTCGAATAAGTTGTATACTTTTTTTATAATTTTGCTAAAAGATTTTTCCTTATTTCAAACCCCCACATCTAGGGTTTTTTTCCTTTCGTTTCTTCTTCAGAGGGCAAAAGAGGAGGCAAGCAGGGGGTCGCCGCCTCCTCCCTTATTCTCCAATGGCGCCGGCGACGGATGAGATTGGAGCGGGCGGCGCGGCTGTTCGCGACGCAGGAGGTCGGGGCGGAGGGTCGCGCGACGGTGCCTTGGAGGACGAGGCGCAGGCACGGGGAGGAGCGGGCGGCGGCCACGCGCGGCCGCGAAGGCCGACGGCTGGAGGGGATCGCCTGGGGGCGCGCGGAGCCTTACGCGGGGGTCGCGCAAAGGGACAGCCGCCTGAGGGCACGCGGATGCGCTGAACGGTGGGACTCAGGAGGCGTTGGTAGCGGCGCAGACCCGTGGCTGGTGGCGAGGTGGTGTGCGCGGAGGAAGGTGGACGTTGCGCCGAGGAAGGCCGCCGACAGAAGTTGCCGGAGAGATGGAGGACGTGCGGCGGGGGGAGGGCGTGCGGCGGGGGGAGGACGGGGGGCAGAGGAGGCGGCTGGGCTGGGATTAATCAAGAGAGAGAGAGAGAGATATTAGGAAATTTAGCTGTCACATTCTATATTTAGAATTTAATAAATGACCAAAATGAGTTTTTTACCATTAAAATAATGTAATTAATGTGAAATTAATCACAGCCGTGGGATTTAAATTAAATGGATGAGATGGAGGGGCTCACCACAATATCGGTGAGACCCCGCCTCATTTGAAGTTTCTCCTATATATATATATATAGGAGACCTTTCAAATGAGGTGGGGGCTTTTCTGAAATTGTAAAGGTCACTGTGAGTTTAGTAAAAACTCTGTAACAGTTTTGTAAAAGTATAAACCGTACTGTAAAAAAATAAATTTTGTAAAATATAGTATCCGAATTTAAATTAACATTTTCATCCAATATAATAATACTTTTTATAATTTTATTTCACTATACATGTTGTGTTAATATTTATTATTATGCGTATGAAATGAGAAATTGTAAAATATATTGAAAAATGCCTAAATTGAGGGTGGCTCACCATATATATGGTGAGACCCCGCCTCAATTGAAGTTTCTCTTATATATATATGTATGTATGTATGTGTGTGTGTGTGTGTGTGTGTGTGTGTGTGTGTGTGTGTGTGTGTGTGTGTGTGTGTGTGTGTGTGTGTGTGTGTGTGTGTGTGTGTGTGTGTGTGTGTGTGTGTGTGTGTGTGTGTGTGTGTGTGTGTGTGTGTGTGTGTGTGTGTGTGTGTGTGTGTGTGTGTGTGTGTGTGTGTGTGTGTGTGTGTGTGTGTGTGTGTTGTGTCTGTGTGTGTGTGTGTGTGTGTGTGTGTGTGTGTGTGTGTGTGTGTGTGTGTGTGTGTGTGTGTGTGTGTGTCTGTGTCTGTGTGTGTCTGTGTGTGTGTGTGTGTGTGTGTGTGTGTGTGTGTGTGTGTGTATGTGTGTATGTGTGTATGTGTGTATGTATGTCTGTGTGTGTGTATGTCTGTGTGTGTGTGTGTGTGTGTGTATGTATGTCTGTATGTGTGTAGGTATGTGTGTAGGTATGTGTGTAGGTATGTGTGTAGGTATGTGTGTATGTATGTGTGTAGGTATGTGTGTAGGTATGTGTGTATGTATGTGTGTAGGTATGTGTGTAGGTATGTGTGTAGGTATGTGTGTAGGTATGTGTGTAGGTATGTGTGTAGGTATGTGTGTAGGTATGTGTGTAGGTATGTGTGTAGGTATGTATGTGTGTAGGTATGTATGTAGGTATGTATGTAGGTATGTATGTATGTAGGTATGTATGTAGGTAGGTATGTATGTATGTAGGTATGTATGTAGGTATGTATGTAGGTATGTATGTAGGTATGTATGTAGGTATGTATGTAGGTATGTAGGTAGGTATGTATGTAGGTAGGTATGTATGTAGGTAGGTATGTATGTAGGTAGGTATGTAGGTATGTATGTATGTAGGTATGTATGTATGTAGGTATGTATGTATGTATGTATGTAGGTATGTATGTAGGTATGTATGTAGGTATGTATGTAGGTATGTATGTATGTAGGTATGTATGTAGGTATGTATGTAGGTATGTATGTAGGTATGTATGTAGGTATGTATGTAGGTATGTATGTAGGTATGTATGTAGGTGCGATCATTAGCGCTCAGCCACCGTTGATCTCAGCCGAGATCTAATCTCAGACGTCCACCAGCGAAGCGTCATCGGCCGTCCAGATCGCGCCACGTGTCTAAGTGGCGTCTTCATCGCCGTTGGATCGCGCGCCGAGGGTATTTTGCATCCTCACCCTCGCGCATTTTGTATTTATATTTTAGTATTAAAACTTTTGTCCGTAGTGTAATAGTTTTGTAATATTTGCGAAAACACCCCTGTAGTTTACTTATTTGCGTACAGGTCCCTCGCCACGTCACCTCACGTGACCAGTTCACGTGCGGTGTGGGCATTTTGCAAGGGCACCCTCGGCCTTTATCGTATTTTGCTCTAATACTAAAACTTTTGTAGCATGTGTTAAATTTCTGGATATTTTGCAAGTAAGCCCCCAGGGTTTTGGATATTACATTCTAGTCCTCGCCAGGCGCGTGCAAGTCACGCGCCCTGGTGGGAAAATTGCTAAGGTACCCAGGCGGGTTTTGTAATTGTGCTTTAGTGCTAAAAATTGAATATTCAGTTCAAGCTTTTGTGGAAATTTGCATGTATGCCCCTGGATGTTTTCTAAATTGCATAAATGCCCTTGCTAGGACTGTTTAAAGTTTGGATGTTTGTTGTCATTACTTAAAATATCATTTTAAGTCAAAAATTCCACAAAAATAGACTTAAGCTCCTGGACACTTGCACTTGCACGCCATATTTTCACATTGCATTTTTATTGCATTTTCACATTTATTACAAATCAAAAACATGCATTTATTCCACTGTCTGCATTAGAAAACCCATAAAAATTATAAAAACGTTTTGAAAAATTCCAAAAAAATTACCTAGTGTCTATTTTACCCTATTTTAATGTCAGTCCAAAAATCACTAAAAATCTCAAAAGAAAAACACTAAAAAATTTAAAAACACTCTAAAACTTCAAAAAAATATATAAAATCAAAGAAAATTCCAAAAAATACAAACTCAGTTCCTTTTTGTTCTTTATTCTGTTCTCTTTATTTGAAAAATAGTGTGAAAATTTTGGTTGCTGTTTGCTAATTTTAATTCCTATTTGTCCCACAGCCAGCACATTTTCCACTGTTTTGAGTTATTTCAGTATTTAAAAATACCAAAAACATCTTGAAAAATCCCCAAAAAATCACAAAAACAGTAGAAAACCACAAAAATACCAAAAGATTTATTCCTGAATTTTTGGATATTTTTGCACCTTTTTATAAATTTCTTATCTTATCCTGTATTTCATTGTTTATAAATTCCAATATTGAAAAAGAAAAAGAGAATATAAAATATAAAATATAAAAATCAGAAAATTAAAAATCAAAATACAAAATTAAAAATTAAAATATAAAATTAAAAACCCACAAAAATTCATTTGCTTGCTTGCTTAGTGTAGACACTTCACACACACATTCACTTGTGCACACTTGTTTGAACTACCCTGCTTGCTCCCTGTGTTCTAACTCTCTGCATACTTGTCACTATACACCATTTGTGCAGAGTTAAAAATAAATTTTAACTCCACATTTATTTCTATTTCCGTGATCTTTAGTGTGGGTTAATTGTTGATTAAATTCAGATTTTGATTGGTCGACACTTCGACTGTGTTCCCGCCTTGTGTGGAACACAAGACCGTTCGATTTCTGCGTATATCAAATGGCGCCGTTGCCGGGGAGCAACAGCGAGTAGTTCACATTTTGTTTGATTGTGTGATTGTCTACCATAGCATCATTTTCCATCTCTTACATTTTTGATATATCTTGGTGAGCTATCTGACCATCTCTTTTCTTGTCTTCTTGCGAGGGACCGCGGAGCAAGGCGGATTGCTTAGGTGATCCGGAGCATCCTTGGGAAGCGGAGTCGGCTATTCTTTAGCCAAGCCGGCAGGAGAGAGCAGGAGGATTGAGAGAGAGTGATTAGATTAGTGCACTTTATTTCAGTGAGAGAGTGACTTATTAATTTGTAATAATACAGGTTCATTTGGACTTTTGGACACTCCGGGCCCAATTTCCAAGTGTTTGTTCACTTGGGGGCTCACCGCGGTTTTGTGTTTTTCGCGGTTTTTCTCGCCTTCATTTTTATTTGTTTCACGAGGATTTAGCCCCTAGACATAGGAATTTTTGTTGACTGTGACGAACTAAGAAGCTAAGGTCCAATCCCTAATATCTTGCCTGCACCTATAGAACGTAATTGGACTTGGCTAAAAATCAATTGAAAAAGCTATTTGACTTGGACTAGAGGCCACGTGCCGCGAGCCCACCCTGTTAAGCGCTACTCCTGAACTCGATGTGTCGAGAAGAGGAGGGGTGAGCCTAGACCGGACTCCGGACTCGTTTCTTTGTCATAGCTACTTGTTCTTCACGTCAATAGAAGTTGCTCATTTTAGGACGATTTCCTCGTGCATGCATATAGGTAGTTTAAATTATTGTCTTTAAATTATGCGCGGATCACTTTGCATGTAGAGTGCTGGCGATAAGGTATGCATCTCTATCCCTGCATGCATCATAGATTTTGACCGCGCATCGGCTTTTCCGCTTTCCTTCCCCCAGTTTTATTGGACTTTAATAACAAGGAAATTGGAAAATTCGTTAGACGATGTTTGCTCAGAAAAACACATAAAAAGTGAAAACAATAAAAATTGGGACTGCTAATGCAAACTCGACCTTAAAATTCATCCCACCAAAAATTTTGTTTTGGGAGAGTAATCCCCTCCTTGTTTGATTTATCTGCTGCAAGAGAGTGACTCGACACTAGGATAGAGCCACATCTGAAATTTTGGTTGACTACTGGTCGTGGTTAGTCGTTCTCCAGTGAGGATCTCTCCGCTAACCGGTAAAGCGGACCGCGATGTCCTTAACAGAGTGAATTAGCAGGAGCAACCGGGTTACGGTCCGCAATTCATACTGGCTGGGAAAGATCTGACGTGGATTGGGACAGTCGGCTAGGAAAGTAGGATACCTAACAGCTCGCTCTAACGCTCTGATAGATTGACTGATCACCTAATAAAAATTGAGAAGATAACAGACCGAACTCTCACGGTCATCAGCTCAAGTGTTGTGTAGGTGAAGCTGGGGTTTTGATTTAACATCTTGTTTGCATTCCAGATCTCATCCGCCTTTCTTTAGATCAAGATGATGGGACGGAGATCTCTTAGGCCAAACCTGTTGGCACCGCTATCCAGCACTCCTCCTCATTCATCTAGGAATTCCTCGGAGAGTCCACTCTCCGAGCCTGAGTTCACATCCACCCTGTTCCCCCTCGACCACCCTTCCCACTCTCCTTCCCTCAGTCCGATCATTTCAGAGTACGGTGCATCACAAAGTTCAGCTCATTCGATAGCACCTGAGATGGCCTCTTTTGCTTTTTCAGAGAATCCAGACATGGCAGACAGAGGCGAGCATGAAGATGACCATGAGCACCCGCCGTTCCTATTTGATCAGGCAGCCATAAATAATTCCTTGTTAGCATCCCTGGAAACTATGCAGAGGCAGATCCGCGACCAGGGAACATTCATGGGAGACCTGATGAGAGAGATAGCACAGATGAGAGAGAACCGACCTGGGGGCGGTGGCGGAGGAGGAGGAGGACCTGATGCAGGAGGAGCCGATCCAGACGCTGAGAGACCGCCACAAACTATCATGAGGGAATTGCACAATCCAGCCGCATCCCTCACTCACCGTTGGATCAGACTTCCGGCCATCCACGGAGATTTCGAGCTTCGACCCCACACTATCCAGCTGCTACCCAAGTTCCATGGGTTGTCGACCGAAGAGCCGCACCTCCACCTCCAAGAATTTGAAATGATATGCAGCACCATCCATGATCGGTTGATAACCGAAGACACGATCAAGATGATTGCCTTCCCATTCTCTTTGGTTGATAGAGCCGCGTATTGGCTCAAGCATCTTGGGCAATTCGTCGACACTTGGGCAGATCTCCGGACCGCATTTCTGAAGAAATACTACCCTCTCGGCCGGACCAATGCAGCTAGAGCTATGATTAGCAATTTTGTCATGATCCCGAATGAACAATTCCATGAAGCCTGGGATCGATTCAGAGAGCTCATAGACCGGTGTCCGCATCATGATATATCCAAGCCCAATCTAGTTCAGAGTTTCTTCTGTGGGCTGACACCGGAGCTGCAGGGGCTAGTGAACGCCTCTTGCGGTGGATCTTATTTCTCCAAGGGAGAAGACGACGTCTAGGCCATCTACGAAGGCATGGCAGAAAACTCCACTGTGATGACCCAGGCCCGAGTCTACACACAGCAGAAGCCCCCGCAAGGAGCAGGATCATTCCATAGGATCGCCCGCATCGATGCCGGTCCCAACACACCGTCGGTAGCCGCAGCCCAAGCTGAATCAGCCGCAGCCGACATGGGAATCATCAGTGAAAAGTTGGACCGCATGGAGATCCTAGAGAAGAAGCAGAATCAAGGTCTTGCTCAGATGGACCTTATCACCAAAACTATGAGTGACCTGAAGACTCAAATTCTATGCATTCAGGAGGCGCAGACTCATACCCAACAGCCTCCCAGGTCACGGGCTGACTCCAGCAGTAGCAATGCCAACCAGATCTCTACCTCATACCGCCAGGTGAACCATATCCAGGCAGAGCCGGTTCCATTGCTACAGTACCATCCAGAGCGACCGCCGTCTCAGGAGACTCAGATGGTGGTTTATCAGCCAGAGCAGCCACTGGCAGTTCTTCCTCCACCCTCCTTCGAGCAGGATCCATTGATGGAAGTCAATGGGATTTGGTACGACCGGTACCCTCAGCCCGGAATTCGTCGTGATCACCCCGGATTCCGTTGGGGCAACGGTGGCTCTTCATCTCAACAGCAGAATCCTGCCCAAGGACATCAGAACAGCCAGCAACAACCACACCAGCAGCCCCAGTATGCCCATCAACAACAGTTTCAGAGTAGTCCTCGTCTCACCTATCAGGGACAGCAGTGGAGGCAGCGACAGCAGCCTCAGCAGTCTTATACCCAGCACCCCCCGTATCAGCCACAACAGCAGCAGCCCCATTTCCAGCAGGGACAGCCATCCGGTTCTCAGGGTCCTGCCTTTGAGAACCCAGCCCTTGATGATCTTGCCCGCTTGCTATCTGAACAGCGAGCCTCTTTCAGGCAAGAAATGGATGAATTCCGGCAGGAGATGAGGGACATTATGAAAGGCAAGGCCGCCATACCCGCTCAGATTGAACCAAACCCGAACAGTCTGAAAAGGAAGTCTGAGCAGGTAGAGTTTACAGAGGATACCTCCCCTAGTGACTATTTGAGTGACACATCTTGTTCCATTCATGATGCTGATTTTGTCATTACTAGGAGCGGTAGGATGCCAGCCGACGGCGCCTCTTCTGAGCGACAACGGGAAGCAGGATCAGGAGCGCCAGAGGAGCAGAGGAGCGGTGCTGATGCCGCTCATGATGATGTTGACGGTGGTGCTGATACCACCTATGATGAAGTCCAGGATGACGGTGCTGATGCCGTCGTGATACCAGTTGCAGACGGTGGTGCTGATGCCACCATTTTGGATGACGAGCCAGAGCGCGGTGCTGATGCCGCAGAGACAGGTGCCGGTGGTGGTACTGAGACCACCACCTCTACGTTTGTTGAGCCACCTTTTGTGATGTCACCACATTTTGTACCCAAGGACTGTGGGAACAAAATGAAAAACAAAAATATGAATAAAGGAAAGGCTTCTGTTCACATTGCGGATCCATATGTGTTGCATGATGATGGTTGTGTGGATCATTCTTCTTCACAAGCACAGGAACCGATTCCTAGTCCTCCATCTGAGGAGGCCCCTACCATCCCCTTCCCTGAGGCTCTCCGCCGTGCGAAGGGGAATAAAAAAGAAAATCCTAAAAAAGATCAGCAGGTAGAGTTCGGCAACCAAATGATTGATAGATTTCACATTCAGCTTACTCTACGAGAAGCATTTGAGCATATTCCTTTCTTCAAAAAGAACTTGAAAGATACAACTACTATCCGAAGGAAGAAGAGACACAGAGATCAAATCCATATGCTCACTCATGACACATGCTGCACCATCCAGAACAAGCTGCCAGCCAAGCGACCAGACGCAGGAGCTCCCTATGTCAGATGCGAGATTCAGAAGCAGCAGTTTGATCGTACTCTATTAGACAGCGGCTCTTCAATTAACCTCCTTCCGGCAGCCTTACTCAAGCAATTCGAGTTTGGCCCTCTTCTTCGAAGCAGAACAGTCCTTCAGTTTGCTGACAGATCGATAAAGAGGCCGAAGGGGTTATTGAAAGACGTGGTCGTTACCATTCAGGGCTTGAAATTCCCCGTGGACTTTGTTGTATTGGACATGGAGATCCCTGAGTCGGTAACCGATGCCCCCATCATACTTGGACGCCCATTCTTGGCCACAGCCAAGGCGGTGACCGACCATGATTGCGAGAAGGTGTGCTTTCGCGGAGAGGGCGAAACCATACAAATAGAGACAATCGAGGAAACCAGAGCTAGAGAGTTAGAATGCTCAGAGCAATCCAGCGAAGCCGAGCAGATGACAGAGGAGGAGCTAGACATCCACCAGGTTTGCGATTTCGAGATGACTGATGATGAATCCAACTGGAAAGATCCCGTGGCACCGATCCTCGCCTTGCCTACAGATTCACTATATCTCAAGCTCATGGCAATCGAGAGCCGGGAGAGCACATCCCTGGAGGAGGATACCCATGTGGCTGACAGTGTTGCAACATATGGTGCTGATGAATTCCATGCTGACTCACTTTCTTCTGATCCCTCGGAGTCAGACATTGACTGGGATGATTCTGATGATTATATGCCTTGTCTGATTCCTTCTGAGCCGACAACCATGACAGAGTGCGAACCAGTGCAGTTTATAGATAATTCAGCAGGCCGCCCTTTGTCAGAGATTCATACAGAGCGAGAGTTCTCTCATGCAGACCTGGTAGCATTTACACAGACATATCAGAAGCCAGATCTGCCGCCTCCCAGTTGTCCAGAACTGAAGCATCTGCCGCAGTCATTGAAGTACAGATTCCTTGCGGGTGAGCCAGATATGCACCCAGTCATTATCTCAGCAGGTTTGACTGGAGAACAAGAATCTCGTCTGATGGAGGTTCTTGAAAGAGACCGCAAGGCGATAGGTTGGAACATCGCTGATCTTCAGGGGATTAGTCCGGCTCTGTGCTCTCACCACATTTATCTTGAGGATAACGCTAGGCCGTCGCGTGAGTTCCAACGACGGCTGAACCCGAATCTTCGAGACGTAGTCATGAAAGAAATTTCCAAGTGGTGGAGAGCCGATTTTATCTACCCCATCTCCGACTCCAAATGGGTTAGTCCACTCCATGTGGTACCTAAGAAGACGGGTATCACTACAGTTGTCAACGAGTCCGGAGAGGAGATCGCGGCCAGAGTACCAACTTCTTGGAGGGTCTGCGTGGACTACAGACGATTGAATGAGGCCACCAAGAAGGATCACTTCCCGCTACCCTTCATTGATCAGATTATCGAGCGGCTAGCCGGGAAGAGTCATTATTGTTTTCTTGATGGGTACTCTGGATACAATCAGGTGGCCATTGCGCCCGAAGACCAGGAGAAAACGACATTCACCTGTCCGTTTGGGACGTATGCTTTCAGACGGATGCCCTTTGGTCTATGCAACGCTCCGGCGACATTCCAGAGGTGCATGTTGTCCATTTTCTCGAACATGGTGGGTGACTGTTTAGAGGTCTTCATGGATGACTTCTCGGTCTACGGCGACGGGTTCGATACCTGTCTTGACTGCCTAGACCGTGTGCTTCAGCGCTGCATAGAGGTCAACCTTGTTTTATCTTGGGAGAAGAGCCACTTTATGGTGACTCAGGGGACGGTCCTTGGTCATATCGTCTCCAACAGGGGAATGGAGGTCGATCCGGCTAAGGTGGATATCATCAGAAAACTCAATCCACCGTCTAATTTGCGTCAGTTACGATCTTTTCTGGGGCATGTCGGTTTCTACCGACGGTTCATTCAGGACTTCAGTCGAATTGCCCGACCGCTCACTGACTTGCTGACGAAAGACACCGAGTTTATTGTCAATGATAAGTGTCTTGAATCATTTGAGACTCTCAAGAATATGGTTGTTTCAGCTCCTGTCCCTTCAGCCACCCGATTGGTCTCTCCCTTTCGAGATCATGACGGATGCTTCAGATTTTGCCGTTGGGGCTGTGCTTGGACAGAGGAGGGATGGTTTGCCTTTTGCCATTCACTACGCCAGCCGGACCTTGGATGTCGCTCAGCGGAATTACACTGTGACTGAGAAAGAAATGCTGGCCGTAGTCTTCGCTCTTGATAAGTATCGATCTTACATTCTCGGATCTAGAGTGACCATCTATACTGATCACACCGCCATCCGGTACTTAATGGCTAAGAAGGATGCCAAAGCACGTCTTACCAGATGGATCCTTCTACTCCAGGAATTTGATATTGAGATTAAGGATAAGCCTGGAGTCAAGAATGTGGTGGCGGATCATCTCTCCAGATTGGAGAATCTTGAGGAATCTGAGCCCATCGCACCTATCACTGAGACGTTTCCAGATGAGGCGATCTTGGTTGTCACCTCACTCCCGTGGTATGCTGACTTTGTAAACTATCTTGTTGCCAAGACAGTCCCTCAGGGTTGGCCCAGACAGAAACTTGAGACCTTCCTAGCTAAGGCCAAGTTTTATCATTGGGAGGATCCCGTCCTTTATCATGAAGGAGGGGATAGTATCTGGAGGAGGTGCATTCCTCAAGAAGAACAGCAGAGCGTCCTCACATACTTCCACAAGCTTGAGGCAGGAGGACATCATTCAGGAAAAAGGACAGCACAGAAGGTGCTTCAATCCGGCCTATGGTGGCCTACTCTCTTCAAGGATTCTGATGAGTTCGTGAAGAGATGTACTGACTGTCAGAAAATGGGAACCTGCGGACAGAGAGACATGATGCCCATGCAACCCATTCACTTTTGTGAGGTTTTTGATGCATGGGGGATTGATTTCATGGGCCCATTTCCTAAGAGTCAGGGATTCGAGCATATTTTGCTCGCTGTGGATTATGTCAGCCGATGGGTTGAGGCCATCCCCGCCCGAGCCGCAGATGCGAAAACCGTGTGCAGATTCTTGAGGAAAAATATCATTTCACGGTTCGGGGTACCTAGAGTCTTGATTTCAGATGGGGGGTCTCATTTCATCAATGATAAGGTTAGGGCCCTTGCAGATGAATTCGGCATTGATCACCGGGTTGCCACTCCATATCACCCTCAGACTAATGGTCTTGCCGAAGTATCGAATCGGGAGATAAAGACTATCTTGCAGAAAGTTGTCCGTCCAGACCGAAAGGATTGGTCACAGCTCTTGGACTCGGTCTTGTGGGCTTATCGGACTTCTTTCAAGAATCCATTAGGGACATCTCCCTTTCGTCTCGTCTATGGCAAGCCGTGCCATTTGCCAGTGGAGATCAAGCACAAATCCTTTTGGGCAGTCACTGAGTTACTTTTGGATCCGGAGAGTATAGGAGACCAGAGAAGAGCATAATTGGCAGCCCTAGAAGAACTGAGAGACACAGCATTTTCGAACAGCCTAAAGTATAAAGAGAAAGTGAAGACATGGCACGATTCTCATATCAGCCATAAACAGTTTGAGCCAGATCAGAGAGTATGGTTGTTTGATTCCAGGCTGAAATTATTCCCAGGGAAGTTGCAGAGCATGTGGAAAGGTCCGTATGTGGTCAGGAAGGTACATGACAATGGTAGCATCGACATATCCGAACCGTCATCTTCCTCTACCTTCCGCGTCAATGGTCAACGCCTGAAACTATATCTTGATCATGATCCGCCGACCATTGACGTTGCCCCCATTCTTCTGGTATGAGATGTGTCCTTTGACTCATATCATCTGCATCTCATACATGGTGATCACTTTTATCATCCGTTGTACAAATTATCTGTCCATATCACTCCTTCATCGGTCGATCTATTTTATTCTTTTCTTCTTTCTTCTTCTATCCTCTCTATCTATCAAAAAGGTGCCGCCCTTGTAGACAGTTTTCCATAATGAGGACGTACTTTGTCCTAAGTATAGGGGGGTGTACACCTCGAGTATTTCCATTCTTTGATCCTCTCCATTGTCTCCTCTTCTTGTCTATACTTAGGGATATCTTACCCTAAGTATAGGGGGAGACAATCTGAGTACGATCTGTTCATTCCCACCCTTGACCCTCCCTGCGTTGTGTACAGTCCGCTATACTTAGGATTATTTGATCCTAAGTATAGGGGGGACGGTCAACTTCTCATTCCTTGATTCATTCATTCTTTAGATTTGCCTATACTTAGTATGAGTTATGTCTTCTCTTTTCTCTCCGATCTATGAGGACATAGCTCAAGCTAAGTATAGGGGGGTCGTATATACCGCGTATATACTTTAGCCATAACTCGTACTTTCGAATTTCTGAATAATATGGCTAATCATTCATCCAAATTCATTAAAAAGCTTAATAAAAAGATGTGGTTATTCCTCAAATTCTTTTCTTGTATATACTGATTAATAAATCAGGTGAAAAATGTTTTGCAAAATGTTTGAAAAATAGTTTGAAAAACTTTGTGAACATCTATTGAAAACTATTTTGAAAATATTTTGTTACATGTTTCCAACCTTTGTAAAAATGTGTTTTTTGTAAAATTTATTTTCTTTGTGTGAAATAAAATATTTGAAAAATGATTTGCAAATGGTTTGAAAAATGGTTGCAAAAATATTTGAAAAACCTATATATATTGTTTCGAAAACCAATTGCAAAATGATTTTCAAATGTGTGTACATGTTTGTAAAATGTTTGTAAAAACTATTTTGGACTATAGTTTTCAAAAATGGTGTGAAAAGCTTGTGTCAAATAAGTTTGAGGAATACTAACATCCCACCAAAATCCACTACCTATATATGTGTATAAAACTGACCACTTACCCTTGTAAATTCTTAAAATCCACGTCTTGTATATATAAGAAGCACTCCCATGTACATATTTTTCACCTAGTTTTTAGCAAAAACTTTTTCTTTTCAAAAATTCTAAAAACATTTGCAAAACTAAAATCCAAAAACATTTGAAAAATCTTTTTGAAAAATACAAAAAAATTGCATCTGCATGTGCATCATCATCATCTTTTCAAAAATCCATAAAAAGTTCAAAATCTTGGAAATTGCATCACAAAAATATTTTCTGCATTCTGCATTGCATTTGCATGGCATAAGCATTTTTCTGATTGAGTTTGATAGTTGAACAAGTCTAAGTAAAATCCGGAGATTGGAGCTTGATTGGACCTTAAAATCTACCTAATAACAGGAACCTTATAGGAACTGAGTTTGAGGTACTTCAGGTCTAGTTGACTTAATTCTTTGAGGATCACGGGACTTGGTTCAATGGATTCTTGACTGCCTAAGTAGAGTATTTCGGAGCACACGCACGACTCTTGTTGATAATGACCTAACTTGGACACCTACACCTTTCACATAGCTCTCCACGGATGAGGTGGTGAGGAGGCAGTTTCCTTTGGCTTGGGGTAGCATATGAGGGTAGTACTTTTAGGCGGAACCTCTCTTCTTCTTATAGTGAAGGAAGTGCACCTCAACTTGGTCTAGTGGTGATGAAGGCTAAAGACAGAAGCCGTGGGTTGCAATAAAGCTTCAAAAGAGGGATAGTCTACTGGCTCAAGAGGAAAATTTCTTGTATATATGCTGCACCATGTAGATATGTTGTACAGAAGTCCTTGAAAAAAAATGCAAAATGCAAAAAGAACTCCAAAAAAAGTGGTGGGCCGGATTGAAAATTTAATAACCCCACCGGAGTGTATATAGTTCAATAAAGCAAAAGCTTATTATATCCATGTTACATCTCATGAAGCTTGCAGCGGGAGACTTAGCTACACTGGTTGAGCTCCCAAGAGTCTATACTTCTTCCCCCTCTTCTTGAGCCGGTTGCACTTGAACTTAGAAGGGAATACCCCGCTTCTCGAGTAAAGAGTTGCTAGGCCGAGGCATTAGAGTTACCAGGTTGGGGGAGGTTGTCCCTTTGTCACTTCTGAGGTGGGGAGCTACATATCACTTACACTGTACAAGTCAGATTCATAAGTCGTAAGAGTTTGCGTATGAGTTGAAGTATTTCTGACCTGGCTATTGAGGAGACTTGGACAGAGTTTTGGGATTCTCAAGGACTGTTGGATTTCAAATTTGGTTCTCACTAAGGTTCCGACCGCACTAAAATTCCTAAGGACCGACTTAAGCTCCAAACTTTGATTTTGTGAAGACAAGTTTAATAATCAAACTAAATCCAAGTCCTTCTTTTTCTTTTCTTTCTTTTTCTTTTGCACTTATTGCATAAGTGTTTGCTAGGGACTAGCAAAGGTAAAGTATAGGGGGATGATGAATCCACATTTCATCATCTTTATTCTATCATTTTGGCACCAAAAACCCTAACAAATGCTTGAAATTAGCATTAAATTCATCATCTTAGCATCCATGCATGTGCATTCAGATAGTGTCTAAAATACTGTAATTAAGGCCAAAATTATAGAATAAATAAAGAAAAGAAAAAGAATAAAATATTGTAAATATTTTATGACCCAAAACCCCCGAGACCTAGGCATCTTGATGAATAGGTCAACAAGGAATAAAGTAGGGGGAGATAAGGGTCAAACACCTTGTATTCATTCTTTATTCATTTTGGGACCCATTTTTGGTTTCACTTTTTGTACCTCAACTAAAGCAACTTTATACATGAAAGTTGTAGATAATTAAATAAAGAAAAATACAAAATTTATTTCACTCAAAAATAATGTACAGATAAAAAGTTATGGTCTGAATAAAATTCCAGAATCCAAACTTCCCAGACCCGTATCTCACAAATGAAAACTCCAAATGCAGCATACTCACCTTTAATTGTATATAGAAGAAAATAAGCTATTTAATGGCGGTGGTTTCGCATTTGGCGGAGCTACGGTTTGAAAGTTGAGTTTTGGACCCACATTGTATACTTGTACAGATTAAAATATTCAATTTATTCTTTATTAGTTATTTATTTATTTTTATAATGTTGTAAATATTACTTATAATAACTAGGTACATTAAAATTGGGATAGAAACCAAAATAAAAATAAAAATAAAATACTTGTATATAGAACACATAGATACAATACTCATATACACACCTATGTAATATACTCATATAATTTACTAAATATACAAAACAAATCAGAAAAATAAAATAAAAATATTTTTGTGTATATAAAGGTATTTTATAATTTTAGAAAATCATAAATAAAAATAATAAAATTAAAAATACCTAAATAAAAATAAAATACTCAAAGATATAGATAATATACCTATATAGGGGTATAAATGCAAACTTGTAAAAATATACTCCATAAAATAAATTAAAAATCATAATAAAATACTACATAAAATTTTGAACATTTTTTATTCTTTAACCAAAAATTAATTCGGCCTTTTTCTATTTTTAAACGAATTAATAAAACATTCTTTAATTCTTTTTCCTGGTTGGTCCACGTGGACCAACCAGGTGGCCAGAAGAGTTGACCCCGGGTCAACTCCCTGGCCCTAGCCCTGCGCCTCTTGTTGGACCTTCCCGAGGTCCGACTTTCTCGATTTTTTTCGCCATGATGCGTTGCTCGAGGGTAGTCGATCTCTTCATGAGATTTGTTCACTGTCGATCCATCTACCTCGCCGACCTAGTGGATCTTCCTAGATCTGCTCCATCTACCCGTGACTCCTCATCGAAACCACGCACCTACCATGCTTCAAATACGAACCCCTCACTTCAATCCTCGGTTTGAGTCCCCTTGGTCCACCCCTCTCCGCCTCTCCGGTGCTCCGAGCATAGCTGGAGGTGACAGCTCCACCGCGCGCTCCATAGCCAAGGCGAACGAGGTCGAGGTCGACTCCAGCACCTCCGCCAACCGCCGGCGTCGAGGTTTGCTTCTTCCTCTGGCTTCGGCCATTGAGGGCTTCCCCCGTTCATTTCTTTTCGTGCATTCCATTCCTGTTAGCTTTAGGATGAAAACCCCTCAAAAAAATTAGAGTTCCATCATCCCAGTCACTCGATTCAACCACTTGGCCGGAGCGCACCTCCGGCCGATCATCTCCCCGTCGATCCACGCATCCCCACTTCCATCCAGAGGTCCAGGAAGTTTGCCCTGGACCTCCTTAACCTTTTTGCAGGTCAACGCTTGTGGAATCGCACCTGGGTGCAATTTTGAGCATCGCCGGACCTCGGCCGAGCTCCCCAGCTCCGCCGCCTTCGCCAGCGAGCCTCGGCTGTCGTCGAGGCATTTTTGACGCCCCAGGAGTTAGAGAAGGACCAGAGGAGGCTCCAACCGCATTTTGAAGCCAAGAAGCCCGCCGGAGACGGAGCTTGACCTCGGAGAACCTCGGCTCGCCGGAGATCACCGCAGTTCTTGTTCCGGCCTTCGCCACCGTTGGATTGAGGTGGAGCTCCAGTTAGAACGTGGACCGTCCGATCATCAGCGCTCAGCCACCGTTGATCTCAGCCGAGATCTAATCTCAGACGTCCACCAGCGAAGCGTCATCGGCCGTCCAGATCGCACCACGTGTCTAAGTGGCATCTTCATCGCCGTTGGATCGCGCGCCGAGGGTATTTTGCATCCTCACCCTCACGCATTTTTATTTATATTTTAGTATTAAAACTTTTGTCCGTAGTGTAATAGTTTTGTAATATTTGCGAAAACACCCTTGTAGTTTACTTATTTGCGTACAGGTCCCTCGCCACGTCACCTCACGTGACCAGTTCACGTGCGGTGTGGGCATTTTGCAAGGGCACCCTCGGTCTTTATCGTATTTTGCTCTAGTACTAAAACTTTTGTAGCATGTGTTAAATTTCTGGATATTTTGCAAGTAAGCCCCCAGGGTTTTGGATATTACATTCTAGTCCTCGCCAGGCGCGTGCAAGTCACGCGCCCTGGTGGGAAAATTGCTAAGGTACCCAGGCGGGTTTTGTAATTGTGCTTTAGTGCTAAAAATTGAATATTCAGTTCAAGCTTTTGTGGAAATTTGCATGTATGCCCCTGGATGTTTTCTAAATTGCATAAATGCCCTTGCCAGGACTGTTTAAAGTTTGGATGTTTGTTGTCATTACTTAAAATATCATTTTAAGTCCAAAAATTCCACAAAAATAGACTTAAGCTCCTGGACACTTGCACTTGCACGCCATATTTTCACATTGCATTTTTATTGCATTTTCACATTTATTAAAAATAAAAAACATGCATTTATTCCACTGTCTGCATTAGAAAACCCATAAAAATTATAAAAACGTTTTGAAAAATTCCAAAAAAATTACCTAGTGTCTATTTTACCCTATTTTAGTGTCAGTCCAAAAATCACTAAAAATCTCAAAAGAAAAACACTAAAAATTTAAAAACACTCTAAAACTTCAAAAAATATATATATAATCAAAGAAAATTCCAAAAAATACAAACTCAGTTCCTGTTTGTTCTTTATTCTGTTCTCTTTATTTGAAAAATAGTGTGAAAAATTTTGGTTGCTGTTTGCTAATTTTAATTCCTATTTGTCCCACAGCCAGCACATTTTCCACTGTTTTGAGTTATTTCAGTATTTAAAAATACCAAAAACATCTTGAAAAATCCCCAAAAAATCACAAAAACAGTAGAAAACCACAAAAATACCAAAAAGATTTTATTCCTGAATTTTTGGATATTTTTGCACCTTTTTATAAATATCTTATCTTATCCTGTATTTCATTGTTTATAAATTCCAATATTGAAAAAGAAAAAGAGAACTATAAAATATAAAATATAAAAATCAGAAAATTAAAAATCAAAATACAAAATTAAAAATTAAAATATAAAATTAAAAACCCACAAAAATTCATTTTCTTGCTTGCTTAGTGTAGACATTTCACACACACATTCACTTGTGCACACTTGTTTGAACTACCCTGCTTGCTCCCTGTGTTCGAACTCTCTGCATACTTGTCACTATACACCATTTGTGCAGAGTTAAAAATAAATTTTAACTCCACATTTATTTCTATTTCCGTGATCTTTAGTGTGGGTTAATTGTTGATTAAATTCAGATTTTGATTGGTCGACACTTCGACTGTGTTCCCGCCTTGTGTGGAACACAAGACCGTTCGATTTCTGCGTATATCACATGCCCACTAGATGTGTCCATATTAATGGGATTGTGGTGGACTTGCGAATGCCTCTAGTACACATGAGATAAGGATAGAAAGGCCTCTCCTTTGGTCATCTCTTAAAAATCTACTAAACAACGTCCTCGTCCTTGTTGAAGTGCAAGCCACCATAGACGACATCTACTAGCCTTTGACTTTCAGGAGTGAGGCCCCCAAAGAAGTGAGGGACCAAGATAGTCTTTGGAATATCGTGGTGCGGGCACTTCCCCTGTAAATAATTGAATCTCTCCTAGGCTTCATGTATTGGTTCGTACTATCTTGAGAGAAATTCTTAATTGGTGCTCGCACCTGATTAAGACGATCGAGTGGATAATATTTTTGTAGGAACGCAGACTTCAGTTCCTCCCAGGTCATCACAACCTTCCCTAGATGTTCGTCTAATAAATAGCCTTATCTTGAAGGATGAAGGGTAATGCGATCATTTTTACTATACCCAATGGGATGAATTGGGGTAGTGAGTTGTGCGATAGGATGCGAGAGAATTGTTGAAGATGGATGTATGGCTCTTTATTTGTATTCCTGTAGAATGAGGGCAGAAGAGAAAGAAACTAAGGCTTCAGTTTGAAAAGTCTGTGGACTACAAGGATATGTATCCACTCCGTTATCTGGCCAACGCTAGGATTGTAGGTTTATTTGAGAGTAGGCTCTCCTTGTAGCTCATCTACTGGCGCCTCCACTAGGTCTATCTTCTAGTTCATCTTCTTCTCCTCCTCCTCTTCTTTCTTTTCTCTCTCTCCTCAAGTAATTTAGAATCTCTTGGGATGCGAACTAGGCTAGGGCATGATCAGTCAGTTGTCGTTGGATGGCATGGATGAAAGCAAGAAGTTATGTATTGACAATGTTCTGACTAGGTTGTTGATGAATCTCTATTTCGTCATATTTATTCTATCATTTTGGCCCTAAAAACCCTAGTAAATGCGTGTAAATAGGCTTAATTCAGGCATTTTAGCATTCATGTACGTAAATAGTGTGTAAAATACGATTTTTAAATCCAAAATTATAGAATAAAGAAAAGAAAAGAAAAGAATAAAATATTACAAATATGTTATGACCTGAAATCCCGAGACCTAGGCCTCTCAATGACTAGGTCGACAAGGAATAAAGTAGGGGGAGATAAGGGCCAAAATACAATAAAAATCTCTTTTATTTAATTCATTCCTTATTCATTTTGGGACCTATTTTTAGTTCTACTTTTTTACTTTAAATAAAGAAACTTTTTCCATGAAAGTTGTAGATAATTAAATATAGAAAAATTCAAAATTTATTTCATACAAAAATAATGTACAGGTAAAAAGTTATGATCTGAATAAATTTCTAGAATCCCAACTTCCCAGACATGTATCTCTCAAATAAAAACTCCAAATGTACGAAAATCACCTTTAATTGTATATCACTTTTAATAAGCTATTTAATGAAGGTGGTTTCATATTTTTCTGAGTTACGGTTTCAAAGTTTGGTTTTGGATCCCTATTGTATACTTGTATTGATAAAAATATTCATTTTATTTATTATTCTTTATTTTTATAATTTTGTAATTTTGTAAATATTATTTATAATGTATGTGTATATTAAAACATGAATAAAATGTTCAAGAAAATATAAAAATAAAATACTTCTATAAAATACATAGGTAAAAGACCTATATCTATACCTATATGAATAATACATCTATTTGTTTAATTGTACATAATACATCAAAAAAATAAAATAAAAATATATTTAAGTTTATAAAATAAAGTTATAAATTTATAAAATAATAAATCAAATTAATAAAAAATAAATACATAAAAAAATAAAATATTAAAATATATAAATGAATATATCTATATATAGCCCATAAAAGGTAACTTATAATTCCAAACATATAAAAAATAAATAAATATCATAATAAAATAATTTAGAAAATAAAAATTATTTTTTTATTTCATAACCTAAAATTATTTAAATCATTTATTATTTTTAAATGAATTTCCAAATCATTTTTCAAGCTTTTTCATGGTTGGTCCACATGGACCAACCAGGAGGGCCGAAGAGTTGACCCACGGTCAACTCTCTGATCCGCGCCTGCCTTTGTTAGAATTGATATTTTGACCCATTTTCAACCATTTTTCGAGGGCATTCCTTTCATTATCTTGTGTCGATGCCTTATGGGATTTCCTTCCCCTTGCATCGAGGATACACGCCCAAGGATTATCTTGGGGCGTGGATCATCGATGCGCCCGTTTCTCATTGATCTTCGAGCCGCCAGAATCATCCAATTCAAAAACTCCTCTCTCTTTCTTTCAAACTAGAACCCCATTTTGACCTCGTTTGGCTCCCAATTCTTGTGCCCTGGACAAGAGAATGTGACAGCTTCTCCTCCGGCCAAGTTGGGCGAGTCAGCGAGGCCTTAAGGGTCAGTTCCACCACCTCCGGCGGAGCTCCACCGTAGAGGTTTGCTTCACAGTCCAACATCGTCAGAGGAGTCCTAGGTGCATGGAGACTCGAGCTTTGACTGATCCAAACTCGCTAAGCTCGAGTTCTTCGTGCGTTCATGCAGATAGTCCCAACACCGTTGGATCTTCCCCGATTTCCATAGGAGAAGGTCTCGTCTGATCCTTTACGCGTCAACCGTTGGACCATCCAGGGATCTTCTAATCGCCACCTTCCGCATCGAACCGTCATCGGGCTCTCTCGTCGTGCCACGTGGATTAGTGAAGCAAGGGGCGTCATTCGATCGCGCTTGGGTGGGAATTTTGCAATCTTAACCCGGTAGTTTTTGTATTTAAATATTAAAACTCAAACTTTGCTCTACCGTTCTTTATGTTTCATAAAATTTGCATATTAGCCCCCATACTTTTCATAATTATAATCTAGTCCAGGCCACGTCACCTCTCGTGGGCGACCATGGGACATTATGCGGTCAAGTCCTCAGACTTTTGGGTATTGTCTTTTAGTCCATAAATATTTTATTACAGTTACAAACTTTTAGGATATTTTGCTATCAAGCCCCTAAGTTTTTAATAATTGCTATTTAGTTCATACCAGACGTGTGTGTCAACGCACGTGGCTTTGGCATTTTTTCAGGAATGGTCTTGGGTGTTTGGTTATTTCTTATTAGTCCAGGAATATTTTTGTTCAGTTATAATTTTTGTGGGAAAATTTCAACTTGGCCCTCATGCTTTCATGTATTTACAAAAATACCCCTACTAGTGTTGAATTTTCTCTTTGTTTCTAGTATTTATTTCATGCATCTATAAATCTCTAAAAAATCTAAAAAATGCCATTGTGTGCATGTTTCAATGCTCTATTACGCCATATTTTTATTAAACATTTTTGACTCACTTTATTATTTATAAAAAATCAAAAACATGTATTTTCATCCTTGTTTACAATAGAAAATACATAAAAAGTGTAAAATGTTTTTGAAAAGTTACAAAAAATATATATATTTTCTATGTGTTTTATATTTAGACCAAAATACCACTAAAAATATAAAAAACATAAAAATTACAAAATCCTAAAACCTTTATAAAAATATAAAAAATTAAAAAAAATTTCAAAAAATATATTTTCTATTCCTGAATTTTCTTTATATTATTATATTTCTTTAAAAAATTAATTTAGAGAATTTTTTCCTCTGTTTGATATTTTTTATTTTAATTTAGAATATTTATTTTATTCCCTGTTTTGAGTATTTTGAACTTTAAAAATACAAAAAATAGCAAAAATACAGAAAAATCACAAAAATATTAGAAAAATATAAAAAGCACAAAAATATTTTATGTTTTATATTTTGAATATTTTTAAATATTTTTATCTCTCTCTCATCTCTCTTGTATATATATTTTTTATATAATTTTATATATGTTTTAAAAGAAAAAGGAAATATAAAATTTAAAATATAAAAAGAAAATACAAAATTAGAAAATTAAAAACAAAAATATAAAAGATAAAATCAAGTAAAAATATAGTATAAAATTAAAAACCCACAAAAAATAGCACATATAGACAACTTGATCACTGTCATTTTTTAGCATCATTTGCCCCGATCTACTTGTTTGCTTCATGTGTTTGACACTCTACACTACCTGCACTATACACATCTTTTGTAGAGTTATATAAATTTATTTCTACATATTGCTTTTCATTGTTTCATCTTTGTTATGGGTTAATTGTTGTTTGAATTGATGTTTCTTGCGGGTCACCACAACGACTGCATCTCCTCCTTGTGTGTGACATATTTTAGACCCATGAAAATCTCGTTCAACAAATGGCATCCTTGCCGGGGAACAACATCGCATAGATCGGCTTTTTTCTTGATTGTGATTACTTGTCTATATTTTTGCTTTATTTGCTTCTTTATTTGATATAATTGCTTGACTTGTCTAATCACCCTCTCTTGTTGATTTTGTGCGAGGAACCATAGATCGAGGGAGGCGCTCCACCCTTGGTGCATGTGCACCCACGTGAAGGCGGTGTGAGCTTCTGACTTAACATCAAAGGAGGCTTCGAGGACTTGAGAAGACAGTCACCTTTTTAGCATACTTTATGTATTTATTTATTGTTGTAATTTGTATGAGAGAGGGACCCATTTATTGTAATAAACAGGACTCTGCTACACAACACTTCATGAGGTCCAGTGCCCGAGGGTTGTTCCCTTGGGGGCCTCGTCGATTTTGTCATGGTTTTTTCCGCCTTTTTTCCTTTGTTATCTGATTTTTTTCTTTATTTTGTGTGATTGAGCCCTTAGTTTTAGGATCTTCTTGTCGATAGATTAAGGCCAAAAACAATAATCACCATTGCATGTACCTATAGAGTACGTTTGGACTTAGTCAAATTTTAAAAATTGTGCTTCACACTAATAGTAGTTTCTCACACTAGGGCAATTATATCGGCTTGCATCTGCATATAGCTTAGGTTTCAATTATGCTGAGCATCCTTGCATGCAGGGTGCTAGAGGCAAGGTGAGCATTTACACTTTAGCACTCATCATTGTTTTTGCTGCTTGCATTGCTTTTCCGATTCTCCCTCTGATTTTGCCAACTTAGGTGCTAAGTAAAATTGATTCCTTATTAGGCGCGTGCATTTCTCACTAAAAAATCCAAAAAAAGTGATAATCAATAAATTGAGACTGCTAATATTACTTGAACCTCAAATTAACCAAAAGAAAAATCTTGTCTTGGGGTAAGTAATCCCCTCGTTGTCTTCAATTTTACTTGCTCGCGCACACACTAAGGATTAGTACCGAAATCCTATTCAGCCCCTAAGTGTTTGTGCAACTTTTTGACTTCTCACCTAACTCTAAAATAGACAAGATAAAAAGATCGCTCTTTTACGGTCTCTACCGAGTTGAGTAGGTGAATTGAGGGTCTGTATTGTGTGAGTTTTGTTTGTGTGTATTCTAGATCACCTCTACACATTTACGCCTTGTTCTTCACTTCTCTTGACTTGACCAACGTGCTCTCCCGATCATTTTCCTCTTGGTTCGAGATGGTCGACTGGAGTTTATTTTATCCGAACTTTGTGGATCCTTTGTTCACTCCAGTCGATCCACCTCACTTTTTCCAGGAGGACTTTGCTCCTGATTTTTGTACATATCCTCCTCAACCACAGTTTCAGACCTCGGACTTTTATCTACATCCACCTTCACTTTTCCCTTCACATCCACCAGAGACTGATCTGTTGGAGTCACCCTTCATGGAGTTCACCCTTGAGCACTTGACCCAGATGATGGATCACATGAGACAGAGGATTGACAACCTCACTAGCATAAATATGAGCGACCATAATACTCCACCATTTGATGATATGGATTCACTCAAGGATTTACATGAGAGCTTGCAATCGCCTAAAATACAAAAAAATGAGAAAAAAATAAAAATACAAAAAGAGTTCGGGAAACCTTTGGTTGAGTCAAATTTTGAGGAGAGGGATCATCTGTCAGATCATTTGACCACATAGTCATTCACACCCTATCTCACCTTTGACCCTGAGGATACCGATGTATAGACTACTCTTGGTATTCCTCGTGTATATGATGATTTCGACTTCCTCCCTTGTATGGAGGAGGCCCAAAAATTGAAAAAAAAAGTTGACCGAACCCGAAGTGGTGGCCACTATTCATGAAATCATCCATGCCCCACTTCAGCAGGCCATGACTGATTTTTCTGCTCCTCTTCCCAAGAAGAGAAAGTGGAGGAGAATATCTTAGCGTCATATTTTGACCATGGCCACGGCCCATGCCATCACACACCGTCCCATTCCTAGGAAGAGGAACACTAACACACCTTTCATTAGTTGCAATATCTCTGACCATACATGTGATCATACTCTCCTCAACGGCGGTGCTTAGATTAGCATATTACCCTTCTCGCTGGTACAATCTCTTCACTTAGGGCCTCTCAAGAAAACTAGGATGATCGTTCAGTTTGCTTAGGGATCTATTAAAACGCCAAAGGGTATCCTTGAGAACGTCGTCATTTTGATTCAGGGCACGAGCTACAATGTTGACTTTGTCGTATTGCCCATGGAGACCTCCACAGGGGAGTGTCCTATAATCATCCTGGGATGACCTTTCCTCGCCTATACGAGGGTCGTTATTGATTATAGATCAGGAGAGATTCGCTTTTGTCCTATTGACGAGAGCAAAGCCTTGATCATCGCACCCACTACCGATCAGAGACCTACACCTGATGTGACTACACCTATTCTGGCTAACCCTGAGTCCTATGCTCTTTATGAGGATATCAGAGAGACTTTCTTTATGACCGATGATGATATCCGAGAATTCCTCTCCAATGAGGAAGACTTGGAAAGCATAGACCTTGGAGTTTCCGCTTCCTGTGATTGGTGTTGTGTTGATGACATCCGCGGGATTTACACGATCGACACCATTAAGAGGAGGGTAGATATTGATGAGACAAAGGTCAAATTTGATCTTATTGCTTTTATTCAGGAATTTGGGCCTTTTGATGAAAAAGATGATCCGGTTGAGATTGTAGAGGACAAACAGAGTTCAACTACTTCCACTGATGAGTTCGTTCCTTTTCATTTTGACCTAGAAGAGACCTCTCAGGACGACACTGATTACACTTCTTCCGGTGATGATGAGTTTGTCCCTTTCCACTTTGATACCTACGGGACTCACAAGGCCTGACCTAGTCGTACTTCTTCCACTACTCAATCTGTGCCTTCACACCTTAGGACTACTGAGGACCTACACCATGTCGACCCTGATCGGTTAGTGTCATCTGAGGACCCTGATGCCGACCTGCACCATACCAGATCCATTCCTCAGCGGTCCCACAAGAAAGTTTTCTTTCGACCTTCTTGATCCTTTGTATATCCATCTTTGTTGTACATTCACGTTTTTCTACCTTAGTCTATCTTCCTTATTGCTCATCCACCTCATTATCGTGTGTGTGACTTACTTAGGACGTACTTTGTCCTCATTATAGGGGGTGGACGAGTCGAGTGTTCATTCGTTGTTCCGTTTCATTACTTTGTTGTTGCATATACTTAGGGCTTCTTCTACCCTAAGTATGGGGGAGTGATGTGTACATCCTTCTCTATATTTTTCCATCTTCTGATCTCTTTTCTCCTTTTTTTTCTTTTCAACTTTTCTTTTTCTATCTTCTTTATCTACCGAAAAGGTGCCACCCCTTTTTTCAATCTTCTATACTTAGGACGTACTTTATCCTAAGTATAGGGGTTGTCCACCCCGAGATCTTCTATTCTTTGGTCCTCTCCACTGTCTCCTCTCTTGTCTATACTTAGGGATATCTTACCCTAAGTATAGGGGGAGACAGTCTGAGTACTATTTGTTCATTCCCACCCTTGACCCTCCCTGCTTTGTGTACAGTCTGCTATACTTAGTATTATTTGATCCTAAGTATAGGGGGGACGGTCAACTTCTTATTCGTTCATTCATTCTTTCATTCATTCGCTATTCTTTAGACTTGTCTATACTCAATTGAGTTATGTCTTCTCTTTTTCTCTCTGGTATATGAGGACATAGCTCAAGCTAAGTATATGGGTTTATATATACTCCGTATATACTTTAGCCATTACTCGTACTTTCGTAATTTTATTAATAATTATGGCTAATTATACTATTAAAATTCATTAAAAACATTAATAAAAAGATGTGATTATTCCTCAAATTCTTTTTATACTTACTGATTAATAAATCAGGTGCAAATGTTTTTTTGCAAAATATTTAAAAAATAGTTTGAAAACCCTTTTGAAAAATCTTTTGAAAACTATTTTGAAAACATTTTATTACATGTTTTCAACCTTTGTAAACACAGTTTCTATTTGTAAAATTTATTTTCTTTCAGTGAAATAAAAAAGTTTGAAAAAAAATTGCAAATGGTTGAAAGATGGTTGCAAAATATTTGAAATATATATATATATATATATATATATTGTTTGAAAAAGCTTTGCAAAATGATTTTCAAATGTGAGTACGTGTTTGTAAAAATGTTTGTAAAAATGTTTGTAAAAATTATTATGGACTATAGTTTTCTAAATTGTTTGCAAAACCTTTTTCAAATAAGTTTAAGGAATATATACATCTCACCTAAAATTCTTTATCTCTATAAAATTGACCACTTACCTCGTGTAAATTCTTAAAATCTAATTCTTGTAAATATAAGATGCATCCTTGTGTAAATATTTGTACCTAGTTTTTAGCGAAAATCTTTTGTTTTCAAAAATCTCAAAAGTATTTGCAAAACTAAAATACCAAAAACATTTGAAAAATCTTTTTGAAAACCCAAAAAATGCATCTGCATCATCTTTTCAAAAATCTATAAAAAGTTCAAAATCTTTGAAAATTGCATCACAAAAATATTTTCTGCATAGCATGTGCATAGCATTCGCATTTTTCGGATTGAGTTTGATAGTTGAATGAGTCTACATAAAATCCGAAGATTGGATCTTGGTTGGACCTAAAATCTATCTAATTAACATGAACCTTACAGAAACTGGAATTGAGGTACTTCAGGTCTAGTTAACTTAATTCTTTGAGGATAACGAGACATGGTTCAATAGATTCTTGATTGCCTAAGTAGAGTATTTCGGAGCACACGTATGACTCTTGCCGATAATGACCTAACTTGGACACATGCACCTTTCACTTCTCTCAACTCAGTTGGAGTGGTGAGGGGGTTGGATTTGCCGGTACGAGACGCACACAGGTGGAAACACTTGTCCTCCTCTAGGGAGGGAAGTTCACCCCAACCCGTCCGGTGATGATGAGTTTTGAAGATAGGAGAGTGTGGGTTGCAATAAAGCTTCAAAAGAGGGATAGTCTACTGGCTCAAGAGGAAAAACTCCTTATGTAAATGCTACTGTGAATAGTATTCTAAAAAAAGCAAAAAGCAAAAACTCCAAAAAAAAAGTGGACAGGCATATGCAAAAATAAAAATGCATACCGGAGTGTATATATTTGTATAGTTAATAAGCAATCTTGAGCTTCAAAGTCAAATCATGTGAGCCAGCAGTTGGATGACTTAACTACACTGGTCTTGCATCCTAGGATAGGCAGCTACACTGGCTACCGTCCATTCTTCTCTTCACCCCCTCCTCTTGAGCTGGTTGCCACTTGAACTTAGAAGGGAATACCCCGCTCCTCGAGGAATGAGTTATTAGATTGGGGAATCATTGGGTTGTCATATTGGAGAAGACAGTATCTTTGTCATTTCAGATGGGGAGAGCCACCGTCACGTACACTGTACGAGTCAGATTCATAGTCATAAGGGTTTGCATATGAGTTGAAGTATTCTGACCTGGCTATTGAGGGGACTTGAGACAGGTTTTGGTATTCTCAAAGGTTTGGATTTCAAATTCGGTTCCCATTAAGGTTCTGCTCGTACTAATTTCAGAGGCCCTACTTAAGCTCCAAACTTTGATTTTGTGAAGACAAGTTTGATCCTTAGACTTAATACTATTTTCTTCTTTTTCTTTTCTTTGTTTTTCTTTTCTGCACTTATTGCATAAGTGTTTGCTAGGGACTAGAAAAGGCAAGTATATGGGGATGATGAGTCTCTGTTTCATCATCTTTATTATATCATTTTGGTCCTAAAAACCCTAGTAAATGCGTGTAAATAAGCTTAATTTAGGCACTTTAGCTTTCATGCATCATTATGTAAATAGCGTGTACAATACAGTTTTTAAAGCCAAAATTATAGAATAAAGAAAAGAAAAGAAAAATAATAAAATATTGCAAATATTTTATGATCCGAAATCCCGAGACCTAGGCATCTCGATGACTAGGTCGACAAGGAATAAAGTAGGCGGAGATAAGGGCCAAAATACAATAAAAATCCCTTTTATTTAATTCATTCTTTATTAATTTTGGGACCTATTTTTAGTTCCACTTTTATACTTCAAATAAAGAAACTTTGTACATGAAAGATGTAGATAATTAAATATAGCAAAATGCAAAATTGATTTTATACAAAAATAATGTACAGATAAAAAGTTATGATCTGGATAAGTTTCCATAATCCCAACTTCCTAGACTTGTATCTCTCAAATAAAAACTAAAAATGTATCAAAATCACCTTTAATTGTATATAACTTTTAATAAGCTATTTAATGATGTGGTTTCATATTTTCTGAGTTACGATGTGAAAGCTAGGTTTTGGACCCCCATTGTATACTTGTACTAATAAAGATATTCATTTTATTTATTATTCTTTATTTTTATAATTTTATAATTTTGTAAATATTATTTATAATTTATGTATATATTAAAATAGGAATAAAATGTTCAAGAAAATATAAAAATAAAATAGTTGTATAAAATAGATAGGTAAAAGACCTATATCTATACCTATATGAATACTACATCTATTTGTTTAATTGTACATAATACATCAGAAAAATAAAATAAAAATATATTTAAGTTTATAAAATTAAGTTATAAATATATAAAATAATAAATCAAATTAATAAAAATTAAATGAACAAAATAAAAATAAAATATTCAAATATATAGATGAATATACCTATATAGCCCATAAAAGGTAACTAATAATTCCAAACCTCGAAAAAATAAACAAAAAACGTAATAAGATAACTTAGAAAATAATAAATATTTTTATTTAAAAACCCAAAATTAATTAAATCAGATATTATTTTAAAATAAATTTCCAAATCATTTTTACAGGCTTTTTCCTGATTAGTCCACGTGGACCAACCATGAGGGCCGGAGAGTTGACCCGTAGTCAACTCTCTGACATGCTCTGCCTTTGTCAAAACTGACATTTTGCCCCGTTTTCAACCATTTTTTGAGGGCATTCCTTTCATTATATTGTGTTGATGCCTTCTTTGATTTTCTTCCCCTTACATCGAGGATACACGCCCAAAGATTATCTTGGGGTGTGGATCATAGATGCGTCCGTTTCTCATCGATCTTCGAGCCACCAGAACCATCCTATTCAAAAAACCCTCTTCTCTTCCTTTTAAACTCGAACCACATTTTGATCTCATTTGGCTCCCTATTCTTGCGCCTTGGACCGGAGAAGGTGACAACTTATCCTCCGGCCAAGTTGGGCGAGTCGGCGAAGCCTTGAGGGCTGGTTCCACCACCTCCGGCGGTGCTCCCACGTAGAGGTTTGCTTCACGTTCTAGCACCGTTCGAGGTCTGTCTTTCTTTATTTTACCTGCATTTTTGGACTTGCCATAGTTGTAGGAATTGATCTTATGCCTCCATCTCGACTGAAACCCATCCTACCACTTTCGCCGCCATCTCACCGGAGCTTGCTCCAACGAGCTTCCATTTCGACTCCGCAGCCCATTCCACCCATTTTCTCCCACTAGAGGGTTGCGTAAATTTGCCCGTGACCCTCTTAACTCTTCTTGCATGATTCAGGAGCTTCATACGCGCTTGGAGGTGATTTTGGATACTCATCAGAGGTAGCAAGGAGCTATGCGCTCCGCCGCCTTCCTAGGAGATACCTGGTCTTTGCCGGAGTCTTTTAGGACCACCTGCATCTAGGGGAGCCATGCAGGAACTAATCTACAACGTTGGAGGATTCCTAGGTGCCGGAGTCTTTTAGGACCTCCTACATCTAGGGGAGCCCTGCAGGAACTGATCTACACCTTTGGTCGATCCAAACTCGCCAAGCTCGAGTTCTTCGCGCGTTCATGCAGATAGTCCCAACACCGTTGGATCTTCCCCGATCTTCCACAAGAGCAGCTGTCGTCGGATCCCTTACGCGTCAACCGTTGGATCATCCAGGGATCTTCTAATCGCCACCGTCTGCATCAAACCGTCATCGGGCCCCATCGTCGTGCCATGTGGATTAGTGAAGCAAGGGCGTCGTTCGATCGTGCCATTGGGTGGGCATTTTGCAATCTTACCACGGCAATTTTTGTATCTAAATATTAAAACTCAAAATTTCCTCTGTCGTTCTTAAGTTTTGTAAAATTTGCATATTAGCCCCCGTACTTTTCGAAATTACAATCTAGTCCACTCCACGTCACCTCACGTGCGCGACCACGTGAGGGACATATTGCGGTCAGGTCCTCAGACTTTTGGGTATTGTCTTTTAGTCCATAAATATTTTGTTGCAGTTAAATCTTTTTGGATATTTTGCTATCAAGCCCCTAGGTTTTTAATAATTGTTATTTAGTCCTACCAGGTGCGCGCGTCAACGCACGTGGCTTTGGCGTTTTTGCCGGAACGGTCCTGGGAGTTTGGAAATTTCTTATTGGTCTAGGAATATTTTTGTTTAGTTGTAATTTTTGTGGTAAAATTGCAACTTGGCCCACGTGCCTTCATATATTTACAAAAATACCCCTACTAGTGTCGAATTTTCTCTTTATTTTTAGTATTTATTTCATATATCTATAAATCTCTATAAAAATATAAAAAAATACCATTGTGTGTCTATTTCATTGCTCTATCATGCCATATTTTTATTTTACATTTTTGACTCATTATTATTTATAAAAAATCAAAAAAATGCATTTTCATCCATGTTTGCATTAGAAAATACATAAAAATTATAAAACATTTTTGATAAATTACCAAAAAAATATATTTTGTTTATTTATGTGTTTTATCTTAAGACCGAAAACTACTAAAAATATAAAATAAAACTCATAAAAATTACAGAAGCCCTAAAACCTTTAAAAAATATAAAAAATCCATAAAAATCTCAAAAACATAATTTCTATTCCTAAATTTTCTTTATATTATTATCTTTGTTTTAAATCTAATTTGGAGAATTTTTTCATCTATTTGATATTTTTCATATCTATTTTAAATTTTGGATTTTTATTTTATTTCCTGTTTCGAGTATTTTGAACTTTAAAAATACCAAAAAATAGCAAAAATACAGAAAAATCACAAAAAATATTAGAAAATATAAAAGCATAAAAATATTTTATTTCTTATATTTTGAATATTTTTACCTATTTTTATCTCTCTCTCATATCTCTTGTATATATATTCTTTATATAATTTTATATATGTTTTAAAAGAAAAAGAAAATATAAAAATATAAAATATAAAAAGAAAATTAAAAATCAGAAAATCCAAAATCAAAATATAAAAATATAAAATCAAAAATCAAATAAAAACATAAATTTTAGAACCCACAAAAACTAGCACATATAGACAACTTGATCACAATCATTTTTTAGCATTGTTTGCCCCAATCTACCTGTTTGCTTCCTGTGTTCGAAACTCTACACTACTTGAATTATACACATCTTTTTTAGAGTTATAATAAATTCTAACTCCACATACTGCTTTTCCTTATTTGATCTTTGTTGTGGGTTAATTGTTGTTTGAATTGACATTTCTTACGAGTCGCCACAGCGACTGCGTCTCCGCCTTGTGTGAGACGTATTTTAGCCCCGTGAAAATCTCGTTCAACAGTTGTCCCTAATCCGACGGTGTCTGTCCCTTTACCTTCCCTTGAGGATCCATCTCTGAATCAGACTCAGAGGATGTTATTTGCACAGGGTCCGGTGTTGTTTATGCACAAAAAGATGTGTCACATTCAAACTGCAAATCTTTCACACCAGATGGAGGGGATGATCTGGAATTAGGGTCAATTCCAAATATATGTGAATCTATCATCTGATATTGATTGAAATCGATCTCCATCCACAAGGAGCAAAAGGCGGGACAAGAATGATCCTGGTTTATTGGAATATATGAAGAGGTCGAGGAGTCTGGATATTGGTTCTCAAGATCGGAATCAGGTTCTTGGAGATCGCCTCGAATTATTGAAGATGTAGAACTCATGGAATCGATATGAGTGTCGGTGGGATCCTGATAAATCTTCCATGAGATGACATCTTGGAAAGAAGTGGATTAGATGCGGAATGGAGGACAATGATGAACAACATACGAAGAGGGAATTAGAATAATGCTTACAATGAGCGAGGAAAGAAGAACTAAAAACATATGAAAGGAAAAATGGAGTAAGTACACAGGAATAGATCTTAACCTAAATCTAATTCAAACAAATGTAATACAAGTGTGGATTCACCAACCCAGCACAATGTGAAGCTGTAAAAGTTGAGTTATTTTTATCTTTTCAATTTTATTGTTATTTTCAGACAATCTGATAACAAGTCCTTAGAGGGCTAACCTTATAGGAGAGTGAGTACTTCCAGAGGATCTCGTACTTTCCACTTCTTTTGTAACTTGGGATCTACGTGCTTAGAGGTCCTGCTCTCATGCATGGGGTATACTCGACCAAAGAATAAGAGAGGAAGCCAGTAGGCAAAATTGATACTTCCCCCACAATTGAGGTACTCGGATGCAGGGTGATGAGACAGACACTCCCATGAGGGTATGGCCTAAGCTCGGTAGTTCATACCAAGTCGAATTCTTAACACAAGGTGGGAGCATCATCGTCGACAAGGCCCTACCCGTATATGTATGATAGAAGCGCCAATACTTCACTATCTCAGGTGGTTACCAAGGCAGCCACATATTGGTATTTGGGCTCTAATCCTTATGGGTCACGCCTCACTCAGTCTGGAATGTACCTGAAAATAATGTGGGTGGTATGAACCCCAAACAATGACATTATGAATTTTAATTAGGTCAAAGTTTATTAAATAGTCCTCTTGTTTTATTTATTTGATTTTCGCTTTTTTGAGTATTTTTCAAAATAATACGCCTAACGATTTTTTGTATATCCTTTCTGAATCCTAAGTGATACAAAACTGGGAGAGGAATCGGAAAATCCGTGCAAGTTGACATTAAGATAGAAATCTCACCTTAGTGTCAAATGATGCATGCAAAGTTAGAAGGAGTTAAAGCAATTCCCAGTTGTCTCCATGCAAAATGCAAAGTAGTATTGAAATATTTAAACTACATGCACGATATGCAAAAAATAGTGAAATCACCTTAAACAGAAATTACTATTAGGCGTGAAGAACCAAATGCTAATTATCTAGAAAAGAAATCCAAAAATCTAGTCTTGGAGATCATTGATATCTGCCACAACAGATCTGCTAGCATTGTATGAAGCCTTTCGCGGTGCTTGATCTCAATTCCAAGTAATCAACAATTTCATTTGACAAGATCCAAGCGTAAAGAACTTTAGGCACATGATTCTAATTAGGCTTTGGACCTAATTATAGATTCTAGTAATCCTAAATCTAGGGGCTTAATCACAGAAAACAAAATAAAAAGGTGGAAAACTCAAAACGTGAGAAATAAATGAAAACAAAGGCAATGAAAACAACGAAAAACCAATAAGGCCCCCAAGTAAACAGACACCTGGGTAATGGTCCTCGTGAAATAGTAGTGTCCAAGTATCCATAATTATTTTAAATAATAATTGCAAAATAAAATAAACACTCTCCCATAAATAAAATAAAAAAACTAAGCTAGAAATCCTTCTCATCTTCCTCTCTTTACCTCTCCCTCTTGCTCTCTTCAATCATCCTATGTAGAAAAGGTCGATATCCTCGTTGCTCATGTGCATCGACTTCCTAAGAAGTTTCCTTCGCCATGCAAACCCTCGTAAGAAATTTAACAAAGATATATGTCTTAAGAAACACATACAATTAATTGTACAAAGAAATAAGAGAGATAATTATGCAATAAAGTATGTACAATAAACTATCTTAGGTGTTGCTCCTTGGGAAAGACGCCATTTGATGAAGCCAAGATCTATGGAGGAGGTCGTGTGGTCTCAAAGCGAGGCCCAAAGTCGATGAGGAGACATCTTACGAGATCCGACTAGATCAACAATCAACCCACGGTAGAATAATCAAACAATAAAATATGGAGCATGTCAAAATTTATTATAACCCAAATAGAAACGTGTATAGGGTAATATGTAATATATACAATAATTAATAAAAATCAGATTATATAAACAAGAATAGTCCTTTTTAGATTTTTAAAGGATTTAATTTTTTTAAAAAATTATAATAATTGATAATATTATTAGCGATATATAAACTATATATATTTATATAATAAAATATAGGGCATTCTATTTATAAATACAATTATATACAATAAAAAATTATAAAAAAATGTTTTTTATTTTTATTTTTCTTCTATTTATTTGAATTTTTTAGGGAGTTTGTTATTTTTTAGGTATTTTAAAGTTCAAAATACTCCAAATCAGAGAGTTAATAAATAGGCAGAATGTTTTAAGGTTTTAAAAAATAGATATATAATCTAAAATTACTTAAACCTCTTTTTAATATGTAGCGGTATGTGTATATATATAGAATAGAAACTTTTTTGTATTTTTAAAAATATTTTCTAATTCTTTAGGGTTAAAAAGGGTTTTTTATTTTTAGGGTTTTCTTTTGCTATTTTTTGTGATTTTTGATCTATAACTATATTATACAATAATATATGATATATAATTTATTGGAATTTTCAAAAAAAAATTTATTTTTTTATATTGTTGTCTCTAAACAAGGAATAAATAGCAACAAATGATTTTTAATAATCTTAAAATGCAATGAAATTACAAATAAAAAATATAGCATGAATAAGCATCATTCAAAGCGTAATCAGTAATTTGGCACAATTCTTAGAGCAAGAAGCTATTTAATCCAAAATAAAATGCACAAAATTAATTATATAGGCCAGACAGGGTATATTTGCGATAAAATATAAAGACAAGGGGTTATATGGACAATACCCTAAAGTTGTGAATGTTTATTACAATGTTTAAGACTAAATATAAACATCCAAACCTGGAAGGGCTTGGATGCAAAATGTTCAAATCACATGGAAAGACGTGAATCGACGTGGCATTTGACCTAGATGTAATATTCAGTAAGTACAGGGGCCTTATGCAATTTTTACATAACTTTTTAATATAAATAAATATTTACAGGACTGAAAAGTGAAATTACAAAAGCTAGGGGTTGCTTATTAAATATCCCCTTTAAATGTGCTCCATCGGAGGGCAGAGGACGATCCACATGGTTGATCCTACGACTCTTGGTGGGATTTGCTTTGAATAATCTCAACGACCTAAATTAGATCTGGGACGCGCCTCGGATTGAAAGACAAAGAGGATGGCTGGATGAAGAACTGAAGAACTCACCATGACGAGTTTGATTCGATGATCATGCACAGTCCTAGCCTCCTCTTCCTTGTTTGAGATGCTCCTCTCCTTCCTAGGAACGATATGCATCTTGCAGGCACCTTCACAGAGTTTGGTGCTCACTAGAAGAGCCACGGAGCTCGATTGACCTAGAACTCATGTTCCAGCTCTTGAGGGGAGATTTAGGTGGCTTCGGATCACGCACCTATGCCAAAAGGTTAAGGGGATAGAGGGTTATCTTCTCGACCCTCTACTAAAGCTGCAAAAGCACTAGGTGAGCGGGGCGATGGGAGCTCTGGAAAAGCAGCGGAAGGAGCTCCAGTGACTCGATTCCATGCAAGAATTGATGGGGAAATAGGGGGTTCTTGTGGAGATGTATGAGGGGAAGATAACGGAGGTGGAGGGGAGTCGGAACAGCAGAGGGTCATGGTGAATTTGATGCCAGAGCTACAAGCTTCGGCGATTTTGATTTTCAAAATTAAATGATGAGGGCGATTAAATGGTAAAATTAAACCTATTCCTAAATTACTAGAAGGAAATGCAAAGAAAAGATGCGTACCTACCATATTAATAAGCTTTGGAGCTCGGAGTAGGGAATGCTCACTAGAGATGAACATTGGTGGAACTGCATCTGGTCCAACGACACCTTATCCATTCCATAAAGGACCGGATGCTTCTTGATATCACTAGGGACTCAACTTGGAAGTCTAAAGGGGGTTACAATGGTTGAAGGAATATCAAAAAAGAGAAAAAAGGTTCGAGGGGGTATTTATAGGGTGAATTTACGCCAAAAGAATGGAGAGATGGCAGGTGGATCGAAGGTGGTAGGTGGGCATTCTTGCATGGGCAAGGGATAAGAATGAATGGGCTATAGAGTGGAGCAGGTCTCGAGGGATATGGAGGAGAGGTGGAGGCATGAAAAATAGGAGAAGCCAAGGGTGTCAGAAGTCCTGACAGGAGGCGGAGGTACAAAGGGGGTGGTTAACCTACCAGTCAACAAACCCTCACTTCTGGTTGGTCCACGGGAACCAACCAGAAAAAAGAATGAATTAAATGCTTTGTAAATTCAATAAAAATAGTAAATGAATTTATTAAATTTTGTTAAAAACATTAAATATGTTTTAAATTTTTCATTTTATTTAATTATAACTTTTATTTATTTTTACAAGTAATTTTATTCAATGTTATATTTTACATGTATATCTATATGTATTTATACTTGTATTTTGTGTAATTTAAATTTATTTATATTCTATATTTTATTTATATTATATACATTAGTATTTTATATATTTTAATTTATTTAATTAGATATTCATGTATTTTTATGTATTTTTTCCTAGTTATATACATATATCTTATAGGTATATAGATGTATACTGTATCTATATATTAAGATATATTACTTATTGCATTTTCTTTTTAGGGATATTTACATCCATAACCCTGAGTACTCTCGCAATAACATTCATAACCCTGTATAATAGCAAATTACGGTCAGGACCCTGAATAAGTGCGTCGTCTTACGTCTATAACCTTCCTTTACTTTACCTCATTAACTCAACCACATGATTGAGTTAATCTAACCGATCAACGATCTAACAGTTGAGATTAATGTAAATAAAAAAATATCCCACTGCACAGCGTGCGTTGTTGAGGCTCGGTGAAGGTGGAGTGTCGCCATCCTCCTCTGCTCCCTCCTCCTCGCGCCTGCCTTCCCTTCAGATGCGGCAGCATGGGGGCTCAGCAACGACTTTCCCTGTGCACTGGTCGAGTTAGAGATGTGAGGCAGTGGTGATCGTCGATTCGGACAGACCAAGGCAAGGTGGCGTGGAGCCCCTAGTTGGAGGAGATGTTGGCTGAGACCGACGGAGGAGTCGAAACGTTGATACAAGACAGAGCTTCGTAGTTGGCTGGGGAGGCGAAGGGGCTCCGATGGCGGTGGAATCAAAAGAGACGAATGAAGATGATACGATCCTCGATGATCGGATTGCAGATTGGGAAGTTGGGAATAACAAAGGTAGCAGACACTAGAGGAGGAGGTGGCGGAAGGGAGGGGGACGGTGGGGTCATCGCGTACAGGGGGTGATGAATCTACGTTTAATCATCTTTATTCTATCATTTTGGCCTTAAAAACCCTAGTAAATACGTGTAAATAGCGCTAATTCATGCATTTTAGCATTCATGCATCATTGTGTAAATAATGTATAAAATGCGGTTATTAAAGCCAAAATTATAGAATAAAGAAAAGAAAAGAAAAATAATAAAAAAATTGTAAATATTTTTTGACTCGAAATCCTGAGACCTAGGCATCTCGATGACTAGGTCGACAAAGAATAAAGTAGGGGGAGATAAGGGCCAAAATACAATAAAAATATCTTTTATCTAATTCATTCTTTATTCATTTTGGGACCTATTTTTGGTTCCACTTTTTATATTTCAAATAAAGAAAATTTGTCATTGAAAGTTATAGATAATTAAATAAAGAAAAATACAAAATTGATTTCACTCAAAAATAATATACAGATAAAAAGTTATGATCTGAATAAGATTCCAGAATCCCAATTTTCCAGACCTATATCTCTCAAATAAAAACTCCAAATGCATTAAACTTACCATTAATTGTATATAATATTTCATAAGCTATTTAATGGAGGTGTTTCGCGTTTGGCGGAGGTACGGTTTGAAAGTTGAGTTTTGGACCCCACTTGTATACTTGAACAGATTAAAATATTCATTTTATTATTTATTCATTATTTTATAATTTTATATTTTTATAATTTTGTAAATATTACTTATAATATATGTGTACATGAAAACAGAAATAAAATAAAAATAAAACACAAAAATAAAATACTTGTCTATAATACATAGGTATAATACCTATACATATACATGTACAATTAATACATATATTTTATGAAGTATACAAAATACTTCAGAAAAATAAAATAAAAATATATTTAAGTGTATAATAATACTTTATAAATCTATAAAATAATAAACAAAAATAAATAAATTAAATATATAAAATAAAAATATAATAATAAAATATATAGATATGTATACATATAAAGGCTATAAATGGTAACTTTCATTTTTAAACCTCATATAAATAATTAAAAATCATATTAAAATACCTTATAAAATAAAAAATATTTTTATTTAATAATCGAAAATTAATAAATTCATTTCCTAATTTAAATGATTTTTTAAATAATTTTCTAGAGATTTTTCCTGGTTGGTCCACGTGGACCAACCAGGTGAGTTTGACAGTTGACCGCGGGTCAACTGTTTGACCCCCCCCCCCCCCTCTGAGTTGTGTCAGACTATGTTTTTGCTCGTTTTCTCACATTTTTCGAGGACATTGCTTGCATCTTTTGGTGTCAACGTCTTCATGACTTTTGCTCCTTGTAGATTAGGCATACTCGCCCAATGATTATTTCGGGGATTGCATCAATGATGCATTTGATACACCTCGTTCTTGTAGCCCTCGTCACCAACTCGTTCAAAAGCCACCCGAATCTTCCTTCTCCCTTTGAACCTCTTTTGATCCTTGTTTTGGCTTTGCGTAGCTTGCTTCGGACTGGTCTCGGTGACAGGGAGACCTCCAGCAGCCTAGGCGAGGCCGGGCAAGGGCAGAGGGCGTGTTCCACCTCCATCTCCGGCCTTCGGCCGTGAGGTACCCCATCTCGGGCATTTGCCTTTGAGGTTACCATTTTATTCGTTTTTTCTTGCATGTTTCAGCTTCGCAGTAGTCCTATAAATCGAATCCCTCTTCCCTTTCAATTCGTCTGCATCCTATCACCATGCCATCACCTCGCCAGAGCGTGTTCCGGCGAGACCTCCTTTCTCCTCCATCTTCCCGCTCTCCACCACTATCCGCCCATCCGCAGGTCGTGGTAATTTGTGCACGACCCGCTTGACTCCTTTTTGCAGGTCCAGGCTTTCGACGCAAAGGCTGGAGTGATTTTGGACGCTCGCCGGACCTCCTGGAGCTTCCACGCTCATCCTCATCCGCGGGCGCGCTCCGGCCACCTTTGGGACCCGTCCGACCTCTCCAGTCGTTCGAGGGTGTCTCCAGCTTGCTCCTGGGCTTCCCAGCAGCGAAGGAAGGCGGCGGAGTACACCGTGCGCGGCGATCGAAACTCACCGGGCACGTGTTCTTTGTCCGTTCTTCCTAAGCATCTCAGAGCCGTTGGATCGTCGGCGTTCTTCCAGCACAAGCAGCAACCGTCGGATCGCGGTCATCGTCAGCCATCTGATCATTCAAGATCTTCTAATCTCGGTCGTTCGCTGCGAAGGGGCATCGCGCGCTTGGGGCGCGACACGTGTATAAGTGAAGTACGCACTACCGTCGGATCAGCCCCTACCTGGGTATTTTGCATATTTCACCCGGCCCTTTTTGTATTTAAATATTAATAATTATACTTTCCTCGGTAGTTTTAAATTTGTGTAGAATTTGCATAGTGCCCCCTGGACGTTTGTATTATTACATTTGGACCCCTACCAGGTCATGTGCTTTTGCGTACGTGACTTGGTAATTTTGCAGAACTACCCCGTGGATTTTTGATTTGTATTTTTAATCTCAAAACATATATCGGTAGTTATAAAAGTTCTGTCATTTTTGCATCTCAGCCCCTGGATTTTTCTGATATTGTGTTTTGGTCCTTCCAGACACACGTGTTTGTCACGCGCGTCTGGGGGTTTCTTGCAAAGTTATCCTCGCAGGTTTGGCTATTGATATTTAGTCCAACAAAGTCTTTAATAAGTTATATATTTTTGGACACTTTGCATGTTGGCCCTCTAGCTTTTCCATATTTACAAAAATGTCCCTACCAAACTGATTTTTCTTTATGTTTCTAGTATTTATTCCATGCATCTATAAATTCCCAAAAATTTCCAAAAAAATATCTTAAGCTCCTGTAGCATAGTAGTTTCACGGCATATTTTTATTTTGCATTTTTATTGCATTTTAATATTTATAAAAATTCAAAAACAAGCATTTCGTGCACTGTTTGCATTAGAAAATATATAAAAATTATAAAACGTTTTTGGAAAATTACAAAAAAAATTACATTTCGTGTGTTTTTGCATTTTTTAACTCCATACCAAAAAGCATGAAAAAATACAAAAGAAAACTCCTAAAAATTATAAAACCCTAAAAACCTTCCAAAAAAAAATATTAAAAATTCTACAAAAATCCTAAAAATGCAATTTAAGTTTCCGAATTTTTCCTATTTTATTGTATTTAGTTTAAAATTAATTTTAGGAATTTTTGAAACTGTTTACTATTTTCCATCCTCATTTTAATCTCGGTCAGCAACCCTTATTCACTGTTTCTAGTATTTTTTACTTTAAAATCTAGAAAAATCACAAAAACATTAGAAAAATATAGAAATCATAAAAACATTTTGTTTTCTGTATTTTGACTTATTTTCCCTATTTTTATCTCTCTCTTATCTCTTGTATTATATATTCTATATAACTTTATATCTTATTCTAAAAAGAAAATAAAAAATAAAAAATATAATAAGAAAATATAAAATCAGAAAATTAAAAATCAAACTATAAAAATAAAAAATCAAAAAAATAAAAATAAAAAAATACAAAATCAAAAACCCACAAAAGCATTGCATTTTTAGACAAATTCATCACATTCACATTTTTGAGCTTAATTACCCCGTTCTACCTGTCTGCTCCCTGTGTTCGACCTCTACACATACTTGCACCTATACATATCTTATTGTAGAGTTATAGTAAATTTTGACTCCACACTTGCTTCTCATTGTTTTATTGTTATTATGGGTTGATTGTTGATTGATTGAGGTTTCGTGAGCGGTCGCTCAGCGACACTGTGGTCCCGCCTTATGTGGACTATTTTAGACCCTCACAAAATCTCGATTATCGGGGGGACAATCCGCGTGTCATCGCAGGAGGGGGCGGGGGGGGCCTGTCAGGTCATCATGGCGGGGGGCATCCAGGGTCATCGCGGGTGGAGGGCGGGAGGGGGCACCTGCAGGGCGGCGGAGGGGAGGGGGCGCAATCCGTGGGTCGTCGCAGGAGGGGGCGGGGGGCCCTGTCAGGTAATTGCGGTGGGGGGCATCCAGGGGTCGTCGTAGGTGGGGGGTGGGAGGGCACCTGCAGGTCATCTCGGCGGAGGGGGGGAGCACCTGCATGTCATCGCGGCAGAAGGGGGGAGCACACGTGCAGGTCATCACGGCGGGAGGGGGAGGTAATCGTGCGGGGGGGTGGGAGGTCGCGGAGGTGAGGGGGGGCTTCGCAGGTGGTGACTGGAGGTCGGGGGTGCAGGAGGTCCCGGCAGGGGGGCTTCGCAGGGTGGTGGCTGGAGGTTGAGGGGGTTGGTTGGTGGCCGGAGGTTGGGGGTGCAGGTCGCGGAGGTCAGGGTGGTGCCTGGAGGTCGTGGAGGTTGGGGGGCTTCGCAGGTGGTGCTTGGAGGTCGGGGAGGTCCTGGCGGAGGGGGGACTGAATCGAGGGTTGGTTGGGAGGTCGGTTGAATCGGGGAGAGTGGTTGGGGGCATGTTTTGCAAATAAGAATAAACATCAGGGGTATTTTTGTCTTTTTCGACGAAAACCGTCAAAAATAACGGGTAAATCAAACGGACCCTAACATAAGGTTATGTCATGTAAGAGTTAGCATTACTCGGGGTTTCTCATGTAATTCACGATTATGCAGGGTTATGAATGTTATTGCGAAATTACTCAGGGTTATGGGTGTAAATATCCCTTCTTTTTAATGGTTTTATCTCAATTTAATTATGTACATGTATTTTAATTAATATTTTAAATTTTTATAAAAATAAATGATTGTGAAAATTTTAAATAATAAATATATTGAATATAATATACAGGTATATTGCACAATGGGGTTTAAAATCTAACTTTTGCATATTAACTCCAAATTAAATGAAATCACTTAATTAAATATCTTATTTAATTTTATGAACAATAAAAGTGAGTTTGATCAACTTTGAATCTATATGGAAAAGACACAGGTCTGCAAAACTTTTCTTTGCAGCTTTTTATTTTATGTGTCCCGGGCACACTTTGCATTATTTTTTAGTAAAATAATTTTTTTATTTTCCTTTGTATTTTTATGTACAATATTGATGTTCAAAGTTTATTGATTTAAGTTATAAATATGAGAAATAAAATAGGTCCCAAACTACAATTATTGACATATGAAAAGTATTGTTTTTCAATGTATTCTCTATACAATTGGTTGCCCTATCTCCCCATATTTTATTCCTTGTCGGCCAAATCATCATGATGACTAGGTCTTAGGGGATAGGGTCACTCGATGTCTTTGACACTTCATTCATTTTCTTTTCTTTATTTTTTTATTTTAGCACAAATATAGTATTTTGTACAGTCTTTTATTCATTATTAATTGTGAATTATTGAGTATTTATTTTTACAAATTAAGGATATATATACATGCATTTAATTAGGGATTTAAGGATAAAATGAAAGAATAAAGGTGATGAAACTGAGTTTCATCACAATCGCACCTTTGATCTTGTTAAGTTGCTCAAAGGCAAGAGAACATTGAGGAAGAAGTAGACTTTATAGTAAAACACGATAAGTACTCTACAAGACCTAGAAACGAGGTGTCAACCAAAGGAAGGGAGTTGACTTTGAGGAGATCTTTTCTTCTATGGAGAAGATGTCTTCTATTCGATGGTTCTCATCTTAGCAACCGGCTTTGACTTGAAGATTGAACAGATGGACATGAAGATGGTTTTCCTCCATGGTGTCATTAAGGAGGAAGTTTACATATTGCAACCTAAGGGCTTTGTGGTCAAAGGCAAGGAAGACCACATTTGCAAGATAAAAGAAATCCTCTATGGCTTGAAGCAGGAACTAAGACAATTGTACAAGAATTTTTAAGTCCTTTATTGGAGAACATGATTATTCTAATACTACTTCAGACCATTTATTTTTATTGATAAATTATCAATTTATAACTTCATCATTTTCTTGTTTTTTTTATGAAATGTTGATTGTTAGCAGCAATAGAACAAGGATTTCATGCTTGAAAAAGAAGTGGAGCAAGTCGTTTTCTATGAATGGCTTGAGACGTACAAGTTAGATTTTGTGCCTGAAGATCATGTGTGATTGAACATCAAGGAGGTTCTGTCTATCACAAGATAAGTGCAATGAGAAGTTATTTAATAGATTTCACATGAATTCTCGCTACATGCCTTATGTATGCCAGGGTCTATACGAGGCCTGACATTATTTATACAGCTGAAGTCATTAGTAGAATTATCTGAAATCTTGGGAAAGATCAATGGGAAGCAGTTCAATGGATTTTGCAATATTTTTGAGGTATTAGTAGCTACTCCTTTTATTTTTGAGTAAACAAGCATATTCTTTTTTGCTACATGGATTCAAACAATGTAGGTGATATTGATTGGAGAAGGTCCATATTATTATGCTTGATGTCTTTAGCAGGTAGTGTAGTTTCTGGGCAATCTCGACTTCAGAATTATGTGGCTTTATCTACTATAGAGGTCGAGTTTATTGCAGTGATAGTCTTGCAAGGATTTGTTGTGGATGAAGAAGCTCATGCAAGAACTTGATTTTGGTTAAGATAAGTATATGTTTTATTATGACAACTAGAGTATCGTTCGCCTTGGCAAGAATTTCACATTCCACACCAGGTCAAAGCATGTTCACATGAGCAATCATTGAATATGGAATGCCTTCGAAAAAAAGTAACGTGCTCTTAACAAGATCCACACAGACGACAATGTTGCAGATATGACGACCAAATCATTACCATAGATAAACTTGAAAATTACCTTTCCTTTTCTGGATTGGAGTGAACTCCTCTTTATTTATGTTGAGAGTTTGAATGGTGGTTCTTTCTGATGTGAGAACCCAACCATCAATTGGACCTCACTAGTCCATATTTTCAACATGGAGCATCAAGCTTGTTGATCTTTTTCTTATGGGCTGGAGGTGGGGAACTTGTTGGGCAATACCTTTGTAACTCCAGCCCATGTTGGGCATCAATGCAAAAAATTCTCATTGGCATTGAAGAAATTTTTTCCACTTTTGTGGCTTCTGAAAAATAGAAACTTGTGATATAGTCTCCCATTTTGATTTCTCAGTTGCTTGTTTCTTTGTGCAAGAGCTAGGGCTGCAGCATTCTCATCTCATCCACTCCATCCATCTCCTTATGTAGTGGTGCTGACAGTAGCTGGAGACACGTAACGGTGGCAAAGGTAAGAGACCTCTTGCAAGAGTAGCTCGACAACTTATTCGAGCAGACACCTGTTTGGTTGGAGAATAGGCCCTGGAATAAGGGACCAATTCTTCTCCCGACATGGTTCCCAGTGGTACTACTATTCCACATTATTCCATCTTATTTCACTCTTATTCCTATCTTTATCGCACCTTACCTACCTTTATTTCACCTTATTCTCCTTATTCCTATCCTACAGCCGAACAAAGAATAGAACCTTGTTGTCCTTATTCCCCATTCTTATTCCTGGTTATTCCCGAACCGAACGCACCCTTAGTGTGTTCGACACGCTTTCATAGCACTGGTGGGAATTGGTTCGCAACAAAGGTAGCATAAAAAAGACAGAATGTGAAAATCAAGAAGATTTTTCTTATTCCAGTACAATCATGATGGATAATTTCATTCAACAATGCTTCAGCCTAATTGAGCATTTAGATGAAAAATCCGTTGGGATTAAATGTTGCAATCCTGGTATTGCAACATGAACATATTAGTCTCACATCAGGGGGATAGAGAAATCCATTGGATCGCTTATGTGGTGAGGCATCCTGACAGGAGATCCCGCCGGACGATCTCTATTTTTCTATATTTTTTGTAGCCAATATTTAGTCACATGCCATTTTTATGAATTTCCGTCTTGATTTTCTAGCCCATGTTTCTGATAGTTGTGAGCAATTATCGGAATTAATATTCGTAAATGTCATGGTCAATTTTCCATATGCCCTATGATTATTTTCAACAGGTAAAACCTAGATTTTCTCCCTGGAGGGTATCAAACTGAGATTTCTTCTTGGGATTTCTTAAATTAGGTTATCACCGTCACTAAACAGATTTAACATCAATTTTTTGGTGCTACCCTGGAAGCTAAACTAAGGTTTAGTGATTGATTTAGAGTGAGAACACATGCAGCAGAACCGGCATTTAGAGCGATATATTACTATCATTTCCTCAGAGACCACCAAATAGAACGCAGGTCTCCAAAATCCGATGTAAGTTTAAATCCTACATAGTGATTTTCTTGTTATTCAGCAGCGCATAACGAACTAATAATAAAAAAAGCACTTAAGAAAATGATGCGAGAATTTGACCTCTGCTTATAACTAGTGTCAATCAAAAAAAATATTAATTAAAGATCCAACTAATCACCATAGTTCATCAAATTTCAATATTGAGGACATCAGGATGGCCTTAAGTGAACCGCATTATTGTCAGCACACATTTCATCAAGGTGCGATATCAAGGACTAGATCACAGCCTTGGATCCAACACAGAGTACAACACAGTTGCAAGAGCGTCTGTACATACACATAAACAAGGGATGAATGCTTTAGCAAATCCGCATGTTTCTAGATATCGAGGTTACATCAGACATACACAAACACTTTGTTAGCATAAGCAGAGTAGATTTACTCTTTAAACCAATATTACGCCATTCTCACATCACATTTACATGAAGGAATGTGGAAGGGATCTCCAACAAATAATATAATGGAACACCCTAGGTCATAGGCGGAGAATAATCTCAAAGGCGGGCATTTCTGTCGAGGAAAACCATGCTCTGCACAGGGCCAAAAAGGAAGCAACTATGAACCTAAATTGTCAGGCACACAACCACATGTTCACCTGTCAATGGAGCTTCGCATCTCCCGACTTGCTGCTCCTAAACGTCGAAAGCGAGAAGAAAGACCTCGACCCTGAGATAGTGAGAGTGGATAGAGTTAGCACCTAACTAGAAATGCAAGAAACATAGGAGAATGCATATGAGACAGAAGATGCAACACCTTTACTTGAGCTCGATACAGAAGAACCACTTCCTTCCCTTATCTTGTGAAGCCCGGAAGGAGGGTTACTCATACTGGCTGCAATCACAAAAAGATTACACATTCAGCTTCTTCAAAGAATGATACATGCTTTACTTCCAAAAGGCATCAAAAGTTCACTAGAAGTTGCACTTTAAACAGCTTTGATCATGTCACTCCCGCGACCAAGAGTGGTTAATCACCACATTTGTATACAGTTCCATATATGATTTTCATGAGATCTAAATCTTGACAGTTACAACTCAGTTATTTGAATAAAAGTATAATAGCTTTCAACTTCATGCATCAAATGGCTAATGCTAGGACATCAGGATCTATAATCCATTCTCGTGAAATCTATAATAACTTGTACAAATCGGTTACTTACCCCAAGCTGTAACCAAACACAGCTTAAGAAACATATTACCCCAATCTGTAACCAAACACAGCTCAATCAGCATACTACAAACTCCTCTCCCTCTCAGTGCTTCCTTCTACTTCTTGAAGTTAACAATTTATTCGTTTCTTTTCCTATCAATACGGGGTGGGTTGCATCCAACCTTGAGCTATTCAAATAATTAGGCCACCTTAATAATTAGTTTGACCCAAATAATTAGTCACCTGTCATTTCTATATGTTGACGTATTATTTTCAACACAACAAACTTAACTGGAATCTGGGCTCCTTTCAGGTTTCATATGTTGCTTTAACCAAAGAGCTCCTAAACTGAAATCCGGGCTCCGTTCAGGTTTCTGATGTTGCTTTAACCAGAGAGCTCTTTTTTGGCTTCTAATGTTGCCTTAAATGGAACTGACATTTGCCTGCATTGGCTCTTCGGGCAAAAGGAATCTCAACGACCCTCTAACGTTGGAACCCTGACTAATTTGGGCCGAATGAATCTTCACCTGAACAGGCAACATCCAAAGAAGACAAGTCCAAATGGCCCAAGATCATCAGACCCCTGAAAAGATGGACAAAGGGAGGTCGGGGTTGCAGAGGTACATCGTGCAGAAGAGGGCATTATCTTCACTAGCCTCCAGATTGAAGGGTCATCCCTCTTGCCTCCCTCCTTGGACTAATTGCATTGCTTGGGACTAGCCTGCTCCAAGCATCGAGTACATATGAGCCTTTCTTTTAAAAGAAGCTACGCTTACATAATTACTAAAAAAACTTTATTTAGGCAAGCAAGCAAGACTTTGGGAACAAGACGAAGGCCACCACCGCTTCAGAAACAAGACGAAGGCAGTCGCTGCTCCACCTGCAGTTTGTAGCGAGGGAGGAGCGAGCCCCCCTTGTTCACAATCACCTGAAAGTAGAAAGGGTGTACAGTTGCTGCAGACCACACAGAGATCTTGAATATTGGAAGCCCCTTCAAAGGGACAGACTAGACAATCTACTAGAACATCCATAGGGAGATAAGAAAACGCGTCAGTCAAAGGAGTATGAAAATTTACGGAAAATTGTGCTATGGATCATGTTGTCAGCATCACCAGATAGTCGAGAGCTCCAGTGAGTCGAGCCCATTTTAGGGCAAAAGGGTTGTATGAGGCCACGTTTTCCAAAGTGCGATAAAATGTCATTCACACAGCAAATCTTCTCACTTATCTCGGCATACAAACAAGAGCCTCAAAATTGGCAAAAAAACTTACAATGTCTCGAGTTTTCGACCTTAAGACACTATCGATAAAAATGAGCTCTATAATTTATTGGCTTTAAACCCAGTTAAACCAATGACAACATCACCAAAATGCTTATATCGAAGTTTTCAAGTGGTAGTCCTTCATTCTTATGACTTTCACATTTTTCAAGTATTTTATGTAAGGCTGCTTTTTGGGATGTTACAATCTCCTCTACTAATATGTACAGATTCCTCATTGCGACAAGTTCCAGTCACTTTGCCTTTTAGGTGGCTCCACCTCCCAAATAGCTCTTATCATGAACACTAGTCTTATTGTCGGACTTTAATTTATATCACCCAATATGCTTGAGTCCACTTCTAGGGAGTTCTCTACATGGGACTATGTTATACAACCACCACTACTAACTCAACAAGTCAATCCTAATCCTGGATCAAACTCATTCACCGAAGTCTCAAAATCTACGTCACTAACATAGCACTCTACTTCAATATGCTAGGTGCTCCTAAAAAAGACATGATTACTAGTAAAATAAGCAAACAATTTGTTGTCATGGTAGAGGAACGGGAGATTTTACAAGCAACCCAAGTTCATGTAGAAGAGAGACAAGTCAACTAATCTCACAAGCGGCTTGAGCCATAGCACTTTTTTCTACTTCTGCGCGAATCTGGAAATGTATATGAGAAAAACGAGGAATGACGTTGAAAAGACACCTACCCTGTGACTTCTATATATTCAGTGTAAAAGAAATTACAGAGAGCCAAAAGTCTTCACGCCCTTAGCATATTCAATCATATTTTCCATACAAATTCTCTCCCCCCGGAAGATAACAATATTTCATACCTGCCCATAAGACGGTCATCACCCACACTTTGGTTGGACCATTGCCACATCCAAGAGAATCTAGAAACTCTCATACGTTCCAATCCACAATCGAAATCCATTCTACTAGCATTGTAACCCACTCCTTCCTAACAACACGACATCCAAAAAATAGATGTTCGTTATTCTCCTCTTCTGACAAACAACGCAGACAAGTGATGTAACATGCCTAAAAGAATCGAGCTCCTCTATCACCATGCATAAGACACTTCCTCCTCAACAACTAAATAAGGATCTGGATGTGCAACGATATCTTCAAACTCTGCAAGTCGGAGAATTGATCCGAGAACAGCGTCTGATCCTCGACCTCCAAACAGTAGAAAACTTTATAGGCCTTCCACACATTGAAAAGTCCATCGGACCAGGACGAATGATCAATACAGCTGGGCATTCCCCCACTGGCTTGAAGAGCCTCCAGCAATAGTAAGAAGTCTTCGAATCATTGATCCGATAACTACATGCAAAGAGGAATCCAGCTATCACCCTCCCAACAATATCCGACAGAAGCCTTTGTGTCTGAAGCCAATGCAAAAAAGCATGGAAAATGACTGCACGGGCCCATGGTCAGTCCGATCATCTCTCCAAAATATGAAGCCACACCCATCACTCAAGATGGGCTTCATGTGCAACACCACATATGTACAGAGCAAATCCCCCTGCAAAAATTGGAAGGCAAAGGTACATCAACATCTTGTAAAGCAGGATCACGGGAGATCCCATGAATTAAGTGCAACTTTTGCAAATCACATCTGACTCCCCCGCCCCACAAAATACAGGTCACCCAAGCCAGTAGTGCATGGTTCATTGCCTCAAGGTTGTGAATCCCCAATCCTTTGCTTTCCTTAGCCAACATTAATGTTTTCTATCCTACTAATGACATCCCCTCCTCCCCAAAAAAGGTTCAGAAGAAACTCCTCATAACCTCCTCTATTCTCCTTCTCACCCCAAAGGCAACAGACGTGAAGGAAGAACACCAACATGGCTAACAGAACCACCTTCAACAACACCAAATGGCCATCTCTCAAGAGACATGTAGCACACCAGGTCAACTTCTTCTCTATATTCTCAATAACAGGCAACCATACAGACTGTCTCAATCTATCACCCGACAGAGGTAATGCAGGACAAGTGATAGGAAGAACACCTCGCTCCGTCTGTAACACACTCGTAAATTGCCACATCCTCCTTATCCATGCCAAAAGGGTGAAAGAAGACTTTGCATGGCTAACCATTAGGCCCAAGACCAAACCAAACAGCTTAGGAGTGATGGCTATCCCCTCTACATCCTTTGACCCCCCACCAAAGAATATAGAGTATGGTATGTGTATTGAAGAATGAGAAGAGAGAACCCACCAGTGCGAAAACCTACTAAGAAGCCGCCCTCCCCGACATTCATCACCATTCTAGCAAGAGTATCTTCCACCGCCACAAAGAGTAATGGTGCCAACTGGCATCCTTGTCTAACTTCACACTGTGGCTGAAAGAAACTACCCTATGTTTACAATTTCTCAATACCACATAGAGGGCATTCGTTATGCATCACATCATCCAAACAATCTACTCACTCAGGATCCCATGAAACGCTGGGTTAACAATAAGAAGAAGCACTTGAAGCCTTTTCAATAAGGTCTTTAAGGCGGGTTATTAAAGTGGTTAGATCAGATCGAGGTGGTGAGGCTAATGAATGCAGTCATAAGCCTTCGAGAAATACACCTTCCACATTGGTATTCTTCATGTGCCAATCTGTCGTGAATTCAGATGCCAACACCACCCCATCTATCATGTGATGACCTAGAATGAATGTCGTATGCGCAGAATCAATAACAAAACCCAGCATCTAATGAAGTATGTTGGTTAACACCTCCCAAAGTATGTTGATCAACACCTTCTCCACAATCAAATACATTGCCTTAGACAATACTATGGAGCACAAATCCTCTCTGCTACTCCTTAGGCCAGTGTTGAGAAAGGCATGCTAGGCATATGCGTAGTCAGTGGCACTTCCAAACCGCATATATGTTATTCGGTGTATATACGGCTTTGGTGAGTATACGGGTGACAAAATTGCACATGTGAATGCATACTCTGCCACCTATAGGATAAACGCCCCTCCCTTTGCGCTTCAACTGTCGTAGTTTCCCTTAAGGCTTCAGCTTTAGCTGCTACAATTGCCCTTCAAGCTTCAGATGCCGCTACTTCTACTTGCAGTAAACATTAAATTTTGATATTTTTTATTTCAATTGATTTAATAATAGGCACAGACTTATTTTATTTGATTTGATTTCTATTTTTTGTTGTCCTTCAAGCTTCAAATGTTGCTACTATAGTTTACGATAAATGTTAAATTTAATTATTTGTTGCCCTTCAAGCTTCAAATGTTGCTTCTTTTTTAAAGAAAAGAGGGCTTCCACTGTATAGGTGTATGTCCAACGATCTTATTATTTTCAACTTAAGTTCATAGACTTATTCTACGCATTTCCTCGCATTTACAAATCATTTTCTTGGAATCTACTACAATGAGTTTCACTTCTCAAAATTTTATTTGCATTGATGTGCAGTTCTCCTTCCAATGTTTTTTTAGACGCATAAGGAGTAAACACTCGTGTGTTTGAGCAAGAATAGTCGGATCTTTGAACATGGATTTCAACGAGTAACCCACTTCGATAGTTCGGTGGTAGTGTAATATGCCTACCACCTTAATGACCAGGGTTCAAATCCCTCCTCGTGGTTGTTGCGTTAGCTAGCCGATAGCTAACGCAAAAAATAGTTGAAACTTTCAACATGGATTTGAACAAGAATCCATGTAGCCCACCTTACATAAGTGAAAGAAGGCTTCACTATTTTTACAAGAAGTAAACACTCGTGTTAACATATAGGATCACAAGATCAGGGTGAACAACATTCTCTATAGGAAACCTCTCTACCCTGGAAATAGTGGCATTATGGGCAAACTAGATAGCCCAAAGTGTGGCTATGGTTATCAGCTGCTCCACCATTAACAAATGCCACGCAATCAAATACTCGTGGTGTAAGGGGGAAAAGGTCCTCTGGAAAGCAAAGGAGAAGGGTACCTTTTCACCCAAAATAGTAGAGCATCCAATTTATAAGATAGTATGTAGTCATCACAGCATCACCACCCCAGAATGAATAATCCCGACTCTATATGCGGAGAGTCCTAGTAATATCCAGAAGATGATGGTGTTTGTATTCCGCAATACATGTTGAGTATAGGGACGGGAAGTCTGATGGATAATGTCATGAGAGCTGAAAAAATGAGACGGTTGTGTAGTACATAACTCAAGAGTATTAGAATGAATATATTTTTATAGAGGTAGAGAAAATATTCTTCATTTCAACCAAAGTTCTAAATCAATGTACTATCCTTGAAATTATGCTTTAACAGAAAAACCCAAGACAATCTGAAAAAATCATCAATGCAAAGCAAATAGTACGTATCCCTGATGATCAGGTACACGACTAGGACCCCACATATCTAGATGAAATATCTCAAATAGAATCTGACTACTACGACATTGACGACTTGGAAAGCCGGACTGATGATGCTTTCGAAGTTGACATGATTCAGATCGGAAACTGGACTTAGTATAGATGTTAGGAGACCAATCTTTTACAGTGATAGATGACCAAATCTAAGTTGCCAGGTATAGGGAGTAAGTGATTCTGCAAAAAGAAAAGTGACACTAGCAATAGGAGATTAGGTCAACATGTACAACCCTTCATGTTCACGGTCACATCCAATCACCATGCCCGTGAGTATGTCCGGAAAAACAAGAGAATTGGGGTCAAATAGAGCATGGCAATGTAAATCTTTGTAATTTGACTGATAGATAGTAAGTTCATGGAGAATGTAAGTGCGTAAAGAATGTTCTGTAAACGTATAGAATGAGTCAAATGAACTTCCCTCGTACAATAATATAGGGGAATGTGTCCCATCTGCAATCACCATTGATCTATCATTTTGTGATAGACTATAACCACCAAACTGCAAGCGGTCTCCACATAGATGATGTGAAGCTCCAAAGCCCATAATCCATTCTGAAGGATATGGTCTAGAGCGACCAATAAATGCATGAGTAATACTTGAAGTACTAGTAGAGTCAAAGGTTGCGATATCTGGAGAATCGAAAATAGAGGGTTCGGTACCTAGTGGCATGATCTCTCTCAGACGAGCAACAAAGTCTTTGTAACGATGGTCGGCGAGATCAGGAGCAGCTTGAGCATGCTCCGCAGTACAAGTCGATGGTGGAAAGCCATGCTTGGCATAGCATGTGTCCTCCGAGTGACCTGATCGGTGACAGAATGAACATGGCTGACGTGGATGTGGAGTGCCTCTGCCACATGTGCCTCGTCCTCTGAACGGAGCTGAACCACCTCTACCACAGGAAGCTACCATAGCCAAAGATGTTTGAGAGGGTGTGGTACACGGGATACTCAATCAGCTTAGCCTGCGGTATGCTTCCTCCATAGAAGGTATGGTAGTGTTGGAGAGAAGCTAAGAGCGAGCCGAGTCATATTATGAATTAAGAGCAGCCAAAAAACACCCCAGTCATGATAGAATCTCTATATGCCCTATATTGCTCTGGTGAAGCTGTCAGAGGTATGTATCTATGGAGGCGGTCAAACGTACCCCTCAGAGATGTATACAGAACGTGAAGAGGATGATCACCATGTTTGGTTGTGAAGATACCATGCTGGACTTGAAGTATCTTTGACTCATTCCTTACTTGAGAATATATTCTTGCTAGGATATCCCACATCACCTTTGTTGTAGGTTGACTCATGATATCATTGGCTATCTCAACATAGATAGTACCAGATAGTCATAACTTGGCATATGCATCATCTGCCTCCATGAGGCGTTGGTCCCAATCTTGTCCACCGGCTCATCCTACATCAGAATATGCTTCTTACCATGACTTTGCAGCAGATTCATGAACTGCATCGTCCATAAATCGTAGTTTGTGTCGCCCATCTTGACAATAAGTGTTGGACCCTAAAAGGCACATGTAGATGACGTATCAACTCTGATTTCGGATGTCATGGACAAAGAACCTGTAGAAGGCACCTTAAACCGATAGCGAGGTGTCGAAACATACATGAAAAAGGGAGATCTTGGGCATAGACTCCATCCCTAGACAACCATTGTCCTTGTTATGTCTCAAAAGGTTCCACAATAGTCTGAGTTCGTTATTTTTATATCGAAATCAGACTAAAAATGCAAAATCAGACCCACAAATCGTCGTCGGGGCAGCAGAATCACGACGAGAAGTCGCTGGAGCGGCAAAAACTGTCGCTTGCCACTGTTATCGTTGCTGATGGGCAGCAATGGCGGCAGGTTGCCACTGCAGTCGCTATTAGCGGCAACGACATCTGCTTTCTACCGCAGATGGTGACGGGCTACCGCTGCTGCTGATGGCGACAGCTGCTTGCTGTTGTCGATTGCGGCAGTGTGTTGGGCAGGAAGGAGGGGTTTGGATCTTAGTGTGTAGGCTCTAGTCTAGGATCGTCGCTCTGATACCATGTGAAAGAGAATGATTTGTTGTTTATTCATAGAGCCCAAGGATTCTCTTATATAGAAGAGAGAAACACTAACGGAAAATTACTTACAAAGGATAGAGAAATAAGTAAATTGTGAATAGTAACATAAAATAAACTCTAAATAGAGAAATAAGTAAATTGTGAATAGTAACATAAAATAAACTACAAATAGAGAAGAGTCGAAGTTATTTACTTATTTTCTTATATTTGTTCAATGAATCTTGTAACCCCTTTGACGTCGTTTATGTAATTATCTCTTTTTTGGGCAATTAAAGTTTTGTGCTATATATGAAACCTCATACCCCTAGAATAAAGCATTCCATTCATTCTATTATTTCTCCACATCTATATACATGAGTGAAGTGTTATACAGATCCACAACCATTAAATCCACAAAAATCAACAATAACAACAAAGCCTTTTCCCATATTATGTAGGGTCAACTACATGGATTCTTTGCCTCCATTTCGATCTATCTTGGGTCATCCTCGGCCTTAGATTTAAAAAACAAAAATCCCTTTGTATAGTCTCATTCCAACACTTCTTGAGCCCTCCTCTCGCTCTCTTAACCGGCTCAACATATCAAAACATCAATCGACCTCCTTTGCAAAAGATTAAATCATCTTAAGTGATTTTCTCTCATCTTACCATCGATCAGAGCTTTACCAACATTCCTTCTTATTGCATCATTCTGAATCCGATCTTTGTGTATATGTCCACACATCCACCTTAGCACTTTCATTTTTGCTACTGTCATTCTCTGCACATGTCTATGGTTCACAGGCCAACATTCAGATCCATAGAGCATAGCAGATCTCTTGACTGCTTTGCAAAACATTCCTTTGGTTTTCAAAGGAATTTTCTTATCATAGAGAATAGTAGAGGCTCCTCTCCATTTAATCAGCATGCATTTACTCTATTGGTAACATCTCCATCAATTTCCCCATCATGTTGCAAAATAGATGTGAAGTATCTAAAAAAATCTCTTCTTTGAATGTTATCGTCACCAATCTTCATCTCAAATCCTTCACCATTGCTTCCATCAAAAGTGCACTCCATATATTCAGGTTTAACCCTACTTATACGAAATCCTTTAATCTCCAATTCATGTCTCCAGATCTCAAGCTTCCCATTTACTTCATCTCTAATCTCATCAATCACACAATATCATCAACAAACAACACGCACCAAGGTATCTCATCCTGGATGTGACTTGTCAACTCATCCATAATCAAAGTAAAAAGGAATGGACTCAAAGCTGAAACTTGATGCAGACCATTGATGTCAAAATAATCAGTCTTCCCATATTGTATCCTTACCCAAGAAGAAGCATTATCATACATATCTTTTATGAGGTTAATGTATAGAGAATGTACTTGTCTCTTCTCCAAAACTCTCCACAATATCTCCCATGGGGCAGAATCATAAGCCTTCTCCAAATCAATAAAAATCATAAGGAGGTTCTTCCTTTAAGCTCTATAAATATCCATTGTTCTCCTCAGTAAGTGGATGGCTTAAATAGTTGAGCTACCTCGCATGTATACGAATTGATTTTCTTTTACTTTGAAAACTTGGCTCAGCCTTCTTTCGATGACATGTTCCCAAATTTTAATAGTATGACTCATCAGCTTGATACCCATGTAATTCAAACAATTCTAAATGTCTCATTTGTTCTTATGAAGAAGCACCACGATTCTTGCTTCGCCAAAAAACATTGAATAAATTTGTAAGTCAAGTCAAACCATGCTCACCTAAAACTCTCTAAACTTCTATAGGAATGTCATCGGGTCCTACACAGTTCTCATGTCTCGTAACCTTCAAAACCTCCTCTACTTCCATTGTATTCGTTTATAGCCTTGCATGATTCAAGTAACTTTCACTACTAGTTAGATTTTCCAAAGTGATCTCTCTATTTCCATCCCAATGAAAACTTATTATATCCTTCCGAATAATAAGCATGTGACCTTACTCATCCTTAATGCACCTCACTTGAGAAAGGTCTTTGGTCTTTATTTCTCTTGCTTTAACCAACCTGAATATATCCTTCTAGTTGTAGATTGTGACATTCTCAATTATTCTATCCTTAGACATAGCTTTAAAGCAAGCTCTTTTAATTTTGAGCTTCTCTTGCACTTCTCAACTCCATCACCAAGCCTTCTTTAGGCTTGGAGCTCCTCCCTTTGACTTGTCTAACATCTCTTTAGCTACCCTTTGGATACAAGATGCTACCACCTCCCGCATCTCATTTGCACTTCCATTACAATCCCAAGATAAGTCTTCTAAAACCTTCTCCCTAAAGCTCGATTGGTACAATTGAAGATTCCACAATCTAATTCTAATGATCTTGAAAACCCTCCATTTCTTTACAGCCATTCTATTTGCACATCCATAACTAACAAGCGATGTTGGGTGGTCAAACTCTCTCATGGAATTACTTTGCAGTCTTTGGAACACAACTGATCTCTTCTCCTCAATGCAAAGCATGGCCTCAAATTTCAGCGAAATTCGGTCGAATTTCTGTCGAATATCGATATCCAGTCGAAATCGAAATTCGACCGAAATGACCGAAATATGGGGGTCATAATACAAAAAATGACCGAAATGACCGAAATTTCGGTCGAAATTCCACCGAAATTCTATCGAAATTCTGTTTTGGACGAGACCGAAATGGTGACCGAAACCGACATTTAGGGCCTTGATGCAAAGTAATCTATTTGTGTTCATGTCAGTCCACTCTTATAAGTAATTAAATGATCCTCCCTCTTTCTGAAGAGAGTGTTTTCTATGAAAATATCATAAAGCCATTACGAAATCCAGAATGATTTTTCCCTCTTCATTTATGTTCCTGAAGCCATGTATGTCCTCCATGAACACTAGCATACGTTGAAGCACTCTTTCCCACATGTCCATTACGATCTTCACCTAAGCAAATCATCTCATTGTGGAACTCCTTACATAATCTTATCCAAATCCTCCCAAAAAGTGTATTTAATTCTTTCATCTAAACCAATTTATGATGCATAAACTGAGATGATATTCAAAATTTGTTCTTCGAGCACCACTTTTAGCAAAATAATCTAATCCCCAAATCTTTGCAATCAACCATACAATCCTTCAAATTCTTATGAATAACCACTCCAACACCATTTCTGCCATTATCTTTACCTGAATACCAAAGTTTAAAACATATCTTCTCGATCTCCCTTGCTTTCTCTCCAACCCATTCTGTCTCTTAGAGGCATAGTACATGAATCTTCCTTCTTGCCACCATATCTAGTATCTCCATCAATTTGTACGTCAAAATGATAATATTCCAACTACCTATCCGCAACCTCCTTTGCAACCTCTTTTGTACTAGCTTATTTATCCGCATGTCTCCATCATGCGAGAATCCTAGCAAAGTTTGGACTACATCCGAGCGGCGATGCAGCGGAACTAGCTTATTTACTCGCATGTGTTCTTCATATGAGAATCTTTGCAAATTTTGAACTACATCTAGGCAATGATGTAGTGCGAACTTCTCATTGCATTCGGGTGATGCAACGCATCGTTAATAGTGTTAGAGTTATTAGATTTACATTTATGTTTGTAATCCTTTGGGTTCTGTAACCTCCCGTGACCCTTTGGGTTCTGTAACCCTCTGTGACCCTTCGAGTTCCGTAACCCGCGTGATCCTTCGGGTTCCGTAACCCTTGTACTCTCTAGGATTTTCTCTCTATATAAGAGACCCTAGCTCTATGGAATAAACATCTCATTTGTTCCTCTTCTCCACATGGTATCAGAGCGACGATCCTAGACCAAGGCCTAATATCCTAAATCTGTCGCCACCACCAGCCCTCTCTTCGCTGCCAAGGAGAGAGGGCTGGACCTCCAGCATCGCTCATGGATTTGATGGTCTCGTGCAACATACTCCGAGTCCCTCGCAACACCAGCTATCACCTCTAGCGCACCTAAAGTGCCGCTCAAGGCTCTAACAGCTCCAGTCGCACCTCCTGCATCGCCGGCACCGCTTGGAGCCCCCCTTCTACATCCCCTACTTCACCATGACTTGTTTCTCCCAACTTGATGTTACATACTCTTTATTCTATCAAGTATGGGAGAAAGGGGGAGTCAGAGATAATTCTTCAGGATGTTTGCTACCCTTCCACGACTGACAGACCAACACTCCAGACTACTACTCAGATCATCCGTCTTCACCAAGCAACGACTTCTTCATCAGGACATATACTTATTCTTTTACGATCCGACTACTCCTCCGCACTGGACTTCTTCTATAGCGATTCTTCTCCAGGAACGACAGAGATATGTTCCAGTGACCTGCAGGCACGACAGAGATACGTTCCGGTGACCTGATATCGCAACGACTCTACGGGCATGGCAAAGATACGCTCCGGTGACCTGAAAGCCACAGACCCGTCCTCGAGCGAGATCTTCTACCAGCAGCGGACATATGTTCTTATGATGGATCGTGTGAAGATGTGGTGTATACTTTTTCCTTTTTATTACAAGCTGTAGCTTTCTCAACTCCAGCTTGAGGGGGAGTGTTAGAGTTATTAGATTTACATTTATATTTATAACCCTTCGGGTTCCGTAACATCCCGTGACCCTTCGGGTTCTGTAACCCTCTGTGACCCTTCGAGTTCCGTAACCCCCGTGACCCTTCGGGTTCTATAATCCTCTGTGACCCTTCGAGTTCCGTAACCCCTGTGATCCTTCGGGTTCCGTAACCCTTGTACTCTCCAGGGTTTTCTCTCTATATAAGAGACCCTACCTCTATGGAATAAACATCTATTTGTTCCTCCTCTCCACAAGTAGGTAATGTCTAACGAAATATAAATGTTTGCTTAAATCATATTGAAAAGATCTGAACTATTTTGAGACAAATTCCTAAATATTGTTCTTAAAAAGAACACTATCTAGGAATTTGTCTCTTTTGTAATGTCTAGAATCCACAACAATAGTCAATAAAAATTAAACCCAGCAGCCTGATCATCTCTAGACACTGAAAAAACTTTAGTTTTTTTAGCTTTTAAATTGTACCTGATAGCATATCATGTGTGGTCAAATGGTCGTTCACTCTCTTGCTAGAGTTTCCACCATCAAAGCTTTCGGAAAGTAGGTTTTTTGGCTTCCCGGAATTTTTTGTTTTTGAGGTAACTCTCCAGGATAAAACATCTCCACTTTTCTTGTGTGCAGCTTTCGACTCTTCTGTCTCTTCTTCTCCATCAGAAAAGACTGATGGACTAGACAAACCTGTTGCATTTGACTCCGCTTTACTCTTTCTAGCAAACTTCAACAACCTTTTCAAGCCTTTGGGTGCATCCTTTTGGTACACTAACGCAGGCGGGTTTTCGGCATTTCCCCATTCAATAACATCCGATTCTGTGCTGTCAGCTTGAAGCATCTGTGAAAGTGAATGGCGGACTCGTGGACTAACCATGGTCACAGGAACAATATCACCGTGCACTATAGTCTGGGGGTGACCATTCTGAGAATATTCGTGCCTTGCCTGATGGTCAGCCTCCACCCACGCAGCAGAAGAGATGCCAAAAACCTCCTCCTGTTGAATTTCAACTACAGGAGACTCTGACAACTGAATTATGCCATCATCTTCAACAACATGCATGTCATTAGTTTTGGCATTATCAGGACAAGCTTCAGCATCACTGGGAGTATCTTCTCTATTGACCTCAGCATCATCAGCATGTTGCACAACATCCAGCTGGGGAAGAGGAGCAATTATTTCTGATATTCCAAGACCTGGTTCTTTCATCTCGGCTTCCTGAGAGGGTTCACTGTTCTTTATAGGATCGTCAAACAGTAAAGGCTTTGCTTTTGCAGTGCCAACAACCAAGCCGCCTGTGCCTTTTTTCAAGTAGGGCTTAGGCTCCAAAGGCACCACACTTCCTTTTCTCGTAACCTTGTTGTAGAAACTGGGCTTTGTCGGGATATGACCAGCATCATCAACTAAGATCACTGGCGATTTTGTTTTAGGAGTTTTTACATCCTTTGTCACAGCCTTCTGTTTATTCTCCTCTTGAGACTTCAATTCAGTCTTAGTTTCAGTGGCCACAGATTTTGTGCCTTTAGGCTTCCTGGGCCTCTCCGTCTGAGGACCGATAGTAGTAGGAGATGATGCCAAATTAGGCTTTCTGTGATTTGGAGTGAATGAAGTAGTCCTAGGAGAGGATTTGGGTGGAACAACTCCAGCAGGTCGCTGTGTGGGTGTTAGAGGCAATGAGTTACGCTTTGCAACTGCAGTAGATGCAGTCTTTGGAGGGGTTTTCTTCGAAGCAACAAGATTTGAGGTATTCTTACTAGATAGCACTGGGGGTGAAGAATTTCGACGAACCTTTTGCTGTTGAACAGATAGATTCAGTTTTGCTGATGCACCTGCCTTTTTTACCATTTCAACATTCCTCTGGTCTATAGCATTCTGCATTACCTTTGATTTTGCATCTTTTTCAGTTCTTTTTCCAGAATTCACAGTTTTGAGCTTTCCATCCCTTTTTTCCTTGTACTGGCTGTAGAAATCTCCTTTCTGCTCCAGAGACAATTCCTGGTCTCCGCCACTTCCACTGGTCAGAACCCCAGAATTTGCATTTTTTATTTCCATCATTTTCATAAGCTGATCAAGCTCTGCCTCCTTCTGGCGAGTCCATTCAGTTGATGCTAAAGCTCTATCTGGAGCATCCTCAGACTGATGTACAATTAAATCCTGAGGGTCACCCAAAGGAGATGTCAGCCTCTCCTTCATCCCCAGAGGCAACATAGCAGCAACATTATCATCTGACTTTACACAAACTCCAGTAAAAATGTTATCCTCTTCTTCAATAGATTTATTTTTGTGTTCAAGAACCAAATTATTGGAAGAGTTTCTATCGGCAGAAATTTCTTGAGGGCACTCAAAAGAAGAATCTCCAACACCTGAACTCCACCTTCTCAACACAGACTTTTTATTACCAAAAGGCGCTTCCGTGCCTGAGTTCTTTTTCTGAATATCCAGAATCTGGTCCCTCTGTTTGCTCTCAAACAGATTAATTCGATCTTGCACACTCATTCTCATTACAGAATTGTCAGATTTTTTCGGTAGCTGCTCTAAAGATTCATCTTCATTGCCATTGTCATCAGCCTCCCTGTTGCAAGATATTTTTTCCCTCGCAGGAAAGTAGTTAAGGCTCTTGATAGTTATTGCTGTCGTCCGTCGTGATCCAGATCTCCCTATTTGGATCCTTCGCATGGGAGATGCGGACCTTCTAGGAGATGCAGATCTTATAACAGGACGACTTCTCTCAGTAAAAGCTTGTATTTCATCACTTGAATTAGATGACTCACTTTCGGTGGGGCTTTCCCTTTCAGCCTGAGCAATTCTTGCAGGGGAGATGCCATTTCTGACAGCCGATAAGGAGGCAGCTCTGGAAATAATTTTTTCTCCAGTCGTATCCTCAATGCATTTGTCTGGATCCATTGATAATTCAGGTTGTGCAAGTGAGGTGTCAGTGTTGTCATACTTCAGAGTTAAATACTTTAGAAGAATGTTCCTGAAAATATGAAACCCGTATTTGGGATGCATGGTGAGACAGTTTTGCTATTTTACATTTAAACTTCAGATCATACCAATCAAAAATATAAACAGAACTACTGAATAAGACTTTGTGGCATTTAAAAGGCAAGATTGATGACGAAAATCCATGGCAGTACACCATAAAATGTCTAACATTACTAAATCATCAAAATATGGGAAATGCCAAATACTAGATGAAGTCGCGGCACCTCTTTGACAAATCAGTTGTGCTTGAATGAAACGAAGAATCAAAGAATGATAGCCAAACTTTTCCCACAAAAAAGACATCTGTCTTACTGTCTAGAATATTCTGCTATATTTTTTTAGCATTAAAATATTAAACAAAAAATGAGAATTTTATATACGATGATCCATTCTCCAAATAACTTTTTGAATCAACTTGCATGGAAAAATGTCCAGTACAAAGCATTATGGGACTAAATAGAGACTACTGATAGATAGTGTGTTAGAAAACAAGAATGCAGAACCTAATCAGAGATAAAGAATAAGAACAATGAAGAACATCAGGATTTTACGTGGAACCCTACTCCTAAGGAGTAGGAAGAAACCAAAGGAAAATACTTCAAATGGCTTTTATTTCTATTGAACTTTCTCATCCGATACAATGGGTGTGGGGCTTTTTATATAGCCCACATTGATTCTCCAAGTTCCACAATTAGTAGATGTGAAACTAAACCACTGGATATGGTAATTGGACCATGGAGGGATCCAATTACCCATCTCCACATATGATGCCTATGCTCCAACACTCTCCCTCAAGCTGAAGCATGCAATCCTCAGCTTGGACAAATAGACAGAAATCTCAAACTCACGATAAAAGGCATTATGGACAATATCAACTCAATGCATACATAACTGTTGATTGTTGTCGAGGACGTTGCTTCTCATGACGTGCAGATGAGGAGGAACAAACGGGTTGGAGTGTGAGTCGAACTGGGTCTCTTCGTTGGAGAACATATGCTCTATATTGTGTTTGTCAAAGTCACTGAAATCGGAATGAATCTTCTCGTCAAAGTACATTGGCTTGCCACATGTAGAAGACTGTGCATCGTGTGGGCAAATGCTACACTCCAAACGGCCGAACTACAAAAGTCGTGGAAACATCCTCGTTGGAGTCCACGATCGCTGGAGAATGAAGTTTGAAAGTCTCATCATCAGAGAACCGGGTCTCCCCCATACTTGCTCAAAGAATGGGATCTCTACTCTGGAGTTCCTACGAAAACACATGAAAACTCTAGCCCACAATGGCATAGAGAATGGGATCTCTACTCTGGAGTCACTATGGATTACATGAAAACTGAAATCAAAAACAAAGATGTGGACCACACAACTGATGATCGCATACATGTGTACATCAAACTGAAGACTCGGAACCAATCTAAACGTTGAGTCTAACTCTGAATTGTAGACTCCGAAACAATCTGAAGAATCTAAATCTAACACTCTGTAGAGTCTGAAATCTGGCTGACCTGGAATCTGGAGAATCTGTAAATCCGGCATGTAGAACTCTACACAATACTCCTCCTTCTCCCATACTGGTCGGAAAACAATGACGTCGACCAAGTTGGGAGAAAACACGAAGATGGGAAAAACAAAAATCCACATAAGCCATTCTCAATTTTTTCTGTTTTCGACTTTTCTTCTCACAATTTTTTTCAAATCAAGTTTTAGGCCATTCCTTTTTTCTATCTATCTCCCCTTTTTTTCTGTGTATGTTTTGCGCGCACCTCTCCTTTTTTTCAAAAACTCATGGCACAACTAGGGTCAAAGATACAAATCAACCCAATTGGGCTTTTTACAAAAATTGTGCTTGAAAAAATAACTTTCTCTCTCTCTTTTTATAAAAATTGGGCCCATTTTGTTCTTATATTGCTATTTAGGGTTCCCATCATGGAAACCTCATTTCACAAAGATTGTCTCCCTCATTAAGGACTGCTAGAGGCGGCACCCGTGGAAGAAGAGGGCCTTGCGCCTCTTTCAAAGATGAGGGAGAGATGCACCACTGCATGGAGTTCAGGGAGGAGCGCCTAATGATGTCACCCGCAGTTGTGCATCAGTATGGCGAGGAGACTCACGTTGCCTGGAGGTGTTCTTGGCTAAGGGGCGACGCCACCTCACTGCTTGGTCTTCCCAAGAAGAAGTTGGGCACCGCTTTGTGGCTTGGAGCGCCTCCGCATGGGAGCTTACCTGGAGGTGGCGGTGCCGCCTGGAGATGCGACTGAAGGATAACAACGCCGCCAAGTGCGAGGAGGTCGCTTGGAGGCGAGCATGTTGCAGTTGCGTGGGGGTTGACATTGCGTGAGGGCCCTTGCTTCTTCTCTTTGTGTTGTTTTTAGGGTTCCATTGGGGAACCCATGATTTTCTAGGGTTCCATTGGGGCCCTCGTCGCTTCTTTTTTTGTTTTTTTTTAATATCGTCGTCGAGAGCTTGGAACGAGAGAGTGATGGAATATCGTGGCATTGATTGGTTGCAAGCCTTCTTTGATCTGGAGGCATGGGTGCTTGCTTGTGATTCTTCTTTGTCGCATTAGGTGTTGCAGAGGGCTTGTTGGTGGTACATAATTCATCCCGCGATTCTTCTTTGCCTCACATTTGATATGGGGAAAGCGCATGGAGAAAAGAATCGTTGCAACTGTAGAATCGAACAGATCTAAGGTTCCAGTAACCCTAGATTTTCCTCAAAGATGGTGATGATGATCTTCAGAACAAAAAAATACTTGCGGGATGAACTTGATTAGGGTTTCATGGGAAACCCTAGATGATTTTCAGAAATTTATCATGGTGTGCACCGCTAGAATCAAACTGTGAAAATCTGCTATTGATGACTCTGAAGATTAAATGTTTTAAGAAACCCTAAAATTGAATCTCTAATCTTGCAAATCACGAACATGAACTTCATAAAAAAATAATCTTCAAGAACGATCGAGAATTGCACTGCACTGATAATCGAATCTCGAACATGAATATGAAAATAAATCTTCAAGAATAAATCCTCGAGAATCAAACCCGCTTTGATACCATGTTAGAAAATGAGAATGCAAAAGCGTAATCAGAAATAAAGAATAAGAATAGTGAAGAACATCAGGATTTTACGTGGAACCCTACTCCCTAAGGAGCGGGACGAAACCACGGGAGAACACCTCAAAGGGTCTTATTTCTATTGAACTTTCTCACCTGATACAATGGGTATGGGGTTTCTTATATAGCCCACACTGACTCTCTAAATCTTACAACTAGTAGATGTGGGACTAAACCACTTGATGTGGTAATTGGACCCTAGAGGGATCGAATTACCCATCTCCACATACGACGCCTATGCTCCAACATAGTGCATTCCCATCTTACAAATTACCAAATATGTTAATTGATGTTGATTGTTTACACCTAAATGAAAGACCTCTTTTCAATTATTGGGTGACTAACCAGACATGTTTTGGTATGCCTTCTTTACAATAAAATCAGACTCTATATATCACACATGGCCCATCTTGATAGCAGTTTGGATGGTCGTAATCCATTATCACCTTCCATTAAGAGGTGTCTCTTATCTTCTTTGGCTCCAAGCAAAGGAAATGTATTCTCTGTAAACCACTTCTCGAAACAAGAGAGTGATGTACCAACTAGAAGAGCGCTTTATGGTCACACTGGATGCGGTAATTGGACCCTGGTGGGATCCAATTACCCATCTCCGCATATGACACGTATGCTCCAACATAGTCCATTCCTGTCTTACAAGTTACCAAATATGCTAATTGTTGTTGATTGTTTACACCTAAATGAATGACCTCTTTTCCATCATTGGGGTAACTAACCAGACAATTGTTTTGGTGTGCCTTCTTCAGGATTAAATCAGACTCGATATATCACACATGGCCCATCTTGATAGCAATTTGGATGGCCGTAATCCAGTATCACCTTCCATTAAGAGGTGTCTCTAATCTTCTTTGGCTCCAAGCAAGAGAAATGTATTCTCTGTAAACCACTTCCCGAAACAAGAGAGGGTGATGTACCAACTGGAAGAGCACTTTATGGTCACAAACTAGCTGACAATAGAAATATGAGAAGTTTCAAAAGACATGTAGCATGACTTTGAATAGAGATATGAGAAGACCTCAAACAACGGACTTTAGCTTATATTAGAAAGCTTATCAGACTCAAGTTGTGTAATGGGGGAACAGCCTCCAAGAAGCTATACATAAAAGCTATCACATATCACTTCCATTATTGTGATCATTGGAGGACTAAAATATCTTGTTAGCATACAAAATAAATTGTTCCAAAAAAAAGCATACAACAAAGGATATTGAGCATTTTTTTGCTAACTACCGTAGTTTGGCTTAGGGTCGGATCATCATTGAGGACAAAATTTTGGAAACAATGACTATATACAATGCACTGGTTAACATTTCATCTGCTCTGGAGACCACTACTAACTTCTATGGTAGTTTCGAAATATACATCTATCATTACACTTTGTTGGAAACTGTAGAAAATGATGAATGTGGAAGCGTATCAAAGATAAAAAAATATAAATTGTGGAAGAACATCGCGATACCATATTCCATAAAGAGCAGGATGAAACAATGGGAGAAGGCCTTTCATGGGTTGTATAAGTATATTGAATTCTCTCTCTCAATTGTTATAATGGGTGTGGGACTTCTTATATAGCCCCACCAAAATGACTGAGTTCCACTGATAGACAATGTGGGACTAATCTCTAGAAGTGGTAATTGGACCCTAGAGGTATCCAATTACCCATATCTAACGCGTACTCCAACACTCCCCCCCAAGATGCATGTTACATATATAAATCCAAAGAATTGCGTGCTTGTCCATGACCCATTAAATCAAAATAATGAAATGTAACTCAACAATTTCAATGTCGTCTAAAATGAAGCTGCTAGATATCATGCAAATTTAAGAACTAGTTCTCTTCTGAAACTATAATTTCAGCAAAGCTCCTAAAATTATAATGGCTACGCCATGTTTATAATTAGTCAATGTTTGTTTTATGAAAAGTCGGTTATTAGTATATATGATAAAGGCGTGGTATAAAAAAAGAATATAACAAGTGGCTGCAGGTTGAAAACTTCTCAATGCCATTGGAATCTACAATTCTACAGAAGCTGAAAATAACAAGCTACACAAATCATACAACTTCTAATCTACCTGAATATTGCACGAATCAGAATTGGGACCATTTAACCCTAAAAGATCCCACAGCAAATGTTGTCAGATGACCACAGGATTACACAACTCCTAAATATGTCAAATGCAAAACGAGAAAAAATATAACTAACCTTAAATTATTATTCCCAAAGTGATCAACAAATGCAACCAAGTCAGAGAATTGTCCTTTAGAGCATCTGATACCCATCGAATTTTCAATTTCATTAACTAACTCCTCCCTCAATGCCATGAGCCTCAAGTCCAAAGCCCGCAGTAACTCATTCCTAAAAAAGTAAATTTTATAGCAGGCTAAGAGTAAAAAACTGATTAAAAGCAAGTCTTACTTTGTTGCATCAGATGTCACAGTCTCTACTTTAACCTGCACAATTTTTCTAGAGCCGTTAATCATCTAATTGAAAAAGTAAGGCTGGCGACTGCAGAAAGAAAAAAGAAACGAAATCTGAAGGATGCGACTTACTCTCTGCAGTGGTTCCACCTCTTTCAGAAATCCATTGTCTGTCATAATGAAACAATTAGACATTATTCTTTCATAATGAAACAATTAGACATTATTTTTTCACATTAAATGTGAATAATTGAGTCACATAAATGTATGAAAAGATAGATTACAAAAAAGATTCCCAACTATGCATCGATTCTCGATTAAGGGTCTCGTGTTTCAAATGTAAGAAAGAGTGGCATGAACTTTCAACTTTAGGATTTAACGTTGAGATAAACGGACCATGAAAGCTTATAGGCATGTATTTGAAACAAAAAATAAGAACAGAACCTATTTGTTACTTCTGAAAAATGAGACATCTACTTAAGAATTGATGCATAGTTGGGATCCCTTTTTTTTAATTACTCCATATAAAATCATATATTGCAGAAAATCACTGAAGGAAAGAAGAAATTGCAGAAAAGCATTGGGCAAATGTACAATATAATATAATAGATGCAGATTAAAGTGATACAGTGATCCATTTAGAGTCCCCAAAAACATGTTCAAGAAGTTCGCTTTATTTTTCTGGAGGGAAAAAGAGAGATCACCGATTTGCACATCCAAAAACTTCATATAATCACAAGTTGAAGCATGCATGACTACATAAAAATGTAGTCAAAGGAAAAGTTGCATAGACCAAGAAGTTCAATTTCAAATCTAGCTTTAAAAAAATAAGAATCTGAGCGTCAAAAAAAATAAGAATCTGAAAAAAAAAGATTGGCTCGTTGAGAATGGTGAAGTGTTACTTAAATTGGATAATTAAGTTTTGTGTAAATATCCGCCTATTATATTATGGGATCATGTGTTTAGTCCTATCCAACATATAGGACCTTGTGCTAAATGTTTTAAAGAGAAGAATCGATCCACAAACACAGATATTAGGTCACTTCTCCAGTATATATAGGAAAATCATCTTGAGTCCATGACAGTATAAAAGACCACATAAATTAATGTTTCGATGCTTCTTGTTATTGTTATCCTCCAGTCTTCCAAATCGTCATTTTCAACATGGTATCTTAGCACGTCAATTTTAGGAAGTTTCATCTCAAGGTTTGCTTGTATTTTAATTATATTTGCTCTTGTCTAAAGTTCTTAATGTCATGCACTCGCTTGGTTTAATTGAGGACTGTACCGAGATGATGCCTCCAATCGTGCAATACAAGGTGCAAGATCAATGATTGAGACAACACTCAAGATACTCCCCCAACAGATCGGGAAAGGTATTTATCAAAATGAAGCCGGTGCAACAAAGTCCCAACAAGAGCCCTCCCCGACATCCTTCTCCTTTCATTTTTGGTGCTTAAGTAGCAACTCAAGATTTGAAAACATGGTGTCATCGAGCCCTAAGGCCTATGGTTGCTCAAAGAAGGAAGACCGGGGGTGGGTGGGGGTGGGGATCGCGGAAGCACACATAAATACAATCAATCACGCAAGGATGAAGAGACATGGATTTCCAAGGTTCACACATAACTGAGCTATGTCATTGGGCAATGGCAATCGCTTTTCACTATTTGGAAAAGAAGAAAATACAGAGAATACAGAGAGTCAACCCTAGGGGAGTTTATATACTACTCCCATACAAATGGATTCCTGATACAAACGGATACCCCCGAATACAAATAGAATCGTTCATAGAAAAATCACTGGGTGTGTTGCCCCTACACCCCCCCCCCAAGGTGGGAGCGCACCTGCTCTCCTTACAGACCCCCCCCAAGCTCGTTGGCCGGGCAACAAGACCCTCGTTCTATTAGGGTTGGTATGGCAAGAGAGGGTGCATACAACGGTTCTTCAACATAGGTCAGATGGTTAGGATTCAAGGCATAAACAAGGTAGATGACCAAAGCCCCAAGTTAACAGCAATGGTGTGCGGTTGGCGATGGATAGATCACAAGGCGGCGGCAATAACAACCCCAGCATCGTAGGTGGGCGAGCAAGTGCTATATGGAGGCACAAGATTCTGAGCATGGAAGGCCGTATCCCGATATATCGGCGATATATCGGTACCGACAGGTCACCGATATATCGCCGATATGTCCGATATCGGGTATCAAGGTTCAGAAAGTCGGTATGCGGTATTCGTTCGGTCAGGCGGTCTGAAGCGAGTAAGCGGGCAGGCGGAAGTATATGCAGATTATGCGGTTTATGTTATTTTAATAAAAATAATTAAACATATAATAATAAACTCATATACTAGATATTATGTTTCCAAAAGACATAACATGTAAGTAATATGTAGTGAATATTCTTTGTACAATTTGATTTCAACCAAAGGTCTCAAAAAATCTATAGTACCTTTTGTTGAAAATTCTCACAAAAACCACTAGCATATCAATATTTTTTTAATTAAAACTAGCATGTCAGTATATCGTCACATCTCTTGCCAATTATTAGCTAGAAACAAAAAGTATAACGCATTAAAAAAATAAATTTTGATAACTATAATACAAGTTTATATGAAAGCAGTAGATTTGAAACTCAATAACGAAGAAAAAAGGTGGTTGCAAAGAATCGGAGAGTACCTGGTCATTGTTGGAGGCGGAGATTCGATGAAGGAGGAGGAGCACACACTGCCTAAGGCAGGCAGAGGTCTTGGCCACGGGTAAAGGTGTTGCGACTCGAGGGAAGGAGGAGGAGCGCTTTCTCGAGGGAAGGCGGAGGTGCTGGCTCACACGTCGTCTATGGAAGGCGAGGAGTAGAAACTCAAGCCTCAAGAGAAGGCGGAGGAGTAGGCCGTGTCACCCAAGGAAGGAGAAGGAGCAGCTGCGTCGCCCAAGGAAGGCGAAGGAGCAGTCGTGTCACCTTAGAAAGGAGAAGGAGCGTCACCTAGGGCTTGGAGGAGAAAAATCGGGAGGCGGAGGATCGCGAGAGGGTTTGCGAGTTGGAGGAGAAAAGTCGGGGAGGCGGAGGATCGTGAGGGTGTGGTTTATATAGGGTTTTACTTGAAATAAAATCGAGGGTCTCTAATACAAAGGCGGGCGCATATGCGGCCGCATATGCGGCATACTCGGGCCGTATATGCCATTTGAGCGCATTTGAGCGCATATTGAATAGTCGGTGCGTTAGGGGACCCGAGTACGCATATGCGGCCGCATATGCGGCCGCCTGGGCCGCCTTTCTGAACACTGTCGGGTATCGACACGCAAAAAAAGGCGAGCTGAATCCCGATGTCGGCGATATGACGTCGATATATCGCCGATATATCGGCGATATATCGGTATCGACATGGTACCGATATCGATATGTCCTTCCATGATTCTGAGGAGATTAAAGGGACAATAAAAGAGGAGAGAAATTTGTGACCCCCAAGTTGTTTGCTCTCATAGTTAGTTAATTTTGGACAAGTATGGAGAAAGGAAAGTATTGAATTACAGTTACGAACTCTGCCATTGAGACCTATGTTCATCCCCATGGAAGGGACGAGACCCATGCTCCATACTCCTAGCCCCTAGTATAAGATATTTTGGAGAATCTTTTTGGGAGAACCAGCCTGTATAAGAGAGAATAATCTCTCGGTTTCAGTATTATTTCGAGGTCCACATATGGGCATGCGGTGACTTTTGACCCTGGAGAGAGATGGAGACACTTTCCACTGAGCTGACAGTTTGTGAACCAAAGATCTCCGGGTATTAAGAATACTCGAGGGTGATGTGATCATAAACGATTAAACAACTATGACACTTCTATTCCAAGAAGGTGTTGAAACAGGTTTACATTTTGGTGATTCTTCTCAGAAGATTAGTACTATGATCTTGGTCTAAATGTTGGGCATTGATTTGCATATAATTCGAATGCAATGAGAAAATTAGAGTTATGATTTGATTTAATCAAATATCTTTGAGAGGTTGCCTAAATCTGGATATGAGATAAGATCTCAATATCCAAATCACTATACATGGAATGTTCAATCGCCATGTCCTTATCTCCAAGTATCCACGGAGGTGGCACATTGTTCTTCAAAGAGTTCAACAATAATTATATTGTTGACAATATATCTGAGCACTGGAAAATTGATAATTACATGTGATTTAATTGTCATAAATAATGTGAATGTGATTCATATTATTTGGACACATGAGAAGAGTCATCAATGATAATTAAATGAGATTTAATTATGAAATATATGATTAGTGTAGATATCAATATCCACAATAATCATAAATATTATAAAAATGATTTATAGTATCATGAAGAGATTTTATAGTAAATAGGATTTACAAATTAAATATTAAGGTGAATTGGATTCGCATTGTACAATAAATAATAAATGTAATTTATATTTTATATTGAGTGGTTTATGTTTCATACTTCGTGGTTATTGAGAGCAACATTTAAAAATCGAACCGAACATCAAACCGAGTAAGTATCGATTTTTGGTTTTTATGGTCGGACCAACGGAACCGATCGGTCGAACCGATGATGACGTCAGCAGTTCATAGAAACCGGAAAAGTCTGAACTGTTGTATTATTGGTTTGGTTTGTGCGGTTCAACCGGGTCGAACCGAGTTAGAACGGTATATCATATAAATAAATGTGAAAAATGTTACATCATATCTTTCGAGAATTTGTTTACTCTTATCCTTCCAAGTTTTTTCAATAATACTCATACCCCTATTTTCAATACAACTTCATGTGTCCCCTATATTTTTACAAAATCAACAGTAGTAGCCTTTTATTAGTACACTTATGCCCCCAACTTATACCAATATAAGGATGAATGTGAATTTTTTAAGAAAATATAAGAGCACAAGTGAAATTACTTAAAAGTTAGAGGTATAAATGTTCTTAAAAAAACTTGAAAGTGCATAATAATATTATTTTGTTAAATTTATGTACATACATATATGTGATGTAATTTTAAAACTAATGACAAGTGTTGTTAATTTGTTGCTTCTCATAGTATAGCTACGACAACGTCTTCTTCGTTCGTTATTGTTATAAGTGGATAACTTCATACATAATGACAGAAGAGATAGGCAATGTTCATATGGAATGAATGGACAAGTGATGATGAGTCATTGGCACATATGAAGGAGAAGAGATACAAGTGATGATGACTGAGTCATTGGCACATGTAAAGGAGAAGAGATACAAGTGATGATGACTGAGTCATTGGCACATGTGAAGGAGAAGAGACAAATGTGTACTAATGTGGGTTAGAATGAGGCTATATTATGAATATTTTTGAAAAAGTTTGTATAGTTTATTGGAAATTATATTGAGTGGTTTATGTTTCATACTTTATGGTTATTGAGAGCAACGTTTTAAAAACCGAACTGGACATCAAACCGAGTATGTATCGCTTTTTGGTTTTTATGGTCGGACCAATGGAACCGACGGGTCGAACCGATGATGACGTCAGCAGTTCATAGAAACCGGAAAAGTCTGAATGTTGTATTTGGTTTGGTTTGTGCGGTTCCACCAGGTCGAACCGAGTTAGATCGGTATATCATACAAATAAATACGAAAAATGTTACATCATATCTTTCGAGAATTTGTTTACTCTTATCCTTCCAAGTTTTCCCAATAATACTTATACCCCTATTTTCAATACAATTGCACGTGTCCCCCATATTTTTACAAAATCAATAGTAGTGGCCTTTTATTAGTACACTTATGCTCCCAACTTATACCAATATAAGAATGATAATGTGAATTTTTTAAGAAAATATAGGAGCACAAGTGAAATTACTTAAAAGTTAGGGGTATAAATGTTCTTAAAAAAACTTGAAAGAGCATAATAATAATATTTCATAAAATTTATGTACATACATATATGTGATGTAATTTTAAAACTAATGACAAGTGTTGTTAATTTGTTGCTTCTCATAGTATGGCTACGACAACGTCTTCTTCGTTCGTTATTGTTATAAGTGGACAACTTCATACATAATGTCAGAAGTGAAAGGCAGTGTTCATATGGAATGAATGGACAAGTGATGATGAGTCATTGGCACATGTGAAGGAGAAGAGATACAAGTGATGATGAGTCATTGGCACATGTGAAGGAAAAGAGATAACTGTGTACTATTGTGGGTTAGAATGAGGCTATATTATGAATATTTCTAAAAAAGTTTGTATAGTTTATTGGAAATTATTTTTTGTCGAAAAAATGGATGGTTGAACCGATGGTTTGGTTCAATTGGTTCAACCGGGTTTTGACTGGTTTTTATTTTTCGAATAAAAACCGGGTGGTTGGACCGTTTTTCCTCTGGTTCCTGGTTTAACCAGTTCAACCGGCGTGTTTGATTCGGTTTTTAAAACCTTGATTGAGAATATCGACGTCGTCGTGATGTCGTTGTTCTGCCGGAACAATTGTTAGTGCATCTTCGCCTTCTTTTGTGCTCCGTACTCATGAGGAAGGTTACGGATTAGGAGGTTTCACGCTCGGATCGTCAACTCGAATTACAGGAAGCACGCGTCTCATCCACACGCTCGCAAGTGCATCCTTCGTTGGATCGGACTTGAGACGGAAGGTCTCTTCGTTTAAAGACACGCGATCGTGAACACGCTTCAAGAGGTGATTTTTTACTCATTTGTGATCTTGATTAAACAATATGAGAAGGGTTCTCATGTCATGTGTTTTCTTTTGTTAAAAAAAAGTAATTTATGATGCCCCTTGTAACTAGTATGATTAGTTGTCTTGATCACATATGATGTGATCTTCACGCTTTCGTGATGCGCTAAGGCCTAAAACCTAGCCTTTACTTCCTTCAATGGTGTAATTCCCTTTCTCAAAAAAATGGTGTAATTCCCTATTTAAGCAATGTATCCTAAATATAGAGATATGAATGAATGATATAAATCTCGCACACATTTTGATTTGGTATCCCTTCTCTAGTTTTGATTCTTTCTCCTCCTAACCACCCATTCTTAGTGACCCATCTCTTTCATTTCCCCTTTCATCTCCTTATCACATAGTTTCTCTCTTCTCGCTTCTCAAAAGTTCTTCTTAAAATGCAAACTGTGTGAAAATCACAAGTATATTTTATTTTAAAAATCAAATAGGTGTACCTGATGTGCAATCCTCAAGATGAGATTGTTGATCCTGCAAAAAAATAAGAATGTTAACAGATTCAAACATAAACATACCTAGTAGAGAAAAAGGTCAGAAAAGCAAACCTTGGTATAAAGCGTGACATGAAAGCTTCTGGTATCTTCCAATTGACATAATTCATTTTGAATTGCAGTTATTTTTTTGAATTCTTCAGGAGCATTGACGAAATTAAGAAATCTGGAAGACCGTTTTAGAGCTGATTCAAAATGGGGGCTGAAATGTATCTAACATCAACAAAAGTAGTACAAGGTGGTTCCTATAAACCACATACATTTTAAGTGTAGATTTCCTGAACCATGATAAATTTGTCAACTCTTCAGAAGGTTGAAGTTTGAAAGAATCAAGCCGATCAATGTCAAGGCCTTCTAATGCGGGCAGATGTAAAAGGAGCTGATCTAAACAACCAGAAGAGATCTTCTTGGTTCTTCCTTCACTGAAAGCAAGTGCTTCATAACTGGATCAAAATATAAGGTTGTAGTAAGTATGGTAATAACTTCACAAATTCTTAATGTATTGAGATTGTGAGGTCCATATGTTAAGATTATACAAATATTTGTTTAGGATCTACCACTCATATCATTAAAATAAACATGTTAATGTTCATTAATTAAAAGATAGTAGAAAGGATGCAAAAAAATATGGCATTCAGAAAAGAATATAAAATTGTGGTTGTAAAACCTGTTTTGACGGAGTGAAAATTGGAAAACTGCGTAGTCAAGACCAGAATTTGCATCCAACTCCTCCATATTATCTTTTCTCATTTTGGGGGACTGTATTGAACAACTCTGTGAAAGATGACCCTCTGAAAACTGTAAAGGGAATAACAATGTCGTTCTGCAACCTAGTTTATCTCGAGAAAAGTCAGTGCTGCAAAGTAAGGCCAGCATCTGCATCAAGATCTCCTTCCATCGTATCCCCTCTTTACCCAGAAGACTGTATCGGACGAGGAAAGTAGAAATTGATCCATCTTAAAAGCCAAACAATAGTAAGCAACAGCTCAGGGAATAATGCGCATATAAGAACTGAAAAAAGCAAACAGAAATTAATCAGGTAGCCAAAGCTGCACAAACAGCGGCATAAGCCAAATTCCTGATAACAATCCAAGCGGAAGCAACAGCATATAGAACTAAACCAAACAGCTACCTCCCATGTCATTAAAAGCATCAAAAGATATTTAATATATGCATAAGATCAACTTGCAACGAAATGCAACATCCAATCGAACATCCATATCCGTAAAACAGAATGGGCATCTCCTCAGAGCTGTATCAGCACCCCCTAAGAAAGATATCATGATGATCACTTGAAAATTTGGTCGAAATTGACATTGGATTTCTTTAGCATATTTTTAAAGTATGCAAAACCCCACAATTTGATCCATACAAATGTGGTAACCCTGATAGGAACCGTTTGTGCAACATCACGTTCCAACACCATCACAAGACCCACGATGTTGAACCATTCCACTTATCCCCAAAAAATAACTCAAATCCGACTTTCATCTACCAGATTTCTGCACAAAGGTGCCCCCACGAAAAGAACAGTACCTCATTTACACCAAATTCTAACCTTTGACCAGTCCATCAGGGATGGATACCACCGCAGAAATCAACGTCTAAGCACTTCGATCTCCTAAAGCCCTTCCAAACTAACTCTAATATCGCAGCCGCAACTACAATGCACGAATATCAAATGTGGAGCAGTCCATCCAGAACAAAACGGAGTCAAAAACCTGTAAAACCCCAGTTTAGACAAGTAACAACAGATCGCACTCCAAAAAATCGATCACCGTGAAATCTTGCATCATTGAACTAAGATCTAACACAAAACATCGATCTTCCACTTAGAAGGTGAAATGCCGGCCGATTGGAACAGTGGAAGATGCGAAGAAGAGGAGAAGACAGCAAATTAGAATGCTGAGAACTAAAAGTAGAGCTGGATTTACCAGATCTAGTGGGAAGAGAAGAACCCTAACAACACCCCAGCTTTCGACTGTGTGGAATTTTGACCTGAGAAAGAGAGAGTAAGAAAGAGAGAGAGAGGGGGGGTTTGGTTTTTGGTGAGAAGAGAATGGACAGATGGAGCAGAAATTTACACCCATCGAAGATATGTCGTGCATTTACCCTTCGATTGCACCATATTATCCCACTCTGCCACTGTGTGTGCGCTCCGATGCACCGCACGGGAAGGGAATGGAACCGCCAACGGTGGGCTTACCGTCGGATCTCATCAGAACTGCTGCCCCGGTGCGCTTCTGAGCTCATTAAAATGTCCGGATGGTTCTCTGAATTTTACATGCATGTACTTGTATGTTTGATAGTAAATTTTACACCGGTATCCTCGCAAAATTGAAAACCTTTGCACACAGCAAATTGGGGTCTGAATATATACCAAAATATAACCCCTCCTGAGCAATGGGCTGAATAACCTTACATCTCAAAATAGAAGGTACTGCTGCTTGAAATCTCTCATTTGCCCCTGTCCATGTCACTGATTCTCGCGGTAGCCATGGGTCCCCCAACCGTCCTACGACTCATGAAGATGGGCAATCAGAAGATGATGGTGACGAGTGTTGGACCCCAGTCCAAGAAGGGGATTGTGCCATGCCCCCTTTAATCAACAAAAAAAATCGACATCCTCTATCGAATCCATGTGGGTTTCACTTTCGGATGCCCGCCTTTTTCCGTTGGCGTCGGCCCTTATGCGATTTGCTTGGGTACACACTGTGGAGGCAGATCCGAAGTTGTTGCAGTAGGTGTCGTAACGCAAGAGAGTCGCTAGATCATCATCGGAGGATCTTCGATAGAAGTCGAGAGTAATTGTTGTGCATCCCGAGGGTGATCGAACAATTCCCTTACATTACAGCATCTGTTGTAACAGCAGAGGATCCGCTCACACGCATTAGAGCATGCAAAAGGGAGTGACGTAGTGCTAGTAGTTGTAAAGTCGCTTGTTGTTGTGTGAAGGCACTTGTCAACTTTTGAGTGAATGCATTGCCAAACGAACCCCACATTTCTGCGCCACAAAATATGATTTGGTTCTTGTGTTCCACGTATATCATTGTTTTGAGATATTTTTATAGCGGAAAAATGAGTATGTTCGCTGGGAGATACAACTTTTCACTATTTTTCTTCATTTTTTTTCTAAAATAAAATCAAGAGGGAATTAGATTATCATATATTATGATAGTGTTATTTTAAATCAAATTTAACTCAAGACTTATAATCCATTCACTAAGATTGTCACAATTTAACATTCTGAGAATTCCTCACATTGATCATTCTGTTAGAAATATTGTATTTATTCGAAATTTAAAACACAAATTTTACTTATTATTATAAGCAAATCCCACGAACCTCCACACCATGTTCTCATTTTAAAAAAAATGAAATAATATGAGCATACTCATTTAATCCTTGTTACAAATAAATGTTCAATATTATGTAAATGTAATTATATTCTTTGTATTCGCATAGGCCCCCCCTGAAAAGTTTGTATGCAAGGGTATACGCGTTGTAATGTAGAATAAATTGTATCATATAAATTCAAATGCTTAAAGGGAAACACACATATTCCTCCTTTTCTCCTAAGGATGTGTTCATTTGGAGAATAGCCCAAGAATAAGGGTTATGTTCTCCTCTATTCCACTTCTTTCCCTCTTATTCTACTTTATTTCGCCTTTATTCCTATCTTACACAAGAAAATGAATTTCCTCTTGAGTATTATCGTGGACTTACATTTAATTAAGTTGATCCCTATTAGATTATAGGCATATTACATTGATTAGTTGACTCATGAGTATACGAGGTAATTGTTTACATTTTGTTAACCTCGAGTAGACATATAACCAGGTGATTCATCTCTTGCATCAGTCGGCTGATCATTTGTTGACTACAATAGTACACAGTAACGAATTTGAAATCGAATCTCGATAATTCAAGAATAAAAAGAGCATGTAACTTGAAGAAGAACTCGGATCATTGATAGACTATACATATTAAACATACATTTTCTAGTGGGTTATGTTGCAATGGCTTATTAGTTTACTCAAGGATGCTTTGTTGCATAATGGATAAGATCGGACTTAGGTACATGAACCTTTATCTAAAAAAACCGTCATGAGAGCTTGTTGGGCTTGGACCTAATCGAACATGTTGACAATCATTCAAATTGCTTAAGTCAAAGTTGTCAAGTTGTAAACTCCACCACTTATAACGCACTATCACAATTCGTGAGTTTCCAATGTGAGATTATGATGGTATGGAGGTCGTGGCAATAGAGAACCACATATGACTGAGATGTTAACATGCACAAGAAGTGCTTGAACCTTACAAGAGACTAGCACCTTGCGTTCATCATCAAACTTTACTTGTGTATCTTAATTTCACCAAAGCCATCATATTGCTTGCAATGCTCAGCTAGCTCAAGCTATTTTAATAGTTTGCAAAAAAAATTCAACGTTTACTAATAAAAAAGGAAGAAAAAATGACTCCATTCCAAATTATAATATATATCGTATGGTGGCATATTTTTCTTGAAATACATTTTTTCTTTCCACAAAGGAATAAACCAACAATGGTATATATCATGAACACTTGTCATAATATATAGATGTTGTATTTCGAAGAATTGGATTTGTCATCCAAAAGGGATTGACTACGCAGTTTGTTGTCTATCTCCCATCAATCTCTCTGTAATAGCTTATCGAATAATTTCATTTTATTTCAAAACCTTAACTACGTATGCTCCATAGGAGCATATAAGACCACACTCCAACTTTTTTTCCAAAACTTTTTTATTTTTTTGAAACGAAGCCGTGAAGAGATTTACTTAGCGTTAGTTAGGATACTGAGTTGAGGTGGGTTGAGGTAACCTCCGGTGAATAGTAAATGTTTGGATGGTTATGATGGTTGGTAGAGGGTAGGAATTAGAAATGTCATGTGATATTACATTGATTTGTGATGGAGTTCCAACCCACGAATGATTAGGAATACAAGGGTAAATCGGGTTACCCTACCATACGAACCCTTAAATAATAAGTGTAATACGTGTTTTAAATGCGTGTAAAACAGACAATTCTAACATGTCCGTCTGAAGGGAGTCAATTTCGGCAATTCTAAAACCGTTAAAATTTGATAGTCTTGACGAAGAAGGTATGAGTTTCGAATTAAGTTGAATTTTAATGATACTATAACGATATATGATTATCTGAACACCCTTATGTTTCATTTTAAAAAATAAAAATACGCGAAGAAAAGGTCCGTAGCATACTCGTTTTTCCCTAATATAAATCAATTTAAGATTTGACATTGTCCTCTAATACTGACATATAATGCAGATTTCGTTGGCACTTCGTGCAAGAAATCATCATGAACCACGTGATTTATGAACAACGTCAAATACCTAAATCTCTGCAACCTGCAACAGTATCCGAAACATCGGGTCACAGAGATTCTTGTTGTTACTGTGGCCTTCAAAAGACACAATCCTCTTCTGTGGTGTTGCGTTAGAGGACGAACGGCCTGCACGAACTGCTCGATTAATGGTTGCAATAAAATCAGCTGTGCACGATCCGCCTCCATAGCAGAATTGATGCAAGCTTTAGAAGCAAGCTCTAAACTCCAACCACCACCACGTCCTTAGAAGAAGCGCATGGCATGAAATGCTTAGATTTTGACTTTTTCGAACTTAGCTTAACTCGATTCAATCGAAATAGAACTGTAATTATGTCGAATTTGTTCAAAATAAATATCATTGTTGGGAGTTAAATTCATGACCTTTGACAACTTGCATCAAGTTTTAACCGACTACTCTACCATATGTTATTGTATTAAGTGTAATTTAAGTATAATTTAAACTGTTATATCTCTATTGAGTATATTGTTTAAATATTATATAGGGACAGGGGAAGCTGCACTCGGGGATGTAGCTAACTAGTTGTACCCGATCTTTTTTCATTGATTTTTTGTGTTTTTGAAATGAACCTTAAGGAGATTTAAATCACCAAATGTAATATCTGTAAGCATAGAATGTTCTATATATATATATAAACTACCTGATCATGATGTTGATAATTACGATTGTTATGATATATATATATAAAAGAGTACGTCAGACATAAGTAATATATTACTGTTGTACCGTATCTACCTATTAAGAATATTAATAATGAGTGTGAATTTTACATACTTTTTATACGTTATATGTTACACATTATAGAAAAGAGGAGGGGAATCGACCAACTTAAAAAAATATAATAAAATGTGGCTCATATTGTAGGATGAAAAGTTACAGAAGTTGAAACCATCACTTATTTTTTTATAGATAACTATAAATATGTGGCTCATATTCAAATGGTTGGAACGACACTCGTTACTGAAATAAATAAATAAATAATATAGCAGGAAAAAGGGACACGTAAGGTTTTCCCTTGTTAACGTGTGTGCATAAGATGAGGGATATCCAACCGACAAAAGGGAACTGATGGACTTATATAAGATATGTTTATGTTCTTATTTTCTATTCTTCCGCAAGGGAACTGATAGGTTTTTGGTGCGATTCCATAATCAAGATTCCGAGTAGAAGAAGAGCTTCCAGGTACTACTTCGTACCAAGTTTAGATATAAATTTGAGTAAATAGTTGGATTAAGTTATATCTGTTAAGAATTATCTGATTAAAATCCTATATATGCGAGCATATAATCATGTGGGTGATCCCTGAAAAGAGTACGAGGAAGTTCGTTTATCTTTGCTATTTCCAATGAAAACGGAAAAGTGATATGTATATGTATAGTAAGTTCGTAGAAAAAAAAGAAAATGGATAATTGTAAATCATATTATAGGTATGAATCCAATTCCAAGTCATGATAGAAGTGTAAATTGCATGAGCCTAATATATATATATATATGAATATATATATATATATATAGAGGAGTGATCCTATGAGAGTAAAAAATGTGAGAGCATGAGAGCATGTATTCTGGACCACATGATTCTGTTTTCTCTCTCCTGATCTTCTCTCTCCTGTTTGGATCATGTGGTCCAGAATGCATGCTCTCATGCTCTCACAGGTTTTGGCTCTCATAGGATCACTCCTATATATATATATAGTATCAATAATTGGCATAAAACTACTGTTACGTTTACATCTCAGATTCATTGTGTCATGAAGATATACATATTTATAGTATTCTTGAACTTTAGGTGACACAAACTTAGATGCTGCGTGGGAGAATACAATTTGAGGTGAAGAAATAAAGTCAAGTTTGGCGATAGATCTAATCCGGATCCACGAAGTATATCTTACTGTGTTCATTTCTTAGGTGAGCGGTTTCAAGCTTATTTTAAGATATAACCCCTATTTTCAAATATACATTGCAATACTACAGTTCGTGATGCCTTTTGAGTATACTATGTACATGTATAGTTTAGTTTGATAATCAGATAAGCTGGTTTTTTGTCCAATATAATGACAGTTTAGTGAAGTTGGTATTGTACGCAAGCTTAATGTATGGTAGAAAAGCTTAGTTCTGTGTTTCAGTATTCAATTATGATGTTTAATATTACAGAAGTTTTCAGATAAATATAGATAAATTCAGTATGATGATATTATTCAGAGATAATAAATTTCTCAGCTTACAGTTATATTACTATGTATCAGAAAATATGTCACATATAATGAACACCACAGTAGCTCTCAAATATAGTCATGAACTAGCCATCAGATATGGTGACGTCATCAGATATGACCCCGAAACACGCCATCATATATGGCAATCGTCAGATATGATTCAGAGGACTTTGGGTCTACATTTTGTATATACATAGGCTTTGGGCCGTATGCAGAGTGTTCTTTGGCCTTTGGGGCAGTCTACGCGTATGATTCAGTTTATTTCAGTGTTCATGGACGTAGTATGTTAGCAACAATGGTGTTGTTATAACAGCTTAAAACTATAAAATTTCATTTCCGCAAGATTTTCAACGGTCGGATAGTAAATTAATTTCAGTTTGTCAGTTTAATATTTCAATTTTTATATGACATTATTATTGTGCAAAGCTTCATTTTTATGAAATTGCCTATTATAGCATTGCATTTTATTTTTACTAGCCAACGAAGTCATTTTCAAAATAGCCAATATATTTTCTTACGAAGTGCTTGAGACCCACTCGCTGGGTCTAAGCTCATTTTGAGGTTCGACTCAACCTTCTATTATTTAATATTATTCACAGACACACTCGAGGAGTCGTAGAGGACGCGAGGGAATTAATTAAGTTTTTGCAGATAGTGTTGGGACATTCACTCTATTTCTGTTATTGTGACGTATTTTTGTACTTCAGGTAAATAGTTAACATCCTAGAAAATTTAATGTTTTGTTAAGTTAAAGTAGTTGTATCCGAACTTGTGATAGTAGCTGACAGATGTATATAAGGAACTATGGAGATGTTTTTTTTGATATTGCAGATGTAGATAATGACATGGATGGTTGTGATAGAGAAATTTTAAAGATTTGTTTATGGAATGTTTCACATGAATTTCCAGGTATAGGATAACACTTGGGAGTCCATAATATAGAGGAATTGCTGTCGGATTTTTTTATGGAAATGTTAAATTAGGATTAAGATGAACAGATAGTTTAAATTTACATGTCGCACTCGTTCCGGCTAGCGGTTCAGGTCGTGACACCAAATATCACCATGATATCATACTAATTTCAACTAAATTCAACACTTCTATCATCTCCATCAAGACTATTACATTTTAATGGTTTCATAATTATTGAAATTGACCATATGTAGATGGGCAAGTTAGGAATGTTTGTTTTGAATGAAATTTGAAACACATATTCTACTCAAATAAACTAAGTAAATTCCCATAAGTTTCCTTCAAAAAAATCAAAAACTAATTAGAAAATTAGCCGGGTGTAGCTAGTTAGTTGCACCCCATGGTGTACCTTCCATTTTCCCTTATATATATTCATATGTATAATATTTAATGTTGTATACTAAAATTACATTTTATGTATACTATAAGATATATAGGTGAGGTTGGGGAACATGCACCTAGGTGCATGCAAATTTACATGCACTAGGGCCTATATCTTTCATGTTTTTTACTTTTTTGGAAAATATCACAATGTATATTCATCTATATATTCTTCCATTATGCCATCCAAATTTCATCAGAACACAGAGACTCTTATGCCCTCCATCTAGAACAGATCAATTACAGCAATTATAAGACCGTTAAAGTTGTTCTAGATGGAGGGCATAGGAGTCTCTGTTTCTGATAAAATTCGAATGACATATAGGAGGGATACATGGATGAATACACATGTGATATTTTCCAAAAAAATAAAAAAAAATGTGGAGGATATAGGCCTCGGTGCATGTAAAATTGCATGTGCCTGGGTGTATACTCCCCAACCCCTATATACATTATCTATGTAATTTATACTCATTCAATTATATTTGAGTATGTCTTTTATATTTCATTCTGGTTCGATTTGTTGGTTCAACCACATCTTTCCCATCGGTTCGGTTCAATCCGATTTTTAAGAATGACGAAGTTATCATCTCAACATGACCTTTTCAACAAGATTTTCAATTTAGCTGTAAAATGGGTTGAGGATCTCCTCCTTGTCAAAACTACCCTTTCCTAAGCTATCCATGGAAAGCAAGTATGTCTCAGCAACGTCAATCCCAACCACCATTGCAACCATTCCACCGACGGATTTAGCCTCCTCGATAGGATTAAGTGCACGAAACGCAACAAAAAGGATGCGGTTAAGTGTCCCATATAGTGCGGGCAACAGCAAACATCAAGACAAATCCGTGGATGATTAGAGACAGACTCCCAGATTTGGGAGGATGAGTGATGGAGTTGGCTTCCTCTTCAGTGGGATTGCAAATAATGGAGTGGAGGGTCCCTCCGCGTCTCTCCCACGCCGTTGCTTTGCAGACCGCACTCACTCCTACACAGGTCAGGTGGAACACATGTTATTATTCCTTATCTCACACCTAAATTCAATTCAGTAGACTATGCCTTCGAGAGAAAGTGATATGATCCCGTGGGATCGAAAATTTGACATTCTGACCGAACTAGTGCAAACTGGTTAGGCAAACCAATCCCATTCACCGGTCCAGCCTTCCTTATGGATGTCGTGATTTTTTTCTATTTTGCAAAATTGATTCAGAAATCCAACTGTATAGATTGAATCTTTGCTTGATGTTCTACACATATACCAAATTTCATTCAAATCCAGTCTGATTTGCAATTTATCTTAATGATCAAAGCTCATGTCCTTTTTTAATGGCATTTAAATTGCTTAAATGTTAACATGTACGTTGGCTATTAAGATAAAATAGCATATTAGCTTAGATTTGAGTAAATTTGGTAGGCATGTAGAACATTAAAAATAGATTCAATCTATACGATTAGAATTTGGGAATTGCTATGTAAAAAAATCAATTTCAGTTGAATTGGATTCAAAAAGGCCAATTAAACCGGTTATTGGATTGAAAATTTGACATTCAGACCAAACCGATGGAAACCAGTTAACGGGATCGATCCAGTTTATTGGTCCAATCGCCTGGTGGATAGGGGTGCACATGGATTGGATTGGTTCGGATTTTAGCTTAATATGTATCCAATCCAACTTTAACAGATTTTTAAATTTTCGAATCCTATCTGATCATCAAATATCTAAATCAAATCTGATTCAATCCATCAGATTACAGATTGGATCGGATTGGATCGGATTTTATACTTACAATTTCCTGCCCAATAGTCTAATTTACATGTCTATACTTTACAAAACACCAGCCCTTGAACATTTAAAAAATGACTTATTGATCATATGAATAGAAATAAAGCAAAAAAAAACATATCAAGTTAAAAATTGAAGAATTCCATTAATCCATTGAAAAGTTGAAAATCACACAATCAAACTAAAAGATTATATTGAATTTGAAATTTAATTTTCTTTAATAAACAATACATTAGTTTGTTTTTTTAATTGATTTCCACCAAATGATTCCAATAAAAACAACAGAAGTTATCAAATAAGGATACAAAGACAAGTTAGATATATAAAAAATATAATTTCGGTGATCCGATATTGATGAAGTCCATGATTAACTTAGAATGTTAAGCTATGCCAAATCCACCACTCACAAGAACATCCTTCAAGGCTCTATAATATATCATTAAAAAAATGAGAATCATAAAACATTCATACTTGATTGAGTATGCAAGACAAAACTAACTTAAATATAGTCCACCATTTAGGCATCATGCCTCTCATTTAAAAGGGATTTGAAAATAGAATTTATTTGTAAGATTATATCTCTAGTCAAAATATGCAGATTCTATGAAAATATGAATAAAAAATATTTATCAAATTAAAAATGAAGGAATTAAATAATGTTTATCTCTTCTTAGATGAGTATGTGTAATTGATCCAATTTCATCACTAAAATAAGGTTACAAGATAGAGCAAGTAAAATGTAAGAAGCAAAGAGATCAAAAATATCTAACAAATGTACCGGACAACTATCCCAAATCTATTGTCTTTTAATGAACATAAGAAGAGTGGAAGCATTCGGAGGCCAAACAGTATCACATAGGAGGGGATTATGTTGTTTGCGATGGGCGGCGATATCGCGGGGACGTGGGTACGACAAATTTGTGTTGGAGAGGAATAACATTATGCAAGAGGTGGGCATCATCGAAATGGACTGAGAGGGAATCTGGAGTAATTTCGACGACCAATAGTGAAATAAGTTATACTTTTACATAGTCATAGTGTATTATTTTGGAGATTTAACATTTGCCTATTAAGAGAGAAGAAATGGTGATATCAAGAGGACTTGTATCCAACATTGATATTAAAAAAATGACATGAATGACATTGATTATGTCCTTAGAGAGAATTCCAAATAGGTGCACATAAATATTATGTATGTATATATTTATATATGTATGTATGTATCTACATGCACACATGTGTGTTAACGGATTGGATCGGATTGGATTTTGATAACAATCAAATCTAATCCATACTTTAATGGATTTCAAAAATTCCAATCCGATTCGATTCATTATAATGATAAAACCAAACTAATAGCATCGGATTGGATCGGACTACGGAATTTATCCGATCCGTGTAGGTGGATGTGTGATTTTATTATCTTTTTGCAAAATTGATTCCAAAAATCCAAACACATATATTAAATCTTTCTTAATGTTCTACATATCTAGCAAATTTCGCTCAAATCCAATTTGATTTGCTATTTATCTTAACAGTCAAAGGTATTGCCCTTTTTTTTAACAAGATTTAAGTTGCTTAAATATTGACTATTAACATAGAATAGCATATTAGACCAGATTTGAGTTAAATTTAGTAGACATGCAGAACATTACAAAAAAGATTCAATCTATATACTAGATTTTTGGAATCAATTTCGCACAAAAAAATCGCAGCAACATTTGCTATAAAATGGATTATAGCCTAATTGCTCTCAGTTTGACGTGGAATTGCGAAGGCCACCTCAAAGTAAGTGTTTAGGCAGCATGTTGGGTCCAATCTGAGCTATTATCAAAGAAAGTTGACCCTATCAATTTACTTGAGTTGAATCCAATTGGATCTAATAACATTTTTCAAAATATTCAACTACAAGTTAACGAGTAGTCATCCTCCACTTTTATAATCTATTACATTGGGAATCAAGCTAGAGTTATGTTCATTGCATTTTATTCAGACTGGCAACTCAAATCACAATCCAAAGATATGAGTTTATGTTTGACAAGAACGAATGGGATGTGACAAAAATAAATCATGAATTCAAACATATGTTTGGATTGCAAGTTAAAATTAAGACGCATAACATTTAAGTTTTGACTTAGTTGGTTTTGCTGCGAGAGTTTATGGATTGGGGTAGTAAAATACTATTGATGTGATATTTGAAAGAATAGTAAAGTCGCTAATTGAGAAGGATTTCAAAGAAAAATGAAATGATTTTGTTGGTATTGAAAGTGAACGATATTGAAAAAAAATATAAATAACAATCTAAAAAGTTTTGATGTGATGCGGTCAAATTGATTGTAATATAGTGAATTAATATGTAACAAGAGCTCAAGCCCTTCATCAACAATGGTGAAATGGAGAATTTTATTAAAGAGGATCTAGGTATACATCTTATGTTTAAAATGGAAACATTATTTGTATTTTTATATGATATTTTAAAAATAGATTTAATATTTTTAAATGATTTTCTTTAATTCCGATAAACTTACAATTTAAATCTATTATTAAGGTTCGATTTCAAATAAATAATTATTTTTCGATGGGGATTTTTAAATTTTAATATATCTAATAACTTAAGCCTCTCCAAATCCATCCCAAAAGGTAACTATCAAGTGAATTTTTATAAACAAAAAAAATCATGGTTAAAAGGAAACACTACGATTTATTTCATTTAGCTAGAAACAATGAGAGATATAAACGAGCCACTTGAATGATTGTATACAATACATAAACGGAATTTAAAAAGGGGGATTTAAGTTTAAAATCCTGATCTCCAAAATAGTTAGCAGGTTACTCTGCCACTTGATCATTAGATGAAACTATACATTTCTATTAAAAGACTATATACTATACAATTAAAGAGCAGCCATATTAAAAACTTATTACATTGTACGAGTAAAATATAAAAATCACGAAGAAATCATTCCCATCATATATACTAGTTTCAATCTTCAACCCCAACATAACCTGAGGAATGGTGAGAATGAAATGGAACCCATGAATTTCACATAAACAACCTTAAGCTTTACATGGATCGATTTATCAATGTAAGAATTAATTAACCATTATGTATACTAAAACCTGCTAGGCTGCATTTTTTCCAAGAAAAATTTTGTGATTATCGTCGCAACGGTTGGAGTAAATGTGTGAAAGTAATAGATTGTGAGTTCAAACCTTTAAGATGTTATTTTTTATTTTATTTTAAAAAAAAGATAAAAATGCAATCAAGTTCAAATAATATTCAATAGACTTTGGAATAATTTCGTTCAAGTAATGGATATTGAATTGAATATAAATAATTAACTATAAGCATATAATTAATATGAATTTTAATATTTTAATATTGATTAATATTAAATAGTATGCAAATATCCTTTTGTTGTGCATAATTACATGTACACCATTTGAATCTTATTTCTCTATTTATATGACAACCTTTTATTTAAATGAACATGACATGCATTTGAGTTTTCCTACATTCAAATTATCTTTAATGATATGATTACAATTCTAAAGTTTTTTATATGAAACCATAAAGTGAATATAATAAACCAATATGCCATTCATTTATTAATATCAAACTATATTAATACAATATAATAATAAAAGTTGTTGAATGTCCATAAAATTGAAAAATATTCATAAGTAGAACATATTTTTTAAACATACATTCACATATAAACACCGGATTCACACTAGTTAACATTAATTACAACAAAAGCATGGATTAAATTTTCACGAAATATCTACTAAAATTCGTTGAAATTTCGATTTCGGCAGGTTCTGGGTATCAAAACTCCCTATATGTCGATTACCCAGACTTCGATTGATATAGATGGAATTTCTCTGATTCCTATGTATATCAACGATATTAGTCCCGTCTGGTAAGGTATGGTGCGACAGAGGGTACATAAAATGATCTTCAACTTGGAGAGTTCCCCCTTTGGGTTTAAGCAATCGAGATGAACTAACTCTATAGTTTCTAGATATCCGATATAGCCTTTTTGTTTCACTCTATTTGTCATTTATCTTCATAAATAGACGCATCTTTACTGTAAATCTGTAATTAATTCTGCAATTCATTAGAACTTTGTCTATGATAGTTATTTCTATGAACAAAATATTGTTTAATTACTCATTATTTATATTTTAGAATCAAATGCTCATCTATTTTTATGAACAAAATATGCCCAGTAAGTGTGGTTAACTTAGTTATTTTGATTTTTATTTCAAGTATCTATCAGTCTGCTCAACAATATGTCTGATATGACCGATATGTGTGATATAAGATGTATGGATGAGAGATATGTGTGATATAAGTGTTCATCCATAAGCTATTGTTGGTTTAAGATCTTGAATTGGATGATATTAAGCTCCACTATGTATCAGTCAAGAATTAACACTAACATAGATTTGACCGATACACTGATATGTGCGATACATGGGGCATATATGAGCAATATGTGCCATATAAGTGTGTATTTATAAGTTATTTATTGTTGTTATAACTTGGAAGATCTTAATTTGCAAAAAAAAATGATCGGAAAATGGTTTTTTGAGCCATTTTTGACATTTCCACCGAAATTTCGATTTTGAAGGATCGAATTGAAATCAAAATCAAGATTTTGAACCTTGCAACAAACTCTAGTTCTGCATATATACAAGTCAATGCAAAATAGATTCATTAGATAGGATAAGGATATATATATATATAATTAAAAAGGTATACATGTCCATCCATCCATCCTCCATAACTTCTATTATGTAGGAGGGCCACTGACCATGCCATTAATGTTTGACACGAACATTCCTATTTTACCCTTAGATTGATTTCTTTGTGAATTATGTGTCCTTGCATTATTTGCCAAATGATCTCCATGTCTAGCCCCTTCCCCTCCATCAATGCCACCTTCCTACTGAAAGCCTAGTTGTAGCTCCTTCCCCTTCCAACACATGACGCCTCCTCTACGCTTGCCTCTCCAAGCTCCTCCCATCCTGATTGTAACATCGTTAGTGTCGGTTGCAGAAATAAAGGTCGGGGTCGAGCCCTACTCCGTGATATAATGTTACCCCTTCTCTCACCTCGTCACTCTCTACCTTCGCAAAAAATGTTAAGATGACTTTTATGAGGGTCTAAAACATCCCAACTAAAAAGGTAGCAAAGATAGAGTGTTGCTGAGGCGACCGCCCACGAAAGTCAAATCAGACAACAATAAACACACAAATGAATATAGTAATGAAAAGCAAATAAAGGTAGAGTTAGAATTTATTATATTCTACAAACAAAGGTAGATAATGTGTAAGCACGTAGAGGTCAAACCATAATGAGAAAACGTGATAGACTGTGCAATGATGTGCAAATTTGTCCTTTCTCTTGTCTTTTATTGAAATATTGTATGGATTTTTAATTATATATATTTCATAGATTTTTGTTTTTTCTATTTGTTTTAATTTTACAATTTTTATTTATTTTTTATATTTTTCTAATTTCTAATTTTATTTTTCTTTTACTATATGATATATAGATTAAATGGGCTGCCCCTGCCCCATTTTCGCACAATTTTTTTTTGCAAAATATCACCATGAATATTCATCTATGTATCCCTCCTATATGTCATTCAAATTTGGTCAGAAACAGAGACTCATATGCCTTCCATCTAGAACAGGTCGATTACAACAATGTTTATAACCGTTAAAATTAAATGTTCTAGATGGAGGGCATATGAGTTTCTATTTCTGATGAAATTCGAATGGTATATTAGAGGGATATAGATGAATATACATGGTGATATTTTTCAAAAAAAATACGGAAAAATAAGGGTAGGGGAAGCTCTATTTTTTCCCTAAATATATTATATTATATAGGATATAATAATTATAAATATGACTAAAAATAATCAACATTTACAGAATAGAATACTTTTATGTTTTGTTTTTATATTTTAACAATTTTTGTTATTTTTGGAGATTTTTTACTAATTTTTTATATCATTATAAAGTAATGGCTTATAAAATTAGCAGAATGTTTTAAGTATTAAAAATGGATAAATGATCCAAAATTCTTTAAAACTATTTTTCATATATAATAAATAATATAAATAAAATCAAAATATGAAAGAAATATTTTTAGATTTTTAAAAGCATTTTTATAATTTTATAAGGATTTTGGAGTTTTAAAATTTTTAGTTATTTTCTTTTCTATTTTTAGAGATTTTTGGTCTGGAGTTATAAAATACTGTAATAAACAAAATATTTTTTGGAATTTTTCAAAAAGATTTTATATTTTTTTGGATTTTAAATGCAAACATGGATAAAATGTGCTCTTTTTGATGTTTAATCAATAGGCAAAGTGCATAAAATACAAAACAAATTACAGAGCATAAAAGAGTATGCATCCATGTACCTTATCCTATTTTCCATATTTTTAGAGTACGGAAAATATTTATAAAAATTGGACAATCAAGCACAAAAGTATTTAAACTGATCGGATCATGTTTATAATTAAAATATAAGGAAAGGATTTACGTCCAATTTCCAAAAACTTTACAATTGATACTTGAATTTTATTGAACATTTTAAAATCATAAAAAATCGAAGGTGTACCCCCGTAAATTGCCCACCTCATGTGGGGGACCACGTGAGTTGAGCTGAGAAGGACCAAAATGTCAATCTCCAAAAGTATGAGGGCCTTCATGTAATTATTTCAATATTTTTACAATTACAAAAAATATTTACACCACTAAAAATAAAATAAAATAAAGGGGTAATGTACAATTTGCCCCTTATTTGTGCGCCATCATGCGACTTAGGATTGATAACTTGATACGTGGTGGCACTGAACAGAGCAGTGATGCTTCGTGTGTAGGCAGCTTGGATTATATCATGCTCCCGATCTAACAGTTGGAATGATGCGTAATTGGACGGTCGCCTAATCAACCTGGATGTCCATTATTCATCTGATGGCTGGGAGATATGGCGGAGGAACTGGGAAGAATAGCCGTCCGACGACCTTGGATTGAGACTCGTGAGTAGCTCCAGCCATTCCCCATGCAACTGATGGGCTAGGAACCTTCTTGGGGTGGCGTTGGAGGTGGCTGATGGTCGGAAGAAGACCAAGGACCTAAGGAATGAGTCCTGGTAGCTTGAGAAGCACACTGAATCTGGAGCACCCTTTTGAACTTCAAATGGAGCTCATATACCCCTTTCAACTATTGTACCTGAAAGAAAATAATGGTGAAGCAAAGGTGAAGCAATATAGGTTATTATTGGTGGGAATCCAAGTGGAGATTGATGGGGTGAGGAGGTCCCATGATGGGCAACAGAGGTGGACCTCGATAGTTCATATCAGAGGGGATCTAGGTGAGCTAGGGAGTGCAAAAGGTGAAGAAACGGAGTGGGAGCGAAGTGGAGTGGCTTGTATGGTCGGAACGAGCATGTGACAGTGAAATAAGGGTGGCTTCGGCGAAGCTAAAAAACTTAAATATTTGTTAAAACAATAATTAAAACCTAAACTGAGATGCATAATCGAAAAACAAAAAGGAAAACTACCTATAAATTGAAGAAGTGTAACTTGAACTTGGGTTACACGCCACAAAGTAGAGGTAGTCGGAGCGTCGCCTCGGGTACACCTCTCCTCCTCCTACGTCTGCTCTAGAGCCTCAGGGGATCCACATCTGTCACCAGGGTACGCACTAGGTCAAGCATAGAGGGATTAAGGATTTAAAAAGGGACCAAATCAGAGGAAGGAGGTAGAGGGTTTTATTTATATGCACAGAGATTGTCCCTTATTGACCAGTAATTAGTGAGAGATCGAGGGTATGCACAAGGGTTTAGAGGATAAGGCTTGTATTAGGATTAGTGGATGTTGAATTTGGCATGAAGAATCGAAGAAAAAGAATGAAGGGACCCCAAAGAAAAAATGGAGCAAAATTAGAGAGGTGATGGTTCTGACGTAGTAGAGGCGCCAATGGGCGCAGTTGACCAGGGGTAACACAAAATAAATAATCTGGTTAGTCCATGCGGACGAACCAGGAAAAGGAGAATCAAAATTTATTGGTAAAATCGATTATAATTAATAAATGAATTAGGGAAATTTTGATTATAAAATAAAAAATGCTTATTATTTTATGTAGTATTTAATTTATATTTTATTTATTTTTATGATGTTATTTATTACAACTTATTATTTACATGTATACTTATCAGTATATTTACCTATATTTTGTATATTTCATTTTTATTTTTATTTTTTATATTATTATATTATATAATTATTTTATATATTTATAACTTATTTAAATATACACAAATATATTTTTCTTCTATTTTTGTAAGGTCGTATGTACACCTAACTAAATAAGGGTGTAAATTATATATGCATATGTATAGTACATTTATCTATGTATTTTTGTATCTTTTATTTTTAGTGTATTTTTAATGGTTTTGTTTTATTTTTATATTTTTGATGGAATATAAATAATATTTACAAGGGTATAAAAATATCACATAAATAAAAAAATAAAAGATTAATTTCTCCTTTTATTTATATATGTGTATTAGCACATACATACAATTCGTCTATACATGATAATATACTTATTTATTTTATCTTAATCTAGATGAATGTATTCTATTTTAATTATGTATTTGTCATAATGTAATATTTATAATTTTATGAAAAAATAAAGATTTGAAAAATATAAAGATTAAATAAAATGATATTTTATTCAGATATATTGTACAATAGGGGTGTAAAACTTAACTTTTGCATCTTAACTCCAAATTAAATGAAATCGCCTTCATTAAATAGCTAATAAAAAAGTTATATATAATTAAAGGTGATTTTGGTTCATTTTGAGTTGTTATATAGAAGATACAAGTCTGAGAAATTGGGATATGGGGATTTTATTTTGAGTATAAAATGTACATTGTGTATTATTTTTGTGTGAAATAAATTTTGTATTTTTCTATGTATTTTTATCTACAACTAATGTACAAATTTTATTAATTTGATGAATAAATAATAAATAATAAAATAGGTTCCAAAAGTGAATTATTGAAGAATAAATGAATAGGAATTTTATTGTGTTTTTGGCCCTTATCTCCCCTACTTTATTCATTATCGACCAAGTCAATTCTTAACTTAGTCTCCAGGTTTAGAATCATAAAATATCTTTTATATTTTATTTCATTTTACTTTATTTCCTTTATTCTATTATTTTGGTATTAAATACAGTATTTTATTGTAGAGTAAATAATGAATGCTATTTTGCATAAATTAATGCTATTTACAAGTATTCAATTAGGTTTCTAAGGCCAAAATGATGGAATAAATGTGATGAAATAGAGATTCATCAACAACTATCCTGATGGAACCCCTAATTAGCGAAGGCAACATCACCTCCACGCTCTATGATGATGTGTTATTCGGCGTCGTTGCCACGAAGGCGAAGAACCGTGTGTCGCAAGAGGCGGAAGCAGAAGAACAAGAAGTTTGCGGCTGCTAAAGGAGCATTTACTTCGCCTCCTCCACCATCCCCTTCCTCCTCTGACCTCGCCGCTCCAGCTCCTCCCCTCTCTCCATAACGCTGTCAACCTATCTCGCCTATGATCTCCTCCAAGAGAAGCCCTCTCTCCTTGAGAGCAATGTTCCCAGATTCCCCTGTTCCTTCCCCCACTTTGATATCCTCTTCGATGCGGTCTCCGAGACGTATACCATGGCTTGCCACTGCTACTTGCCCGATCGTTTCCGACTGAGCTACTTGTCCGAGTTGTAATTAGACTATGTTATGGATCACACTGGAAAGGTAACTGAATGACATGTTCTGCCTTGAGGCTCTGCTGAACTGTTGCCTGCCTTACACAAGTGATGGTGATCTTTTCAAGTACATTTTTATTGATTTTTTCAAATACACATTTTTTGTGATATTTTTTAGATGTTACAATTACAAATTTCTCAAAATCAGCTACGGAATTGTTCTGTTCAATTGTTTATGTGTTGCCTTTCTTCATGGATGGATCTCCTCCTCTAGACCTCACCCAAGCCTATCACAGTGGTAGAGGACCTCGACAAGCACCTTCCCCACTTGCTCGGCCTCCTCAACCTCATGGACGAGCTCTACTTGTGTTGTTGCGTTTGTTAACTTGATTAAAGAACAATTGGAAAACATGCGAGTATCGGAATGAATAATCAACAAGAACATGTCTCATGAAGCCTAAACTTTTGTTATATCCAACAAGAGCAATACATATCAAGTAATTGGTGTTTCCAACCGCAATCAAAGTACATATATCATTGCTTGGAAACATTAAACATTTGAAAGGTATGGGACTAAATCAGAACGATTCATACTTTGCTTTCACTCTTACTCCTCATTCCAGATATGTGATTACAAATCCATGATCATGCGTCGTTCTTCCTTACCGAGAGAAGGTAATTTATTACTTGGTTTTAGTTTCGTTGTGATTGTTGATTAGGTATCTAAACTCTCATCAGTGATTCTCCTCACCATTCATGCAAATCGCTAACCTATTCGATTTCGATTTGATGGAATGCCAAATATTTTTAAGAAAACTTTGATTGCTAAAGATTTAACTTTGGTTTCTCCATTCAGTAGAATTGTCAAATTTACGGAGATTGAATTAGTTTATGAAATTTAAATAAATGTTAACTTCCAGAGACTCTGGAGATCATTGTATTGCCCGAGCTTGAATTACCATGTTTTTTTGCAGTTTTCCTATCTGTTTGCAGCAGGCTCGAGATATGACACAGAGAATTTCGTCCCGGTGCTGGTTCCTAAAGCATCTCATGGGAAGTTCTTTACCAGAGATTCATTCATTGTTCTGAATGTAAAGTTGTGTTCAATGATATCGATGATTCCATTTCTTGTCACAAAGGATTTACCTTATTTTGTCTTGCAGACAACTGAATTAGAAGGTGGTGCATATCAGTGTGATATCTGCTACTAGCGTGGACAGGCTACTATCAAGGTATACTTCAGTTTTTTTCATTTCATTCTGATGTCATAGAAATAATTTATTGAATCATTGGGCCACATTGTATTGTATTATACATTTATCTACTTATTACTTGATCTGAACTTATTCACATGCTTATCCACATGCATAACATGAATTACATTTTCAGAATTCATATCACATGCTTATATTAATTTTCCTGCACAATCATGTTCTTTCTCTCTTGTTCAATTTAACAAAAAAAATGAATAGAGACAATATCATATAGAAAGAAAACATCCCAAAGAACAAGTTCAATATTGGCCAAGACCATAGAAAAGACTGATGCAGAAAAATAAATGAAGGACATCATCAAAGTAAGCCATGATTTCTAGATTGCAATACATGTAACAATAGGTAAGATAGGAAGTTATGATATTAACACATAAACGAATCCAAGTAATTTTGTGAGAAGATGCTTGTCCTTGGACATGCAGACTTGATATGTGAATCACACATATAGTATTATACATAAATCTAGCAAAAACTTGGTGATTGTGGCTAGAAAGGCGAAATACTGACGTAATCCTTCATAATTTATTTCATACAACGCTACGGACTCAGAAAACAATGAATGTTGAATTATAGATGGATAACAAATCTTAGTTACACATTTTAGTCACAAAACAATTCTTCCATAAAAGTTTATACATGACTCTTAAAAGTATCGTACGGGAGCCTTGTGAAAAAATATTGGCACTTTTTGAAGTATAATTCGTATATAAGCTCTACGTTCAACGTATACTATATGGAGTTCGCTGGCAGTGCATGAGCGGTTGCATGCAAGGTGACGAGTTGCACCGGCTAACATTAGCTTAGTGAAGAAGCTGAATTCTCCACACAGGAAAGATTATCACAGCGAAACCTCCGGGCACCTGTTAATTCTCAAAAATTATTTCTAATAAAATTGTAATTTTATTTGGAATCATGAATATGTTTTCTGATTATTAGATGTATATTATCAGGTGCTTTCTTTTTGAACATGCACAGATCACATATTCGGGTTCTTCCATTGTGATAACAAATCTTGGCGAATAAAGATAGCATAATAGGAATACAAAGAGATGAATTCAAGTTAGAAAAAGATTCAAGTAAAATGATGCACCTATTATATGTCATTACAATGAACTTGCATACAAATTTTGTTTTTTTTTCAAAGAGTGCTTATTCGGGAGGGGATCCCTTGTTGTCAATGGTTTCAAAGCATGGGATAGTATGACCACATCCATTTAAGGGTGATCCAATAATTGCGATCATTTGAAGCAAAATTCACTTGCAGTCACTCCAACAGTTGTGCTAATTTGAAACAAAAATCACTGGCATGTATTTTCCAGTACTTGAGGTGAAGATACTCACATACCCATGCAATGCACAAGATCCCTACTAGGTCAATGAAAATGGAAACATACTTTCAACCATTGAAAGGGAGGCGCCATTATTTGATTCAAAATTTATCTTTAAATCTTTGAAAAAGGACGTGAAAATGAAATTTGCTTCCCATTCTCACCTCAATTCTTTACATGTGTTTGGTTGAGGCAAATGAGAATGTGGTATATAATAAGACAACATTATTTATATTTACATATATAATTGCCATCGAAGTTGTTGGATTGTACCAATGGGGTTCTCCTTGGGCTTGTAGCACTACAAGAAAAATGAGTTGTGACCACGGAATGTGGCTACGGAAACTTGTGACCATGATAATTCTCCGTGGTCACTAGTTTCTTGTAGCCACAATCCGTGGCCAAAGTCTTCATACAAGGGTTGTGGCCACGATAAATTCTGTGGCCACTTGTAGTGGCCACGACATATTCGTGGCTAGAGAACTCTCGCGACGAGACTTGTAGCTACGGCTACTAGCCACGACGTGTCGTGACCAGAGCCTAATTCTGTGGCCACAAACCCCATATCCGGGACCATAGTTCTGTAGCCACAACTTGTTTTCCTTGTAGTATAGGTTCCAATGCGAATTTATAAAGAAATCAATGGCTTAACTAGTCTTATTTTCTATGGAAAAGAGCATTATGGAGGTTCAAATGGGAATTTATAATGAAATTAATGGCTTAACTAGTCTCATTTTTCATTGACAAGAGCATTTTATGATCCATATTTTTTGGGATTTTTGGGCGGACCAATGTTAAGTTCAACTGACGTGCATGCCTTGCCCTTTTGAAAGTTCATAGAATATGATTACCAATTTAATGCCATTCACTAATTTTAAATAGAGAGATAGTATTTGTGTCCAAAAACCTACATCAAAATCTACCCAATCTTAAAATAGTTACTCGCATGCCATCTAACATGGCACCTTAATCCCACATGATATACAAAATTTCAAGATTTTTTTATTGAAAAATATTTTTTAAAAGGATACGAACACAACCTCACCTCCAAGTTGCAAGTGGCAAAATGGTGCGCTCTCGTCGATGAGTGCGAACGATAATAGAGACGTGATGGTGCAAGCTAGCGACAACGATTATGGTGCAGCGAGCAGTGGAGGCAATGGTACTGCTACCATTGGTGTGGATCTGTTTCAACACTTGGTAAAATTGTACATTGAGCAACTCATTTGGTGTTGTAATAACTTATGACAAGATTGTAGACTATCCAAAGTCTGTTTCATTCCCCTTCTAACAAGGATGGGGAGTTCATTGATTTTTTTATTTTTAATCACATTCTTTTTATCTTTTTCCTGCAGTTTTGAGTTTTCTAAAAGAATGACTTTATTTTCATTTATTCTCTGTAAGTGGTGAGAGCCTCTATGTTTAATTTCCTTGATTGTGCAATCATAACCTTAAACCAAATACTTAATATCACTTCATAAGCCCATCTAAAGCGATTGGATCTATTCGAACTATTTGATTCTTGCCCGCTAATAAAAGTTTCTATTTAAGATGATTCTTGACATGCATTTGCCTATAGATTGGGTTTATTTATATTCTATTTTACATCTATATGAAGAGTGTTGGGAAGAGCCATAAGTATCACTAATGCTTGCATCAACCATTAGTTTTCGTCTTGCATAAGCATTACCAAATTCTCTCTCTAGTTTTGCTTAAAACACAATAAAACTTGATAGATTGTTTAAAAATATCCAAAAAAAAGTCACAACAAAAAGTTACAAAAAGGGTATTTAAAACCTATACCCATAAATAAAAACCTTAATGGGTTTCATTGTAATGGATCAATAAAAACACACATTAAGTTCAAGTAGAAAGTAGGTTTTTTAGTTATGGGCCTAGCAAACATTTTATGAGAAAGTGATTGTTAGTGACTTAAGTTTTTCTAATGACCCAGTCGCATATTTGTTTTGTAGATGGATTAACTTTTTAGGTAAAATTTTGTAGAATCTCTTTGATGAAAAGTGTAGAAAAGCTAAAAGCAAGCTCAAAGCCTGAAAGCGACTCTGAAGGATTCTGCTTGAAGGCTCAAGATTCAGAATCAAATTGTAGAAAAAATCAAAGATTCAATTCCAAAAGCTCAACTTTTGAAGACTTCAGAATCTGGCGTGACATATTATATAGTTTTACTTTATGCTAAAAATAATCTTATAGTTTTCATATATTCTTAATCAGCAAAGAAACTTAAGCCAGAATCATCAATTTTACAAAACTGGTCCTTGGATATATGATCGATCACATTGACACCCCTGATTGATCACCCTCGATCGATCATCTTGTTTCTCATGACCGATCAACCCTGATTGACCAACCTTTTGACCACGACACTTTTTGAATTTCATGATAATGATAAAAAATGATCGATCACTTTTGTGACATGAATGATCGCATTGCTTTCATGATCAATCATTTTGTGGATTTAGAAATCAAAACGTTGGACTTTCGACTTTTGGACACCAACGACTCTGTTGAGTCCAACGATATGTAGGGGACCCTATAACTCATTGTTTGAGACATACATCTGAGAGAAGCATCATTTACTCTCAAAAGAAAAGAAAGAGTGATTGTTTTGTGCTATATTCGAGTTCTTACAATGTTTCTACAATCTCGAGCTCTCTTCAACCAAAGCTTTCTTGTTATTGAAGTTGTTTGTACTCTTTGTTATTTATTGTGATCATCATCATCATTCTCGAGCATATTCTACACCTAAAGTTTGTAAGCTTGTGAATTCAAGTTTATTGTTTAGCTATATTCCGTTTAGCATTTTTTGTGATAACAATCTGAGTTTTTGGGATAAAGATAAACCTGAGTTTGTTTATAAATTAAACAAAGCTTTACATGAACTTAAACAAGCACCAAGAACTTGGTATGATAGATTAATTTTTTTCTGTTATCTACTATCTTTGAAATTGGAAAACTAGACTCAACCTTATTTACTAGAAATTCAAATGATATTTTAATAATTCAAATATATGTTGATGGTGTCATTTTCTGAGCTATTAATGAAGATTTGTGTAGAGATTTTGTTAAGTTAATGCATGGGGAGTTTGAAATGAGTCTCGTGGAGAACTTAATTTCTTTCTAGGCTTGTAGATTCAAAAACCACCACAAAGGGATCTTTCTAAGTCAAACGAAGCATATTCATGATCTTCTCAAAAGATTCAGGATGGAGATTACAAAAGGAAAGATGACACTAAAGGAAGCTCAAGCTTGGCTTGATGAAGATGAAAGGGTAATGATATTGATGCAACTCAATACAAAGATATGATTGGTTGTTATATCTTACTGTATGTAGACCTTACATACTTTTTAATACTTGTCTGTGTACTAGGTTCCAATCAACCTCAGAAGAAAGTCACTTAAAAAGTTGTAAAAGGGATCTTAAAATACTTGAAAGATATTTATAATTATGTCTTATTTTACCCTAGATCACCACACCCTGAATTAAAATCTTATAGTGATAGTTATTATACTAGAAGTAGAACTGATAGGAAGAGTACCAGTGGGATGTGTCATTTCGTTGGAAATCCATTGGTCTCTTCGTTCTCTAAGAAGCAAAACTATGTAACCCTATCAACAACAAAAGTTGAGTACACATCTGCCTCTTTTTCATGCTCGCAGGTGTTGTGGATGAAGTAGATTTTAAATGGCTTTAGTTTAAAGTTTGAAATAGTTAAAATTCTTTGTGATAATAAAATTACTATAAGTCTTTCTAAGAATGATGTATTACACTCTAGGACTAAACACAATGACATTAGACATCAATACCTGGGAAACTGTGCTCTAAAAAGAGAAATTACCTTAGACTTCGTAAAATAGAAGCTGTATAAACTTTGTAGCTACAAAAGATCAACTTGCTGATATATTTACCAAACCCTTAAACCTTGATAGATTTACATATATAAGAACATGCTTAGTTTTATGTCAACATAGGGACATTTTATAGAACTATCCTCTAAAATAAAGTTTTACAAAAAAGGAGCCAAGTAATCATTTGGTTTCAAACAAAAGAGAACGAAAACGAAGGAGCATGGGCTTTTTAATTTAATGGGAGAAGTTCACTAATATCTTTTTGATAATGATAAAAGGGGGAGAGAATTCTCAAAAAGCAAAAAGAAGTAAAGTTTACTTTATATAGATTAAAAGCAAAAACAAAAGAGGAGTTAATATTTGAATCAGACTAAAAAGTTTAAAAAACAAATATAAGTTTTGTTACTAATAAAAAGGAGGAGATTGTTAATGACTTAGATTTCGCTAATGACTCAGTTGCATATTTATTTTATAGCTTTGTTAACTTTTCAGGTAGAAACTCATAGAAGCTCTTTGATGAAAAGTGTAGAAAAGCTAGAAGTTGACTCAAAGCTTAAAGTGACTATGAAAGACTTGGCTGGAAGATTCAAGAATCAGAATTAGATTAATGAAAGAATCAAAGAAAGACTCATTTCTAAAAGCTCAAGATTTGAAGACTTTTCGGATGATGATATGACTTATTTCATACTTTTTATTTTTATGCTAACAAGAATCTTATAGTTTTTGCATTTTTTAATCAGCAAGCAAATTAAGTCAGAAACATAAATTTCATAAAATCAATTTTTGGACATATGATCAATCACCTTGACACCCTTGATTGACCATCTTATTTCTCATGATCGATCAACTCTGATCGACCATCCTTTTGACCATAATTGCTCACTTTTTGAATTTCAGGTCAACGGTCAAAATTGATTGATCACTTTTGTGACCTGTTCGATCACATGATCGATCGTTTTATTTTCATGATCGATCATTTCATGGATTTTAGAAATCAAAATGTTAGACTTTCTATTTTTGGATACCAATGGTTCTTTTGAGCTCAACCCTATATAAGAAATCCTATGTCTCATTGTTTGAGCTACACAATCAAGAGAAAACATCATATACTCTTAAAAGAAAAGAAAGAGTGATCATTTTGTGCAATATTCGAGTTCTTATAGTGTTTATGCGCTCTTGAGCTTTCTTCAATACAAAGGTTTCTTGCTACTGAAGTTGTTTGTGCTCTCTGTGCTCTACTGTGATCATCATCTTCGAGCATATTATGCGTTTAAAGTCTATAAGCTTGTGAATTCAACTTTATTTCTTAACTATATTCTATTTATTATTTTTCGTATAGGTATCTGAATTGTGGGTTCCTTTCTCTATGAGGGATAAAATCTTCCTTTGGAGTTGTCCAAGGAAGGGTATAGGTTGTACGCAAGGTTACTCTCTGGTTAAAGTAATGCTGGAATATGGAAACATGCTTCACCGAGAGAGCAAAGGAGAAGTCTTAAAACAAGGTTCTGGGTCATGGTTTTCATCCACTTGGATTTCCACGTAAAAATCACTGTGCATTTATGGTTTGTTATTCTTTTATCTCTATGATGTGTGAATTATTTTTAATTAGATATTTTTATTATGATAATTGTATATTGCACAATCCACTCCTCCCACCTTCTGCTGGACTTAGAGTGTTATTCCCTAAGGATTGGAAATATAAGCCTTGGGATATGGATTCTTACGAAAGCTCTCATGTTTCATAGTTAGTGATTGAGAGTGCTCAATTATATAGTAGGATCTTCTTGTTGTCACCCTGGTAGGATACAACTCGAAGATGTACAATGTACAAAACAAGGAATCTTTAAAATCTACAAGGATACCTTAACCATTTAAAGGTTTCATTCAATAATTTGACTTGAAAAATACCGAGTAAGAAAAAAATATATAAAATCAAAAAGATATAAAACAGAACTCTTATGACATCACTATGAGCTGGTGAACTTACATGTTTACCTTGTGTGTTTCTTACGTATGCATTGTGATTATGTCTTTTATCATTTCTTTGATGTCATTGTCCCCTTGTGTTTTCAATGGATTCCTTATTTACACTTTCAAATCTTGTGGGTGTGGAGCGGTCTCGAGTTACATCTGATTTTTTATGTTATCCCTTTGTCTATTCCATACAAGTCCTATTCATTTCCCACCTCGTCTTGGGATGACTCTCTTCCTGAGTCGAGCTTGATGTTCCCATTGTGTAAGGTCATAACCCTGATCGACATCTGATCTTCGCCATTGTCTACCTCTCTTCACACTTCTTCTCATCATACACCATCGCAGGATGACTCTCTTCTCGAGACAAGTCTCTCATCATCTTCCATTCCGATTCTGTTCATCCTTGTCCAAGCAAACAAGCCTAAGAAACTTACCACCATGTAAAGATTGACAGAACAAATGGATTGGTCACCAAGAAAATCCAAGAAAAATCTAAGGATTGGTCACCAATAAGACACTCACCCTCCCTCTCGTAGGATACCTTAAAAAAATCTAAATAAGCAGAATTGAGGGGAAAAGAATGGATTGGTCACCACGAAGATCCAATGATCGTAAAACAAAGATGCCCGCAAAATGTAATTAAGAAGAAACAGGGGGGAAAGATTGGATTGGCCGCCAGGAAAATGTAACGATCATAAAGTAAAGAGAAATACAAACTAATCAAGAAAAAATTGAGTGAAGATTGAATTGGTTGACCAAAGAAACTTAAAGATTACAAGCACAAAGATAGCCACACATTAATAAAGCAGATCCCTCATGCACCCCCTTGAGTTGTGCTTCCTCGCATATTCTTCATAAACTCCTCTATGACCTTCTCCGATCTCCCCTCTGCTTCTCCACCTATTGCTCCTACATGCTTTGATTCACATTTGTCTTCATGGAGACGCACCTCCAGGAGCAATCCGAACGTTCCCTTCAACCATACGTGGAGAGGTGCAATTTGTCGAGGTGGAGATCCAACGAGCTTGGTGTATCGCTGTCGAGGAGGTTGATGAAATAATTTGTCGGGGTGGAGATCCAACGACAAAAAATTAATGCAAGCGTTAGCAACCTCCGGTTAATATGTTTTATGGATGTGTTCAATTTGTAGCCAAAGTTCCATTATGCAATCATTTTAAGGATAAGTATCCCACTCAATAAAATGTGACCATTATCCTGGAGTCGCAATATAAAAATAGTAGCAACCACTCATGGTACTCCAAAACAATTTCAGAAGAAAAGAGCATGATGTGACCAATGGACCTATAAGCACTTTTCTGCACCTGTATAAACCCTTTTGTTGTGTATTTGTATATGTTTTCTTGTTTCATCTTTTTTTTTCCTTCTTGTCTATTGTTGCTCATTTTTATGAAGAAACCCAATATAAATACGCGTGCAGTGTTACCTTCCCCGAAAGGAAGTGGATCGTCCGCTGTGCCCTTCGCTGTAGCAGAGTCTGCAGTAGAAGCTGGAGCCGCTCCATCTTGATCGAGCGATTCCCACGAATTCTCATAATCCAGGCTCACAAAAGGTGAGAATTCGTAGGAACTGCTCGATCAAGATCGAGCGGCTCCAACTCCTATTGCAGACTTTGCTGCAGCAAGGGGCACAACAGACGATCCAACCTATCCCTGGAATGGATCGTCTTCTCTATTGCAGAAACTGTGTCGACTTAGCCACGAAACCGAGTCAAGTCCTCTTGTATAAAAAAGGGGAACAGATCCTATGTTGTATGTGTAACTACAGCTGGGACTACCGTATCTTCTATTTTTTTGTTAATTTTTTCAAAAAATCCAACAGTATGGATCGAATGTACGTATATTGTTCTAAATAGCCACCAAGTTTCATTTTGATTCGACATTCTAACTATTTTTTTCTCAAAAGTCAAATAAAAAATCAAATTTAAAATGAGCTTGATACATTATGTTTCTTTTATTTGACCTTTGAGATAAAACAGATAGTAATATTGGATAAAAACGAAACTTGACAGAAATGTAGAAAAATACACAGGCATTCAATTTTTTTAAAAAAAAATCGCGAAAAAAATAAAAAAATACAGCAGGGTTGCTGCAGTTCACCTATCTGCCCCTAAAAAACCACTCTTCCGTTCCCAGCCACCAGCCCCGTACAAAAAGAAGAGGGAGCATCAGCAACGCATCCCACTTCCGGACCGTTGGAACCCCCCACCCACCCTCACCTCCCCTCTCTGCTCCCCTCCTACAAAACCCCTCCTCTCCCACCGCTCCTCTCCACTCCACTGATGCCATGACGAGCCCCGACCACCACAAACCCCCTCTCCCCACCACCACCCGCCCCCGCAACACCCACCGCTGCCGCAACACCATCCTCGCCGTCGCCGCCTCCCTCCTCGCCCTCTCCCTCCTCGCCCTCACCCTCGCCCTCACTGCCTTCCGCCCCAAGCAGTCCATCACCACCGTCCAATCCATCAAGCTCGACGGCATCAAGGCCGGCTTCAACCCCTCCGGCCTCGGCCTCGACCTCAACATCACCGTCCTCCTCGGCCTCTCCGTCACCAACCCCAACAGGGCCTCCTTCCGCTTCTCCGAAGGCTCCTCCCAGCTCTTCTACCGCGGCTCCCTCGTCGGTGAGGCTTCCGTGCCCCCCGGCGACATTGGCTCCCACGGCACCATCGACACTGTCGCCCGCCTTGTCATCATGGCCACCAGGCTCGCCGCCTCCAGCGACGCCTACTCCGACTTCCTCTCCGGTACGCTGAACGTCACCAGTTACACACGAATCCCGGGGAGGGTCAACGTCATGGGGATCTTTAAGCATCGCATGGTTATGTACACCACCTGCGACGTCGCCATCGACACGATGACTCGAAAGGTCGCCGGATCCAACTGCTGGTCGAGGACCAAGTTGTGATCTTTTGAGGTGGTAGTTTAGTTACTGTATATTTTGCAATTAAGATGGGTGAGGATATCTCGGAATCTTTCCAAAAGGAAAGAGAGCAGATGGGTAATCTCGTTGTTTTGGATGTTTGTTCATGAGTGATGTTGTTCTTGAATAGAAGTGGTAGCTATCAGGATCGGACGATCGAGGCTGAAGTTTCTGGATTAATGTGAAGGCTAATGGATGCTGAAGTTCTCTATCTTTTTGACGGAGCTGTCTCTTGCATCCTGAATGTGCGTAGGGTAAGCTACCGTGAGCGGATGTGTATATTTTAAGACGGGTTCTTTTCTGATCATTCGATTGTATCTTTCAGACAAGAAATGTGATGTTTGGTTGAGCTATGTATGTACACGTACTTGTGCTTTCCATGCTCCGAGTAGAAGGCCTTTGATGATGTAAGATGAACAGATTGTGCTGACTTTATCATGCCATTATACTTGGAGTCCGAATGTTATTATAAGAGAATGCACATTTCAATCTCAACTGGAAGCCATGCTTATGAACTGATGTTGGGTAAAATTCCTTTGGCACATACCGATGATCTAAGTTCTGGTGGGTGCTTGGGGAGGTTTTATCCATTATCATTTAAACCATGAGGCGACAAGACTTGGACTGTTGGGTAGCCGGAATTGCAGGTTTTTACAAGTTTCAGTCTTTTCATAGATTATCGAGCGGTTGTGATAAGAGTCTTCGTCGATCAATGAAGATGATGATTAGAGATTGGATAACAAGCACCTACAGTGTTAATGAGATTTTTACCGGTTCCATCAACATGGTATGCATCCGAGAGCAGTTCCTCTGCAGTACTGCAGATTCTACTGCAAAATCGTGGAACACCGGAGCCGCTCGATCTTGAGCGAGCGGTTCCACGAATTTCCTGTTTTTGTGGGTTCATATGGAGAAAAGTCATGTGAAGATCGTGCGGCTCAGATTGATTGCAGCAGACTCTGCAGTACTGCAGAGGATCCACTCTATATACATCCTGAAAAGGCGAGAGTTCATAAGATTCTTGGATATTCGATGCATTGTAACTTTCTTGCTTTGACATCTTGGAGTTTTCCCCCTCCAAGTGGAATAAGGATAAAGAATGCTTTGTTGTCTTTCATGAAGGGGGGGGGGGGGGGGGGGGGACCTTCTCCTTGCATACTTTTATATGTTTGTCTAGTTTAGGAAATCATTTATCCTGCCGGCACTGGAGGTTGGCCCGAGGATGTCGATGGAGGAGATCCCGATGATTGGCAACATAGCCAAGCAAGACTGACTATTACAAGATTGACTGGTACTCGATATAAGGATCGAGTGATCATGTCTTAAGTCGTATAATGATTTTTTTATTGTGATCGATGTATTTAGTCCATTTCTACTAAGTAGTTGATCTTGGCATAAGGATATATTTAGTTCCACTTCTACTATGTTGTTGATCTCGACATAAGGATAGAATAAGGAGGGCAACCGAAATCTAGTTTCATACTACTAAGTTGTTGACCTTCTCCTTGGTTTCCTTACTCTGGGCACCTAGGTAACCTCGGAAAAATATTCAACTTACTCTGGACATACCTATTGATGCTCAATTTGTTGATATGCCTTAAATCCTAACTGACTGACCCAGGTTGAAAAATCATTCTATGCACCTCCTCCTGTCGTACCAAACCCATACTAACTGGGGTGCGGGAATAGCTTTCCCTGATTTTTTTATTAATATGTTCTATTTGTATTCAGCTATTTGGATTCATTTGATTTAGGGATATGTCTGTATGGGAGTAGTATATAAACTCTCTTAGGTATCTCTGTATCCTATGTACTTTCTTAAGTTTAGGGATCTCTGTATCATATGTACTCTCTTTTTTTCTTCATAGCGAAAATCGATCATCGTCGTCAAAGGATGTGGTCTAGTTACATGTGAACCTTGTAAATCCGTGTCTTTGTGCTGGCAAGATTGATCTAGTTTGTGTGTGCTTCCACGATTCACAACAAATTGATATCAGAGCAAGGTTCCGTCATGAACATCAAGCAAGATGATGTCGCACAATCTGAAGATCGAGAAATTCACAAGGACGAATGGATTCAATTTATGACAGATGAAGATGAGCGCTCTTGTGAAGCAATGGTGATCTAGGAACCATTGGATGAGCGCCATTGTGAATCAGCAGCCATCTAGGAACCATTGGACCAGAAGCGGGCATGACTTTTCACCCTTTGAGTTGACGGTCCATGAAGAGAAGGAGTACTGGATGATCATATTGTTTTTGACGGATGAGATTATCGTGAAAGTTGTCGATGAGGATTTCACGGTCCGTCTATGGTTCAGACTTGAAAGTCTATACATAATGAAGCCTTTGTCCAACAAGCTACTGTTGAAATCACATCTATTCTCTCTCCGTATGCAGGAAGATACATCTCTTAAGAACATCTAGATTGCTTAAATATATTGTTGATGGATTTAAGAAACGTAGAGGTTAAAATTGAAATGAGGATGTTGCTTTGATTTGTTGGTTTCTCTTACACTATCACATGAGAATTTTGTTCAATCACTTGTTCGGAGAGAATCGATAATCCTAAAGTCTACATACACGTGAACATCGTCATATGGTTAGCGGGAAGCATGCATCTAATGCAACATGTTTGGTTATGACTCATGAAAGAGTTATGTTGATTTTGGCTATGTGAAGAACGAAAGTAGAAGATCAAGTCGAAGATGACAATTTTAAGGATATCTGCAATTACAAGGAACCTGGACATCGGAAGAAGAACCGTTTGAAGAAAAAAAGGAAATCCACGGTTACTGCCATGGCTCAGGGAGGTGCAAACTTCAAAGATGATATGGATCTCACTGTCACCGATCAGAAGACAACGAGTAACACGTTGATTCTTGATTTATATTATTCTTACCAAATGACTCATAATGAAGATTGGTTTCACACTTATGAGAAGATAGATGAAGGCAATGTTGTCATGAGGAATGATGAAGCATGCAAGATTGCAGGGATCGACTCTATGAAGATCAAGATGCATAATGAAGTCGTGAGGACAATGACAGGAGTACGTCATGTTCCGAATCTAAGAAAGAACTTAATATTTTTTAGAGTCTCGGACTCTAAATGATATCGGTATAACGTTGAAGGCGGAGTTATGTAAGCTACTAAAGGTGGGGTGTTGTCATCAGGTGCAATAAGCAAATCCTATATGTCATGCATGGGTCTTAGTTACGGGTTCTGTTGCAGGGGCATCACAATACATGAAATTATATTCAGAATAATGTGGCTGGGACACATGAGTCAGATGGGGATGAGTATTCTCAGTAACATAAATCTCATCGGGGATCTCAAGGGATTCAAACTGGAGTTTTTGAGCATTGCCTGTTCGGAAAAAAAACACAAGAAGCAATTCAACAAAGCTACTCACAAGACGAATGATATGCTCGACTACATACATGCATATTGTTGGGGCCCTTCACGCATCCCATCTTTGTGAGATGCCAATTTTTTATCTATAATTGACGATTACTCCAGGATGGTTTGGGTGTACATGATAAAGCACAAGAGCGAGGTATTTCATACATTTAGGCAGTGGAGGATTTTGGTGAGAACTAGATTTCGAAGAGGGTGAAGCATCTTCGTACATATAACAGACTGAAATTTTGTTCGTCAGAGTTCAATGAGTTCTGTTAGGAGAAGGGTGTTGTGAGACACCTCATTGTTGCAATTGTGCCACAGTAGGAAGTTGTAGAACGAATGAACATGATGCTGCTAGAGAGAAAGGTGCATGCTCTCTAATGTTGAATTTGGTAGAACATTATGGGCTAAAGCTATGAATACATATTGTTGCTTGGTAAATTGGAGTCTCACGACTGCCATTGAATGCAAAACACCATGGATGCATGGTCTAGTAATCATGTTGATTATTCTATTTCACGATTCTTTGGTTGTGCTGCCTATTATCATGTTAGTGAAGGAAAGTATAACCAAGGGTGAAGAAAGGGGTGTTTAGAAAAAAAAGGTGTTTACAAGATATGGAGCAGGAGTAACACGTGGTCCCCTTCTAAGTATAGAGTTATTGTTAGCATCAATGTTACTTTTGATGAGAATTTCATGCTTTACTTGAGTAATGAGTTTGTTGATATATACATGAACATGTGGAGTTCGAACTGAAATTATGTAGTGAACGCACAATTGATCACACCACTCCTATTACAGTTGTTTAACAACAACCTGAAGCTGAGAAAACAGAGGAGTGGCAATAAAGTGTTGCTACAGATCAGACCCCATAGAGAGATACATCCGCCACAGAGATACGGATTTGAAGGCATGTTGCATTTGCACTACAGGTTGCAGAGGAGGCAATCTCCAAATCTCTCCACTTATAGAGAGGCTAGCATGGACATAATATGAGTATGGATTGTTGCTATGGGTGTTGACATGGAGTCTCTTCATAAGAATCTGACATGGGAGCTTATCAAGTTGCCAAAGGGGAGGAAGGTTATTGGATGCAATTGGATCTTCAAGAAAAATACAAGAATCTTAGGAAGTGAAGGTATCAGATACAAGGCACACTTAGTTGTAAAGGGTTATAGTCAGAAGGAAGGTATGTATTACAACGAGATATTCTCTATGGTTGTAAGGCTTTCATCCATCGGGGAGCTACTAGCTCTAGTAATACATCGAGACTTGGAGCTGGAGCAGTTAGATGTCATGACAACTGTCTTGCATCGTGAACTCAAAGAAGACATTCTTATGATCCAGCCAAAGGGATTTGCATTTCAGGCCAAGGAAGATCATGTGTGCATATTAAAGAAGTCCATATATTGGATTGAGCAGTCTCCCGAGCAGTGGTACAAAGAAGGTTGATAGCTTAATGATTGATCATGGGTTTAACAGGATTCCAAACGATTGTTGTATTTACCACAATAAGGATGATGACATGCCCTTTATCTATCTATTATTGTATGTTGATGATATGTTGTTTACTTCCAAGAAGAAGAGTAGCATATATGATCTGAACAAGCTCCTAATTAATTCAGATTTTGACATGAAGGACCTTGGTGTAACAAAGATTGTTTTAGGGATGAAGATCATTAGAGATCGTATGGAAGGGAAGCTTTTATTATCTAAAAATAACTACATTGAAAAAATTCTAATGAGATTTGGAATGTCTACAACCAAGCTTCTAATACTCCATCAGTCAGATGCAGAGAAGGAACACATGTCACATGTTCCTTATGCCAATACAGTTGGAAGTCTTATGTATTCCATGGTATGCACAAGACCTGATATCGCTCATGATATGAGTGTTGTTAACAGATTCATGTGGCAATTCATGGAAGGAGCATTAGTAGTCAGTCAAGTGGATTTTCCGCTATCTGAGAAGAACATCGAACATTGGCCTCATCTACAAAAGTGGTTCAGAGTGTTTAGTTGCTGGATACGTAGATTCAGATTATGATGCACATGTTGATGGGAGGAGATCAATAACAGATTATATTTTAATTTTGGGTAGTTCTATCATCCGTTGGAAGTCTACCTTACAACCATCAATTACTTTGTCTTCCACAGAGGGAGAGTACATGGCTTTTACAAAAGCTGCAAAGGAAGGCATCTAGATGAAGGACTTTGTTGGAGATCTCAGTCTCGAACAAGATCAAACTATAGTATTATGTGACAATCTACGTGCAATATGCATAGTTAAGGATCATGCGCACCATTAGAGGACCAAGCATGTAGATGTCATATACACTTCATTCGTTCTGAGAAGAGGATCAAGGTGAAGAAAATCATTACATCATATAATTCAGCCGATATGTTCACAAAGCAATTCTTGGGAGTAAAGTTCAAACACTATTTGGACTTGCTCAATGTCGACAGTTGACGTTTGCCTCAAGGAGGGGCTGGAGGTAACACAATGAAGCTTGGGGAAGCTTCTCAGAGGGATTCAATTCAAGGTGGATATTGTTGATATGCCTTGAATCATAATAATCTGACCCAGGTTGAAGAACCATTGTATGCACCCCCTCTTGCTATGACATACCCCAACCTGCAGGGGTTTGGGGACATCGACCCATTAAAGTTTTTTTTATTAATGGTTCTATTTATATTTGGGTATTTGGATCATTTTATTTCAGGGATCCGCATGTAAGGGAGTAGTATATACTCTCCTAGGGTTAAGGATCTCTGTATCCTCTGTATTATCTTTTTTTCCACATAGTGAAGACCGATAGTCACCGCCCAAATCTAATTACTGGTGTACCTTGTAAACCCATGCGTCTTCGTGCTTGCGTGATTGATCTCGTTTGTGCATGCTTCCATGATTCCCAACATAATTTAGATTTTCAATAAAAGTTTTGCATTTTTATTATTTATATCAGATCAAGGAATGCAAGTAAATCTCATTGACATTTATGACATATCTAAGCTCCAACATCACTCCAACCTCAAGGCAATCTAGAGGTTCCTCTAAAAGTCCATTGATTGATACCTTCTCTCCTTCTAATGCTTCCAAAAGGGAAGGGATACAATATTCTTGTTGGATATTATCATTCATTGGAAGATGAAGCAGGATCTACATACCCCACTTTACTTCCTTCATTAAGGAAATTAAAGATATTATATCTACGTATCATTACTAAGGAAAGCAACTAATGTACATCTTTTTATTATTGTTGATACGTGTTGATTTCTAACCATTTGTCTTGATTCCAGTTGAACAATCACCTTCTGCACCCTCAATCGCACCATACCCTACAAACATGAGGGTCTTGCTGCTTGGTCAATGACACTGAGAGATGCTGCGGGTAGCATGTGTTTATATAGAAAACAAGGATATAACATCTATCATATCTTATATTTTATAAATTCCTCCAATTTCTTTATTGTTTAACATATGCTCGGGATCAAAGGAAAATTAATATTTTTTATTTTGTACATGTTTTTTTATTTTATGATGTAAAGAGTAATAATGATCATTTACATAGATTGCATTTATTTCCAATGTAACAATCCAACATAGTCTCACATCAATTACTCACAAAGTGTGAGAGTGAGTTGTAAGTGGTGATAATTACTATTTGATAACTTTGAATAAAACATTGTGGGTGGTTGTCGATATATCCATTTAGGATTGAATGCAACAAGTTATCGGAGACAGTTTTCCTCAATAACGGTCTATGGATCTAAGCTTGAAACATTAAAATGTTATTCGAGCTAGGTTCTCTCTAATAGTAGATCGAGCTACTTGAAAGACGGAGCCATCCCTATAAAGAAATATGAGAAAAAATGGTACCAGAAACATGTAACTGCCGCTATCACTTGGAAAAAGTGGCATGCCATGTCGCAACGAGAGTTGTGAATATAAGTTTAGGAGGTTGTAATACTCCAACATAGTCCTGGTAGTACTTGCGGATCGTATACACTCTAGGGGGAAGATGAATGGAGTATGACAGATTAAAGAATATTTTTCATGAAAGCGAATGTCAAGCAATCAATTCCAATCAGAAGCAACAACCAAATTACAAAATATGTTAACGTGGAAACCCAAGTGGGTAAAAAGCACGACCCAAGCCTTCATGACTGAAGATTTCCAGTTCAAGAGGTAACCAACTATTTCACAATATCCTGAGATATTCGGACGGATATCTTAACTAATTACAAGCATAAAGCTCACAATTTTGAATCGCACACATCAAAGTCACACTTTTGGGTCAAACTCCAAAGTAGCAACTGCAACTGGGCTGGCTACAACACCACTTGAGGCTTCAACCGAGATTTCTACAGAGAAAACTCCGAGAGTATCTACACGTTATATTGAACAAGATAAAGCAATTATATGAAATGATTAAATAAACAATCAATTAGCGATAATAAATAATCAACAAGGAAGATATATCAGCGAGATATGCATAAACCTGAATCAAATAGATATATCTCCTAAAACAAGTGAAGACTTATAATATGAAAAGATATCACTAAATTTTTCAAAGTACCTTAAATGAAATCTCTAAAAATATCACTAAATTTTTATGGGTTTTTGATATATTATATTTTTCAATGATTTTTAATTTATATTTTTTTAATTTTATATTTTTTTAATAATTTTTTATTGTTTTTATTTTAAATTTTTAATAATTAATAAGTATATATAAATATATAAATATATATAATATGGATAATGTAATTACTACATATATATATATATAAATATAACATATCTATAATCAAAAAATTCCCTTAAGTATAGTGCTTTTTATTTTTTAAGTATTTACTAAATATTTAAGGTATTTATAAATATTAATGGTAATTATAAGTAATATATAATACTAATATATAAGCAATATATAAGGTATTATATTTATAAATATACCTATATATAGTCAAAAAATATAATAAAATATTTTTACGTTTGTAATATTTTTCTATATTTCTTTAAATTTTCATATAATTTTTGTTTTTTATTTTAAATTGATTAGAAATGTCAGAACGATGACTTGAAATTATAAATCAGATTGTTTTGAAATTTAAAAATAGATCAATATCTAAAAAATTTCGAAAATTATTTTAATACAAAATATATAATACAAATAAAATTCAAAAATATAAACTAATATTTCTGGGATTTAAAATAACTTCTAGTGATTTTGTAAGGTTTTTGGGATTTATTAAATTTAGTGTTTTCCTTTTATAATTTTTAGTGATTTTATTGCATGGAGTTGCAAAATACAATAACAAAGATACCCTAATTTTTTAAAAAAATTTATAATTGAATTTGTGTATTTTTAATTACAAAAAAGAAATAAACACTCTTTTTTATTTTTAATAAATAGAAAGTAAAGACAAATTCTTAATAAAATTACACATGATGGAACGCTATTCAAGGCATTTACCCTAATTTTTCTAGGAATTTTAAAGCATTAGATAATTTTGGTAAAAAATAATAAAAAGAAAATAGAATGCTGACAGCGACGATACTGCAATTTATAGAAAGTTTTTATGCAATCCATAACACCCTACAAAAGTCCTAGAGCATATACGCAAAAATACCAAATTTGTCTATATTAAACACACTGCATGGGTATTTTTGTAATATCAAAAAATTACAGGATCTTGTTGTAATGTTTCCTAAAAATATAACATTGATATATAAATTTCTTGGACTAAACAATAACACAAACCCATAGGAGTTTAGGTGCAAAATGTCCCACCCCCTCACATATATGCACATGTGAGGTGATGTGGACTGTACCTAAATTCAAATAAAATAAATACAGTGTTCAATTTACAATTTTTACAAAACTATTTGAATTGCAGTTGCAAGTTTTAGGACCAAAATTAAAATACATAAACTCGAGGTATGAGATGCAAAATTACCTCCTAAGGCGTTGATCGACGGATGATGGGCTTTACTTATCCATGTGGATGGTTGACATGCGCCTATACCGCTTCGTAGATCAACAGATCAGATCAGATCCTCTCTCACATCTGACGGTTACTAACGCTCCAGATCTAACGGTGGTTGTGCGATCTGGACGAAGCTCCTGATCTGACGGTGGCGGAGATGGTTGGAAGAATCTATGCCTGGGTGAGCTTCTTTCGACTAGATCTCCTCGCTTTGATGACTTCTAACACTGCTAAGGAATTCAGTCGATGCCTGAGGACATTCTGCAGCTACTGAGGTGCTCCAGATGGATCCAGAGCCCAACGATGGGGCCCTGGATGACAAAGAAAAAGCTCTGCACCTGGGACTTGTTCTCAGTGAAAAATTCCTCAAACAAGGCTCTCTTCCTTTAGGACATGCATAGTTATCTCCAAGACAAGAAGGCGACGAATCCTAAGGTCTTATGAGGTGGAAATGGATGAGGGCGATGCGTGGCTAAGGTCTTCGACATAGGTGATGGAGGTGGAGACCCGATCTCCTAACTGGGTGAATGGAGGTGCAGGGGATGTAGAGAATGTTAAGGGATGGAGATGAAGCAATCAAATGGTCAGAACAGAGGCAAGAACGATGGGAAACAGTGGACGGAGCTTGTAGCTCCGACGAAGTTCGTTTTGGATTTTACGAAATAAGAAATGAAATTAAACAAAATAAAAGTCTAATAAAGTTTAATGCTAGTGCTAGGAATTAAAAGAGAAAGAAAAATGGAGGCTTACCTTCCAGAAGACAAGGAACACAGAAGCTCCATCAAGAGGTCTTCGATAAGGGCTTGGATCGCATCCCCTCCTCTTTTTGCACACTGCAAATCGATGAGGATCTCGTTGTCACCGAGGTCAATACATTTGGATAAAGATCTGAGGGTTCAAGGGCTTGCATAATGATCAAATTTTGAAATGGGGCTCAACAAGGGTTTTTGTACATGGTGCCATTGACCTAGGGATTTCATGCATCCCGATGGTTGATTCGAGAAGATCATGCGTCCACGTGAAAGATCATTGGGAGATGGAGAGGTTTTTAGAAGGAATTGAAGAGAGATAGGGCTTGATTTGAGCCCCCAAAAATGGCATAAAATAGAGGGCTTGCATCATGGATCGGTACAAGGAGGCAGGTGGGGCAGTTGACTGAGGTATCTTCATTGATCCACATCACATGCTATGCGTCAAAAGCTGGAAAAATAGAAAATAATTCGAAAAGAAATAGTAAATGATTTTACTATTTTTCTTAAAATATAAAAAATATTTATTATTTTCTGTAGTATTTCATTGTGATTTTTATTTATTTTTACAAGTTTTGAGTGTTAATATTTACATGTATAATTATAGGTATCTTTACCTATGTATCGTGTATTTTATTTTATTTTTACTTTTTTTATATTTTATACTTTTATATACATAATTTTTATATTTATAACTTATTTAAATACATATGTAAATATTTTTATTTTATTTTCCTGATGTTATTCATTTGTTTAAATAAATAGGTATGTATATTTTGTAGGTATATAAAAAGTGTTCTTTACCTATATATTAAAGCATAATATTTATTTTATTTTATTTTTGAAAGTTTTAAAAAATATTTTTATTGTGTATATGCACATTAAATAATATTTAAAAATTGATAAAAAAAATAAAAAAGTGAAAAATATAAGGAATAAAAATATTGATTATGTTATACATGTACATTGCATAATGAGGGCTCAAAAGCCAACTTTTACATCTTAACTCGAAATTGAATGAAACCACCTTCATTAAATAGATATTTTAATTTTATGTAATGAATGTGAGCTTGGTTAAATTTGAGTTTGAGAAGATACATGTCGGTAAAGTTTTCTTTACGGTTTTTTTATTCTGTATGTTCGGGGCACACTGTGCATTATTTTTTAGTGAAGTAAATTTTGCATTTTTCTTGTATTTTTTTGTACAATATTAATTTCAATATTTTTGATTTGAGATATAATAATATAATAATAAAATAGTTCCAAAATTGTATTTATTGAAGAAATAAAATTAGGATTTTTTTTGCATTTATAGGCCCTTATCTCTCCTACTTTATTCCAAGTCGACCAAGTCATCATGATGACAGGGTCTCGAGATTTTGGGTCACTCAATACCTTTGTTATTTCATTTTTTCTTTTCTTTCCTTTATTCTTTTATTTTGAAATTAAATCTGTTGATTTACACATTATTTACAGTATAAATAATGGGTATTATTTGTGCAATTTAATGTTATTTACTTACATTTACCTAGGTATTTAAGGCCAAAATTAGAGAATGAAGGTGATGAAATAGAGATCATCACCCCATATACTTACCTTTGTTAGTCACTAGCAAACACTTATACCTACAAGTGCAGAAAAAGAAAATAAAGAAAAGAAAAAGAAAGAACTTGGAACAATTTTCGACTCTTGAACTTGTCTTATTAAAATCAAAGTTTGGAGCTTAATTAAGACATTTGGATTCTTGGTTTGTTAGGAACCACATAATGGTTAGGAAATGCGATGCAATAGAGTTAGGTTCCTTAATCCTATTATCCAGTTCTATTCACAATCAGGTCAGGACCTTCCTCTTAGTTGCATATTCTCGCTAACCTTGAAATGACAGATATGTGTGCGTGAAGTTTCAGCTTTTCATAGACAAATCATCGAACTATCAAAGAGTCTGCTCTCCTAGTAACTCATCCTTGTTGAGATATATATTTCTTTCTAAGGTCAGGAAACACTAGTTTCACAACCAAGAGTGGGAGAAGCTAGAAGAATGGGAAAAAAAGTGGGAATGGACCAGTGTAGTCTTCATTCCCTTGTAAAGCTCAGTCAGTGAAACTGAGTCTTCACCTAGAAGTAGGCTTTTTCTAAAATCTCAATATTATTGTGTGTAGGATCCTTTTAGTTATTTTTCTTTGACTTTGCATAGATTCTGCATTTTTTTGCCTTGATGGATATAGAGTCTTTTAATCCGACTATGTTTTGGAGTCTTGGAAAAAGTTACCCTAGTAGACCATTTCTCATCCGAATTATTGTCTCAATCTAGTCTCTAGTGTTTTGATATCATGACTACCGGAAGAAGTGGGCTGGAATATAGGTTCGGGAAATCCCCAAGAATGATTCCTAAGTCACCCTTTATGAAGAGGCCTAACATCGTCCTGACTTAGACTCAAAGATTTTTCAACAATCCATCTGAGTTGAGCTATGTGTTAAGTGAAAGGTTTCTAGCCACGCCACGGTGTCAAGAGTCATACAGATGATATCAAGTGCTCTATCTAGACATAATGAATCGACTCATGAAGATAGTCTCATAAAACCTATATAATAAGTCATGGTGACCTAAAGTATCCCAATTTCAGTGCTTAATAGGCCCTCTTAACTAAGTGTATTAAGGTCTATAGCAAGCTCCAATCTTCGGACTTTATTTCTGACTTGTTCAATTGTCTTGATCATTTCAAAAAATGCATGCTATGTACAATGCAAAGAAATCTTTTTGTGAATCGATTTTCTGTTTTGAACTTTTTTATGGATTTTGGAAAAAGTTTTGCAATTTTTTATGCAGATTTTTGAAAAGATTTTGTAAAATTTTATGGGTTTTGAATGTTGCAAAATTTTAGGAATTTTTAAATAAAGGTTAGTGGCAGAAGTAAGTGCATATATTTACACGGGAGAGCATATGTTATTTAAGTGAATTAATTGAAGGATTTACACTAGGAATTTATACAAGTGGAATGTTAGTGGCTATTTACAAGTTCAATATACATGTTTTGTACAACTTTTATAAAGATTTTTATTTGAGATGGTATTTACTCAAAGTTCTCAAAAATTTTTAAATTATTTTAAAAAACATTTTGAAAATTTATTTTTGCATATAGTTGACAAATATTTTTACAAACAATTACAGAATTTGAAAATCTTTTTGTAAAGATTTTTCAAATAGTATGGACAGATTTCTCAAAATATTTTTACAGCCATTTTCAAATCATCTACAAACTAGATTTTTCAAATATTTTATTGAAATAAATAAAATAAATTTTTCAAGCAAAAGATTTTTTATAAATGTTTGAAAACATTTTATCAAATATTTTCCAAACAATTTTTTTTCAAAGATTTTTTAAGACATTTATCAAGCATTTTAAAATCATTTTCAAAACATTTTAAAACTAACTTATTACCTGTATTTATAGAGAATTATGTGTATTTTATTAAATAATCATATTATCGAAAATACACAAGTATGAGTTATGGAAAAAGTATATAAAAGGTATATACACCTTCTATACTTAGCTTGAGCTATGTCCTCATAGATTAGAGGGAAAAGGGATACATAACATGTACTAAGTAATAAAAACTTATACTGCAATAACTAAATAATAAAAGAATAAGACGTCGATCCCCCAATCAAACTGTATACAAAGCAAGGAGGGTCAAGGGTGGGAATTTAGAAATCATCGGCTTATCATATCTCTGCCTATACTTAGGGTAAGATATCCCTAAGTACAGATAGAATATCAGCAAGTTAGGAGACATGCGAGGGATTAAAGAATGAACAACTCAAGGCACCCATCCCCTTATATTAGGAAAATGTACGTCTTAAGCATAATAATAATGAAAGGGATGAGTACGTTTCGGAAGAATCAGAAATGAGAAAAGGAAAAAAAAAAGAAAAGAAGGAAATAATTTTTATGTGATTTTGAGTGTAAGCATCTAATCTATCTGTATTTGTAAGATCTTTATGAAATACCACTTGAATTAAATCCATGACGGAAAGAATGTGTCATGTTCTAGATATGGCTTTAGTAGTTGTCAGTTCACATCAAAAGGTTGTTCGTTAGGTGACAATTCAGATATCAATAGGCTTTTATTATCACACATTGATCTCACTATGAAAGGCCATGTCCACTTGCTCTTCACCGTGCTTGGAAATGCTTTCAACTTTGCGTCAAACAACCATACCTCTGACCATGCTCGAAAGTCTTCCTACATATGTGCTTATCATGCCATTTCTTGATTTTCTCCTTGTACATTAGGTTGTTGTCGTACTCATAGTCTCTGAATTCAAGCATGCCGTTCAGATCAACTTTTCAATTCTTCTTAGTTTTCCAAGAATACAAGATACACATATTCAATGTCTACAATAATTTATGAATTAGTTCCATGGGAAGATTATATGGCTTGCCATAAATGAGTCAGTAGGGAGACATGCCTAGAGGAGACTGGTATGTAGTGCGGTAAGCCCAAAGAACTAAGTTGAACAATTGTGACCAGTTCTTCCTATCAGGTCATACAAGTTTCTACAGAATTGTCTTTATCTCCCTATTTGAGCATTCATCTAAGCCATTTGATCGTGGGTGGTATGACACTACAACATGATTTTCGATGTCGTATTCCTTTGTCAATTTCTTGACTTCTTTATTCATGAAGTGGCTTCCCCCATCCGATATTAGAATTTTTGGTATCCTAAACTACAAAATGCTATTATCTTTGAGGAATCAACATACGGTCCGATTGTCTGCAACTTGAGCGAGGATGGCCTCCACCCATCAGCTTACATAATCAACAATCAGTAAGATGTACTCAAAACCTCGATTGTTAGGAAACAAGAACATGAAGTCAATGCTCCATGCATCAAAGATGTCTGATATCTGAATGTATTTTAGATGCATTGTATCTCTTTAACTGATAGTGTTTCCCATTCTCTGATAGTCACATCTCTTCACATATTAAGTTCCATCCTTAAAGAGTGTTGGCCACCATTGACCATATTAAAGCAATTTAGTTGTCGTTCTCTTTCCAGAATGGTGTCCACCAGCTTCAAGTTTGTGACAATGTTCTATGATACATGTAATTTCTTCGTGAGGTATATACCTCCTCCAGATACAATCTGCTCCCTCACAGAATAGATGTGGATCCTCCCACTGGTAGAAATGCATGTTTGACAAGAATTTATCTTCCTTGAGCTTCGACCAATCATGTGGAATCTTCTTGGAGACAAGGTAATCGACAATATCAATGTACCATGGGAGGGAGGCGACAAACAAACTTGCCTCATATGGAAAGGTTTTTGTGATTTCTATGATTGGTATTGAATTCTACTCAAGAGTTTCAATCTCAACAATTCTAGAAAGATGGACTACCACCACATTTTTTGACTCCATGTTTATCTCGGATCTCTAGATCAAACTCTTGGAGTAGAAGGATCCATCAGATCAGACGAGGCTTGGCATCCTTCTTGCTTTATAAGTATCTAATGACAGAGTGATCTATATAAACAATAACTTAAATCCCAGTAAATGCGATCTGAACTTCTCTAGGGAAACACTATAGCTAGCAACTCTTTCCCTATGACAATGTAATTTTTATGGGTCTCATCAACTATTTTGCTAGTGTAATGAGTAACAAATGGGAGTCCATCCCGTCTTTGTCTAAAACATCACTGATTGCATAGTCAGAGGTGTACGTCATGATCACAAAAGGAAGAGACCAATCAGGTGGTTGTAGGGCAAGAGCATGTATGATGAGGTCCTTTAGTAGATTGAAGGACTAGAGAACCTGTTAATCAACTACAAAATCGATTTCCTATCCCAAAATCTTAGTCTACGACCGGGCAATATTGCTGAAGTATTTGACAAATCTTCTGTAGAATCACACATGCCTTAGAAATGATCGGACTTGCTTAGTCTAGTTGGTGGCTCAAGTTTGGAAATCATGTCCACTTTGGCTGGGTCAACCTCCTCCTCATTGGTCCACGTCACACACTACATGACAAAATTAAGAAACAAATCAAAAAATATTAAATAATTTTATTATTTTTTTATTAAAATATTAAAAAATATTAGTTTTTTATTGTGATTTTTATTTATTTTTACAAGTTAATTTATTGGATGTTCATGTTTACATGTGTAATTATATGCATATTTACCTGTATATCATGTATTTTTATTTTTTTTTAATTTTTATTTTATTATTTTATGTACATAAATTCTATATTTATAAATTATTTAAATATATATATGCAAATATTTTTATTTTATTTTTCTGAAGTTATTTATTTACATACATAATACGTATATATAATGACTAGGTATATAATAGGTGTTCTTTACCTATATATTAGAGTATATTATTTAGTTTATTTTGTTGGTATTTAATTTATTTTTATTATCTACAGGTATTTTAAATAATAATTAAAAATGATAAAAATATAAAAAGTGAAAATATAAGGAATAAATATATTAATTATTTTATATGTATATTAAATAATGAGGATCCAACAAACAACTTTTGCATCTTAACTCCAAATTGAATGAAACCGCCTTCACTAAATAGATAATATAATTTCATGAACAATAAATGTAAGTTTGGTGAAATTTGAATTTGTATGGAGAAGATATGGATCTGTAAAGTTTTCTTTATGCCTTTTTATTCTATGTTTCTCGAACACACTGTGCATTATTTTTTAGTGAAATAAATTTGTATCTTTCTATATATTTTCTGTACAATGTTCATGTTCAAATTTTATTGATTTGAGGTATAAAATAAAAAATAGGCCCCAAAATGTATTTATTGAAGAAATAAAATTAGAGTTTTTTGTGCATTTATTGACCCTTATCTCCCCTACTTCATTCCATGTCGACCAAGTCATCATGATGACTAGGTCTTCTGATTTAAGGTCATTCAATACCTTTGATATTTCATTTCTTTTTCTTTCCTTTATTCTTTTATTTTGAAATTAAATCCAGTGATTTACACAATATTTATAGTATAAATAATGAGTACTATTTGTACAATTTAATATTATTCAGATGCATTTAACTAGGGATTTAAGGTTAAAATGAGAGAATAAGGTGATGAAATAGAGATTCATCTCTTTGTTTAGAATTTCCCAACTTCATCTTGTTAGGGCAATTATCCTTTTAATGCCCATATTTGCCACAACCGTAGCATGAACCACATAGATATTTCCCACTTTTTCTTTTGAAATTCACCTTGGAGGGTCCTAGTCTTCTCTTTTCATTAACCACATTAGCTTCTTCTTCCTCCTCCTCAATCTAAAAGATCTCGTCTTTTGATCTTTTCTTTGAGAGGTCTTGCTCAATTATTAGCTGTGCAGTTAGGTCCGTCACACTCTTGATGTTACCATTCATCCTTTGTGATGTGATAACCATGTTGAATAATGGTGAGATACTTCCTTGAATGGTTGCTATATGCATACTCTCTGAAATCGCACATTCAACATCTACTAGGTCCTTGGCCATCATGTTCATCTTGTTCACGTGCTGGAGGACGATTCGTTCATTCTACATGATTTATACCTGTATAAAAGAAGATGGACGCTCACTGCTGACTCATTCTACATGATTTATACCTGTATAAAAGAAGATGGACGCTCACTGCTGACTTGGAGTGATATTTCTCCTTAACCGCATTCTAGAGCTAATACGTTGATTTACAGGTCTCGAAAACCCGAATAAGATTCAATTCTATGTGAGTTAGTGTGAAACTTCTAGCCCTATTATTAGTCTCCCACTATTCTCGGGATTTAATTTCCTTCATAGATGGATTTTCAGATGATAGGGTTGGATTTGCTTATGATCGAATGGATACTATTATGTAGTTGACCAAAGTAGATTTTTCTACTCCACAGTTCATAATTAATATCATTAAGGTACATAATTTTCCCACCTCAGTAGAAATTATCTTATTTGTCATATTAAATCTAATGAAATGGAAATATGATTAGCCAAAAACTGTGTTGTTTTACTAATAGAAGTTCTTTACCAATTAAGATTGACTGACAATTACACATCAACGGATTTTAAAAAATAAACAAATAATGAATAGTAAAACAATTCACTCACCTTTAAAAAACGCAAATGGGAGATAAAGATACCTCTCCTCCCTTCGTCTTTTTTCTAAAAAAACTTTATATATACATAGAGAGAGAGGATGGGGAGCTTTCACCAAGGTGCATGCAACTTTACATGCACCGGCGCTTATATCTTCCACATTTTTTTTATTATTTTGAAAAATATCACCATGTATATTCATCTATATATCCCTCCAATATGTCATTCAAATTTCGTCTGAAACAGAGACTTCTATGACCTCCATCTAGAACATGTAATTTCAACGGTCTCAGAATTGCTGTAATCGGCCTGTTCTAGAACATGTGTATATATATGGGAAAAATGGGGCTGCCCCCTAGGGGTAGCCAACATGGATGCCCCACCCCATTTTTCGCAAAAATTTTTTTTTTTGGGAAAATATTACCATGTATATTCATCCCTATATCCCTCCTATATGTCATTCGAATTTTGTCAGAAACATAGACTCCTACGGCCTCCATCCAGACGTCATTTTTTTAACGGTCGCAGGATTTTTTAAATCGACCATGTCTGGATGAAGGCCGTATAGGAGGGATATAGGGATGAATATATATGACAATATCTTTCAATAAATAAATAAATAAATAATATTTGCCAAAAATTAAGGCGAGGCAGCCATGTTGGCTGCCCCCGGGGACAGCCCCATCAACCCCTATATATATATATGTTATTTTAAAAAAGTCATTCAATGTTGCACGAGTCCCCAAAAATTCTTTTAAATTTGGAATCACGTAAGGGCCTGTTTGGTTGCAGGGTTGGGCAGGGTTGGCCAGACCCTGGTTACTATTCACAAGGGTACTTCCTTAATAGAGATGGTTAATTTATCAAAAAACTTAATTTATCAAAAAAGTCCACTATGATCAACAGCAATCTTAATGGAGATGGTTAAAAAAATATAACACTCTTTTTAATCCATATTCAAGCACGATGCACATGCTACGATTTGAGGAAAAAATTAACTAAAAAAATATGATTCTAATTTACTCTTTATTCGTTACTAAAAACACATGTGTCCGTGCCCTCCTTTTCCTTCAAATATAATCGGGTAAAAAAACAACCAACCTTTCATTTAGGGTTTCTTAATCGGAAAAAAATGGCAGCGGTTGTAATCCGCAAGTTGATTCGGATGAGCTCGATGGAGAGGTGAGGAAGTGACCACATCTACTCAAGCTTTGATATCAGTGAAGGGTTATTGTACGCCATCTATTGAAGGGTCGAGGTATGTCGTCTGCTTCCTCTTTCGTGAGATAGAGAGAACGAGATAGCGGGGATGGGAGAGGGCTCTTTTAGCGAGGGTTCTTTCCGGATGATGTGTCTCTGGATATATAGTTGTAGTTCTTATTTGATATACACAAACTGGCAATTTTATTCCAAGTAATATAATGCTTATATAGTTTCTATGGTTTACATATATGTTATTTATATTTAATTATACAATGATTGTTTGTACTAAAACAATAACAAATATATATTCTTGTGTTTCTAAAAAATTAACTATCTTTTTCTTTATATTTATCCATATTTTCAATTATACAACCATGATACAAATGTCGAAGGCTAATGTGCTGCAAAACTTTATCATAGTTTATGAAGTGACAATAGATGGGCATTAAAAATCCGATATAATCCGTATTCTAGTGGATTGGCTTGGAAAAATCCAAAAGCTATTAAGTGTGTACGGGACACGGATTAAACCAAAATCTGATCCAATTCGATCCATGTACACTAGGCTTGGTCAAAATGAGGATCGGACCGACCCATGGGCCAAGCCGAATGGGCTGAGGTTCAAAAACCTATATCCAAAGCCCGCCGATGAGCAAACCCATGACCCATTTCGCTCTTTATGCATTGAATTTTCCAACGGTATTTAATATGTACCAATGATTTTATTAATACCATTTATACTTTATATAACCTATATAAGTAATTTACATAATACTTGACATATAAACTATTAATTTTAATTTAAAACTAGTGTCACATATGAAAAATTTAAAGTGGATCATATTAATATATGTATTATTCAACTTATATTTGTATATTTTTTATTTTTTACGGGTCGGGTCAGGCTGGCCCATTCCTAAATCTCTTAACCCAAACCCGGCCTATGAGGGGGCTGAATAGGCGGGCGAGCCTTTAGCCTGTTGGTCAGCTCAAATGTGCACTCCTATGTACATATATCAAAACTGCAATCTTTTTTAAGTTCGGAAAATTGAATAATGTATGTGATTATTAAATCTGGTTTTGCTGATTCATATATCTAATCGAACAAATCCGATCATTACAAAATTAATTGATCAAAGTTTTCCTAGTTCATATATAAGCAGATGTCATCAATAGTTATATGAATTTGAACCATTAGTCTGACATGAGCAACATAAAATCAACATGAGACTGGTTGTAACATCCCATTCGATCTTTTAAACTTTGGTATGGATTAAGAACGGGCAATGGAGGTCAAACAGAAGTTGCATAATGGATAGCATTTTTATCAGTTGTACCCTTCTAAGATATTGCAATATAAGTTATGTCCATCTCTTTTTGGGATATTAGTTGTGCGACCGGTTACCTCCACATTGATCACTTGTGCTCCTCGGGTTAGTTGTCTTCCATCCCAAAACAAACATTAACTTTGAGGACATGAGGGGATTAAATAAAAACGAGGCTGGAAGGTCTTTCCACCAACTCCTCTCCCTTCCCTACCCACTCCCTCCCCTTCTCCACCTCCTCCTCCATAGCCTCCTCCACCTTCTATGCTTCCTTCTCCTTCCCCCTCCTCCAACGTCACCCATCTTCCGCCTCCTACTCTATAGTGTTGCAAAATTATCCATTCCCAATAATTTAAAAAAAGGAAGAAGGTTGACTATCCCTTTAGGGACTCCTACGTCATGCAGGAGTAGGATTGGAGAGAGGAGGCAAGGGTAATATAAATAAGACCCCATGCATGGCATTGGGGATCGTCCCAACTCAAGCATCTCTCCCTCTCTTCTCTCTTAATTCTCTCTTCCCAAACAAGGAGAGAAATAGTCCACGCAAAGCGTGAGGAGAAAGTTGCGCAAGACACAGAGAGTTAGCACGCATGGATGCAAAGAGAAGTCGTATCCGTGAAGAACGTCTACACCAGAGGTGCGAGGAGCAGCTGCCAGGGAGGTCCGTTCTCGAGGATGGACACCACGTAACGAGGGAAAGCAATGGTATCATATTCTCCAAGTACAAGGTGACAGTTATCTAATATATTCTTATAACTGAACCTCAGCTTTGTTGGGTAACAAAACTGAGAAGACATTATGCCTTCTCATTTTTTCGACCTAGTAGATTTTGTTGCGGGTTATTGTGTCGTATGGATTTTCCCCTCTCTCACATCGAAGAGGGTCTTCCCACTCATCCTTTGCAGGATAGATTAAGGAAGTCCCTCGATTTTCCAATAAGTGGTATCAAAGCACACATTGTCAAGATGGGGAAGGATGACAAAGACATAATAATCAAGCTGACGAGCATGCATTAGAAAATATGGAAGGTCAAGATGGAGGACATCTTGCATTGTAAGGACCTCCATGATACGGTGGAAAGAGAAACAACCAAACCTGAGGGCATGTCTGCAGGTGACTGGACAAAGTTGAGAAGGAAAGCAGTCGACACCATCCGAAAATGGTTGTACTTATCGGTATTCCACCATATCGCAAAAGAGATAGATGCGAAGAAACTATGGGAGAAATTGGTAGAGCTTTATGAGCAGAAAATCATCACCAACAAGGCGTTCTTGATTCAGAAGTTGGTGAATCTATAATACAAGGACGAGATGAAAGTTGTTGAGCGCTTGAATGAGTTTCATAGCCTCATCAATCAACTGAGTACCATGAACATGTGCTAGATGATGAATTGCAAACATTTTTTCTCACGGGTTCCTTACCAAACAGTTGTTAAACTATGGTGATTACCATGAGCAACTCCACTGCGGATGGCAAGCTAACCATATCTGTGGTCAAGAGAAGTCTTTTGAATGAAGAAATCAGACGATGATCATCTGAAGAGACCTCTTCTTCACATGTGTACGCAGTTGAGAGAAGAGGTATGTCCAATGACAAGGGAAAATCAAAAGAGAGACAGAAATTTAGGGAGAAGTCCAAGGACAGAGGAAAGTACCATCATTGCAAGAAGCCTGCTTACTAGAAGAGAGACTATAGAGTCTGGAAAAGAGAGCAAGCAAAAGCCAAAAAGAATCAGAAGAAAGATGAAGGTGAGAATGTTGCTACAACAGTGGCTAATGACGATGAGGGTCAGTTGGTTCTAACTATTCAGGAGTAGTGTCTACATACAGAGGATGATTTCGAGTGGGTCATCGATACGACCGTCTCCTACCATGTGAAACCTCACAGGGAGTTCTTCACTTTCTATATAAAGGGAGATTTTGTGAGAGTCAAGATGGGTAACAATCGTTACTCCAATATCGTTGGCACGAGCACCGTCCTAGTTAAGACTGATATTGGATGCTCAATGACTCTACAAGATGTTAGGCACGTTCTCGACCTACGGCATAGCCTTATATTCGGCTCTCAATTGTATAGGGAGGGTTATCATCTGAAGTTTAGCAACAACAGATGCAATATCGGTAAGGGATCTCTTATCATGGCTAGAGGCAGGTTGTGCTTCATGCTCTACAAGACTCGAGTGAAGGTCATGTATGACAACCTACATGTTAGTGAGGCTGACACGTCAAATCTCTAGCATCGTCAGCTCGGATACATGAGCCAAAAGAGCTTACAACTTTTAAGCAGGAAGGAGTTGATACCATGTCACACTGACATAACATTGTTACCTTGTGATTCATGTGAGATTGGAAGAACAATAGTGTACCTTTCAAGACCATATCAAAGGTGAAGGAAGACCTTATGCAGTTGATTCACTCCGATATGTTTGGTCCCATGGACATAGCGTCTTTGGATGGAAATAAGTATTTTATGACTTTCATTGATGATGTATTAAGGAAGGTGTATATTTTGAGGATGAAGGATCAAGTCTTTGATTTCTTAAGGAAATTTCATGCCATGGTGGAGTGCGAGACATGCAAAGTATTGAAGTATCTGCACACAGACAATGGAGGGGAGTACACCTCTCATGGTTTCCAAAGTTACTGTGCAGAGAATAGAATCAGACATGAAAGGACAAAGCCTCACACACTTCAACACAATGGTGTCACTGAACGGATTAATAGGACCATTGTGGAGAGAGTTTGCTACATGTTAAAGACAATAAACCTGTCCAAGACTTTTTGAGATGAGGTGGTTCGGACCACATGCTACTTGAGTAATCAATCTCCATCTGTTCTCTTGAACTTTCAGATCTGTGAGCACATTTGATTTGGGAAAGATCCCTCATATTCTCACATAAGGGTGTTCGGTTGCAAAACTTATGCATTTATACCAAAGAAATAGAGGCAGAAGCTTGATGACAAGGCAATGCCCATCATTTTTGTTGGCTATGGAGATCAGGAGTTCAGATACTGACTTTGGGATCCAAGGAAGAAGACCATCACCAGGAATATAAATGTGATTTTTCTATGAGAACCAGACTTTGGCTGAAGATGATAGTGGTGATGGTGACTCAGATGGAATTGCTATGGATGATGACAACGATGAGGAATCAAATCCTTATTCAGGTTAGATGGAGAAGATGCACAACCAGAATAATATGAGCCAGATGCAGACCCCGTTGTTGCAGATTCAGGGGATCCTGGGAGGGGTGAGCAACTTCATAAAGAAGCTGATGCAGCAGAGTCTCAGGTTAAGAGATCTGGGAGGGTACATCAGCCATCATCTCGCTATCCTACTTCACAGTACGTAATGCTGATTGATAACGATGAGCCATGTACTTTTGAGGAGGCACAAGAGCATAAATAAGGAGAGAGATCATTGGAAATTTGCAATGAATGAAATATGCAGTCTCTGAAGAAAAATCATACTTATGATCTTGTTGAGCTTCCTGCAGGCAAGAAAGCATTGAAGAACAAGTGGTTATACAAGCTGAAGACGGATGATGTTGGCAAGCGACTAAAGTACAAGGCCTGATTGGTTGTAAAAGGATACATCCAAAAAGAGGATGTGGAATATAACAAGATCTTCTCACCAATTGTGAAAATGAATTCTGTGAGAGTGGTTCTAGCTCTTATTGCAAGCCTAAACCTTGAGCTAGAGCATATGGACGTGAAGATGACTTTTCTTTACAATGACTAAAAGGAAGAGATCTACATGGAGCAGCCACATGTATACCAGGAGAAGGGGAAAGAGCATATGATTTGTAGGTTGAGGAAGAGTCTCTATGGTTTGAAGCAAGCTCTTAGACAGTGGTACTTGAAGTTTGATGCCTTCATGATGAAGTATAATTTCAAGAGGACTACAGTGGATCCATGTGTGTACGTTCGACATCTTCCTAATGGCATGTTCACTATCTTGTTGATCTATGTGGATGGCATGCTGGTAGTTGGTCATGATCACGAGTTGATTACAAAGATCAAAAGGGAACTCTCTAGAGAATTTGAGATAAAGATTTAGGAAAGGCAAGAAACATACTTGGGCTGTAGATCACTGAAAAACGAGATTGCGAGAGCCGCTACATAATGGTCTGACAAATCAGACTCACTGTCGCTGAGGCGACTACTCAAGCTTTCCCGTTTGTCAACAATTAACCCACACAATTAATCAAGCAATCAACAGCAAGGATTAAAATTTATTATACCCTACTAAAAATGTACAATGTCAAGCAAGTAGGGGTCGAACACAGGAAACAAAGGTGTAGAGCGTAGACAAAAAGTCAAAGTTTAGGTCTAATGAACTACTTAGCCAATCAAGGTTTTGTGGGTTTTTAATTTTTAATTTTTTTATTTAATTTTTAATTTTTAAGTTTTTTTGTATTTTGATTTTCTGGTTTTTTTTATTTTTATATTTTCTATTTTTTTAATATTTCCTTTTTCAATTTAGGAGGATATATACAATATAAGAAGAAAGAGAGGAAAATGTATTTATAAAAATAGGTCAAAGTACTCAAAACTCAGGAAATAAAATCTTTTTGGTCTTTTTATAATTTTAAGATGTTTTTTGATTTTTGGGGATTTTTCTAAATGTTTTTAGTATTTTCAAAAGTCAAATTATAAGAAAACAGTGGATTAGGTTGCTGGCCGAAATCAAAATGAGGATGAAAAATACTAAACAGTACCCAAAATTCCTCAAATTAATTTTAAAATATAGACAATAAAATAAGGAAGACACATCAACTGAGTTTATATTTTTCTGAATTTTCTATGATTTTTTAGATTTTTATGAAGATTTTTAGGGTTTTCTAATTTTTAGGATTTTCTTTTGAAATTTTTAGTGATTTTTGGATTGATACTAAAGTACGATCAAACACACAAAATATAATTTTTTTGGAATTTTTCAAAACATTTTGCTAATTTTTATGGGTTTTCTATTGCGAACAGTAAGAAAAATGCATATTTTTGATTTTTAAGAAATATTAAAATGCAATAAAAATGCAATGCAAAAATATGACGTGAGAGTGCAAGTTAACAGGAGCTTAAAATAAGTTTTTTGGTATTTTTGGCACTTTAATGATGCGTGAAATAAATAATGCAAACACACAAAAGTCCTAAGCTCGGCAGGGGTATAAGTGCAATTATAAAAACATCCAGGGACTTAGGTGCAAATATCACCAAAAATACATGCGCGAAGCACGTGATATGTCGTTCACAGGGGCATTTTTGCAAATACTAAAACCGGCAGGGCAAACATGCAATTATCCCAGAAATATATTTAAATCACTACGCACAGGGGTACCAATGCAAATACATGAAAGTTCGGGTTCAAAACTGCAAAATGCCCAAAATCACGTGGCCCAGTCACGTGAGGTGACGTGGCCGAGGACTAAAGTGCAAATAAACTAAGTCTGGGGATCTACTTGCAAATATTACAAATATTTTTAAACTGCAGATGAAAGTTTTAGGACTAAAACGTAAATACAAAAACTCTTGGATTGAAAGTGCAAAATACACAAGATGCTGATCGTGCGGTCGAGGGAGCTCCACTTGTCCACGTGGCCTGATCTGGTGGTCCTCTACTGCTCACGATCGAACGACGCTCCTTCGTTCACTTAAGCCACGTGTCAGCCCTGAGAAGCCCGATGACGGTTCGACGCGAACGGTGCAGATTAGACTCCCACAAGAAGATCCGATGGTGGAGCCTCCAGATGATCTGACGGCTCTTGTTTGGTCTGGACGACGCTCCTGATCCAACGGCGGAGAGAGGTTCACAAAGAACACCCTCTCCGGTGAACTTTTACGATTGACTCCGGCTGACACACGACCGCTTCGGCCCTAGGATCAAGGGCAAAATGATCCTGGGGCCCTTCCGCGTCGGATGATGGTCTCAGCGGCGGCTGAGACGGCGAGGTGATGGCCAACGGCGGCAACGACCTGGGAGGTGCTTCCCTTGGTTGCCGAGGCTCTTTCGAGTCTCCCCTTGCGTTCCTTCCGGTAGGGTTAGATGCACGGTAAAAATATGGAGCTCGGAATGCTCTCAGATGAAGCGGTGGTGGCGATTTGTGGCTCGGGTATGGTGGCTCCGGCGATCGGCGGAGGAGGAGCTCAGTGATCTCGATCTGAGCGAGATCGAGGAGTATGGGGGTGCGTCGGAGCGAAAGAAGGCGAAGGGGAAGCTGATGAAGGTGGAAGGGAGTTGATTCAACGGTTGGATGAGGCGTAGCATGGTGGCAGAGCGGAGCTCCGCCGTCGAATGATTTGCGAATTCACGATGAACAACGCTAAGAAATCAAAACCTGTTGCAGGTTTACGCTAACTAGAGCTAAGTCTACGAAATGGAAAAGGGAGAAGGTGAAACGCTCACCGGGAGACCAAGTCGAGCTTGGTGGCGGAGCTCCGGCAGTGAGGTGGATCACACCTCGATTCGACACCGACGACCATCAAACCGAGCTCCACGGCTTCCCGCTGTCACCAGGAGGCTGATGGGCTCAAGGGACTAGGGTTTCTACGGTGGAAGAGGGATCAAAATCAAAATGGAGGTCGAGGGGGTTTTTGAAGAATTGGCTCTGGCGTGACTTTTGATGCATGATCACGGGCGAACGGGGAAGATCTTGGAAGATCTAGTAGGCCGGCGAGAATCATGATGATACAACGAACAATTTTCATGAAGGTACCCTCCCTCCTCGAGCAACGGATTGATGGCGAAAAAATCGAGAAGAGGAGGGTGTCGTGAGTTCTGACAGGGGCCGCAGGGCTAGGACCAGGGAGTTGACCGGCGGGTCAACTTCCCAAGCCATCTGGTTGGTCCACGTGGACCAACTAGGAAAATCCCTAAAAAATATTTATAAATTAGTTTAAAAATAGTAAATGATTTATTTATTTTTTTGGTTATTTAATAAAAAATGTTTGTTATTTTATAAAGTATTTTAATATGATTTTTAGCTATTTTTATGAGGTATAAAATTAAAAGTTACCTTTTTAGACCTATATAAGTATATGTATCTGTATATTGAAGTATTTTATTTTTATTTTGTATATTTAATTTATTCATTTACTTGTATTATTTTATAAATTTATAAAGTATTTTTATACACTTAAATATTTTTTTATTTTATTTTTCTGATATGTTTTGTACATTTAATAAAATAATAGTATGGATTATATATGTATGTGTATAGGTTCTGTACCTATATATTATATACAGGTATTTTATTTATGTTTCTTTTGTATTTCATTCTGATTTTAATGTACAAATATATTATAAATAATATTTACAAAATTATAAAAATATAAAATTATAAGAATAATGAATAAATAATAAAATGAATATTTTAATATGTACAAGTATACAATAAGGGTCCAAAACTCAACTTTCAAACCGTAACTCCGAATAATACGAAACCACCACCATTAAATAGCTTATTTTAAACTATATACAATTAAAGGTGAGTTTAGTACATTTCGAGTTTTTATTTGCAAAATACGGGTCTGGGAAGTTGGGATTTTGCAATTTTATTCAGAACATAACTTTTTATCTGTACATTATTTTTGAGTGAAATAAATTTTGTATTTTTTATTTAATTATCTACAACTTTCATGTACAAAGTTTCTTTATTTGAGGTCTAAAAAGTGGAACCAAAAATAGGTCCCAAAATGAATAAAGAATGAATGAATTAAAAGGAATTTTTATTGGAATTTAGACCCTTATCTCCCCCTACTTTATTCCTTGTCGACCTATTCATCGAGATGCCTAGGGTCTTGGGGTTTCGGGTCATAAAATATTTACAATATTTTATTCTTTTTCTTTTCTTTTCTTTATTCTATAATTTTGGCTTTAAAAACCACATTTTATACAATATTTGCACAATGATGCATGGATGCTAACATGCTCTATTTTAAGGTTATTTACACGCATTTGCTAGCGGTTTTGAGGCCAAAATGATAGAATAAAGATGATGAAATGTGGATTCATCATCCCCCTATACTTTACCTTTGCTAGTCCCTAGCAAACACTTATGCAATAAGTGCAAAAGAAAAAGAAAGAAAAGAAAAAGAAGAAAGTTGGATTAAGTTTAATTATCAAACTTGTCTTCACAAAATCAAAGTTTGGAGCTTAAGTCAGACCTTTAGAATTTTAGTGCGGGCGGAACCTTATTTAGAACCGAAATTGAAATCCAACAGCCTCTGAGTACCCCAAAACTCTGCTCAAGTCTCCTCAATAGCCAGAACAGAAATACTTCAACTCATACGCAAACCCTTATGACTATGAATCTGACTCGTACAGTGTAAGTGATGGTGACTCTCCCCAATTGAAATGACTAAGAGACTGACTTCTCCAATATGACAACCCAATGATTCCCCATTCCAACACCTCATTCCTCAAGAAGCTGGGTATTCCCTTCTAAGTTCAAGTGACAACCGACCCAAGAGGAGGGGGTGAAGAGAAGAATGGACGGTAGCCAGTGTAGCTACCTATCCTAGGATGCAAGACCAGTGTAGTCAAGTCATCCAGATGCAGGCTCACATGATTTGACTTTGAAGCTCAAGCTTGCTTATTTGACTTTACAACATATGTACACTCCGGCAAGCATTCTTATTTTTGTACAGGCCTGTCCACTTTTTTTTGAAGTTTTTGCTTTTGCATTTTTTTACTATACAACAACATTTACATAATAAGTTTTTCCTCTTGAGCCAGTAGACTATCCCTCTTTTGAAGCTTTATCGCAACCCACGATCTCCTATCCTCGAAACTCATCATTATTGGACGGTTGGGGCGCACTTCCCTCCCTAGAGGAGGACAAGTGTTTCCACCTGTGTGCGTCTCTTACCGGCAAATCCAACCCCCTCACCACTCCAACTGAGTTGAGCCATGTGAAAAGTGCAGGTGTCCAAGTTAGGTCATTATCAACAAGAGTCGTGCGTGTGCTCTGAAATACTCTACTTAGGCAGTCAAGAATCCATTGAACCAAGTCCCATGATCCTCAAAGAATTAAGTCAACTAGACCTGAAGTACCTCGAACCCAGTTCCTATAGGGTTCCTGTTAATTAGGTAGATTTTAAGGTCCAACCAAGCTCCAATCTTCGGTTTTTACTTAGACCAGTTCCATTATCAAACTCAATCCGAAAAATGCGAATGCTATGCAATGCTATGCAGAAAATATTTTTGTGATGCAATTTTCAAGAGTTTTGAACTTTTTATGGGTTTTTGAAAAGATGATGATGATGCATATGCAATTTTTTAGATTTCTCAAAAAGTTTTTCAAATGTTTTTGGATTTTAATTTTGCAAATGTTTTTGAGATTTTTGACAACAAAAAGTTTTGGCTAAAAACTAGGTGAAAAATATGTACATGGGAGTGCTTCATATATTTACAAGAAGTGGATTTTAAGAATTTACAAGGGTAAGTGATCAATTTTATACATATATACATATAATGGATTTTAGTAAGATGTATGTCTTCCTCAAACTTATTTGACAAACGGTTTTCCAACAGTTTTTTGAAACTATAGTCCAAAATAATTTTTACAAACAATTTTACACACATGTACACACATTTGAAAATCATTTTGCAAAGATTTTCCAAACAGTATGTATAGATTTTTCAAATATTTTTGCAACCATTTTTCAAACCATTTGCAAATCATTTTTTCGAACATTTTATTTCACACAAAGAAAATAAACTTTACAATCAAAAGATTTTTACAAAGGTTGAAAACATGTAACAAAACATTTTTCCAAATAGTTTTCAAAAGATTTTTCACAAGGGTTTTCAAACTATTTTTCAAACATTTTGCAAAAAATATTTTCACCTGATTTATTAATCAATAAGTACAAAAAGAATTTGAGGAATGGTAACATCTTTTTATTAAGGTTTTTAATGAATTTTATAAGTATAATTGGCCATTGTTATTAAGAAAATACGAAAGTACGAGTTATGGCTAAAGTATATGCATAGTATATACGACCCCCCTATACTTAGCTTGAACTATGTCCTCATAGATCGGAGAGAAAAGAGAAGACATAACTCGTACTAAGTATAGAAAAAGTCTAAAGAATAAATGAATAAGAGACGAATGAATAAACGAAGGAGAAGTTGACCGTCCCCCCTATACTTAGGATCAAATAATCCTAAGTATAGCAGACTATACACAAAGCATGGAGGGTCAAGGGTGGGAATGAACAGATCGTACTCAGATTGTCTCCCCCTATACTTAGGGTAAGATATCCCTAAGTATAGACAAGAAGAGGAGACAATGGAGAGGATCGAAAAATAATAGGATAAACTCGAGGTGCACACCCCCCCTATACTTAGGACAAAGTACGTCCTAAGTATAGAAGACTGTCTACAAGGGGGCGGCACTTTTTGGATAGATACAGAATATAGAAAAGGAAAAGAAGAGAAGAAGAAAAGAAGAAAAGAGATGAACGTGGATATGAACAACTCGGGATGCGCATCCCCCCTATACTTAGGATAAAGTACATCCTAAGTGTAGCAGTGATGAAAGGGATGGCATCAAGTAGGTAGAAGAGGATAAATAAATTGAAAAGAAGAAAAGAAGAAAAGAAGAAAAATCATTCAAAAATGTTTTGTTGTGCTTGGCCTTCCTCTGCCTCTTTGGAGATATCCAGCTCATCCTTATAGATTACTTGAATCGAGTCAACGACATCCAAGAATGTATCATGTTCAAGGTATGGCTTCAGAAGCTGTCCATTGACTATGAATGGCTGTGCGTCAGCTGACAGATTGGATATCAACACACTTCCGTTGTCACGCACCTGCCTAACCATGAATGGCCCAGTCCATTTACTCTTCAATTTGCCTGGAAATATCTTTAATTTCGCATCGAACAACCACACCTTCTGACCTGGATCAAAGAACTTGCGGCGGATATGCTTGTCATGCCATGTTTTGACCTTCTCCTTGTACATCAGGCTGTTGTCATATGCATAATCTCTGAATTCCAATAATCTGTTCAAATCCAGTTTTCTGTTCTTTCCTGCTTGCTTGGAGTCCAAATTACATATGTTAATGGCCCATAAGGATTTGTGAATTAGTTCAACGGGCAAATGACATAGCTTGCCATACACAAGGCGGTAGGGAGACATTCCCAAGGGTGAATTGTACACTGTTCTATAAGCCCAAAGAATGGAATCGAGCAAGTGAGACCAGTTCTTGCGATCCAGACGCACAAGCTTCTGTAAAATTGTCTTGATCTCCCTATTTGAACATTCAGCTAAGCCATTGGACTGTGGGTGGTAGGGTAAAGCAACACGATGTTCAATGCAGAATTCTTGAGTCAGCTTCTTCACCTCTCTGTTTATGAAATGACTGCCCCTGTCAGATATAAGAATCTTAGGAATCCTGAACCGTGCTATGATGTGATCTCTCAAGAATCGACAGACAGTCCTACTGTCAGCGGTTCGGGCGGGAATAACCTCCACCCATCGACTTACATAATCGACAGCAAGTAGAATATATTCATAGCCCTGACTGTTGGGTAACGGGCCCATAAAGTCGATGCCCCATGCGTCGAAGACGTCTGAGATCTGAATGTATTTCAGAGGCATCGTGTCTCTCATTCCTATAGTTCCGCCTATCTTCTGACAGTCAGTGCAGCCTTTGACATAATCATCTGCATCTTTGAATAATGAAGGCCACCAAAGGCCACTTTGAAGAACTTTCGCTGCCGTATGTTTGCCTGAATGATGTCCTCCAGAATCTTGGTCATGACATAAAGCGAGGACACTTGGAACTTCCTCTTGCGGAATGCACCTTCTCCAGATACAATCTGCTCCCTCACAAAAGAAATATGGATCCTCCCACTGGTAGAAATGGATTTTAGACAAGAATCTGTCTATTTTCAACTTAGGCCAGTCCTGTGGGATTTTCTTGGTCACCCGATAATTCACGATGTCTGCATACCAAGGAAGCGAGGTGACAGACAGAATTGCCTCATCTGGAAAGGTCTCTGTGATCGGCTGCAGGTTCAGCTTAGGAGATTCAGGCTCAGGGAGTCTTGACAGATGATCGGCCATCACATTCTTTACCCCAGGTTTATCTTTGATTTCCAAGTCAAATTCCTGGAGGAGAAGGATCCACCGGATGAGACGTGGTTTGGCGTCCTTCTGCTGTAAGTACCGAATGATCAGTGTAAATGACTACATTGGATCCAAGGGGTAGGATCTGAACTTTTCCAGGGTAAAAATTACCGCTAGCAGCTCCTTTTCAGTGACAGTGTAGTTTCGCTGGGCTTCGTCGAGCGTTCGACTAGCGTAGTGAATCGCAAATGGTATATTATCTTTCCTCTGTCCAAGAACAGCTCCGATGGCATAATCTGACGTGTCGGTCATTATCTCGAAAGGCTGAGTCCAAATCGGCGGCTGTAAGACAGGGGCCTGGGTGATGAGTTCTTTCAACTGATTAAAGGCAAGGAGCACACAGTCATCTACAATAAATTCATTCTCCTTGTCGAGCAAATCAGTCAACGGTCTGGCCAGTTTGCTAAAGTCTTTGATGAATCGTCGGTAAAAACCGACATGGCCCAAGAATGACCTGACTTGCTTGATGTTTGTAGGTGGCTCAAGTTTGGAAATCACGTCCACCTTGGCTGGGTCAACCTCCATACTACATTTAGAAACCACGTGACCCAGTACAATTCCTTCGGTCACCATGAAGTTGCTCTTCTCCCACGAGAGCACAAGATTGACTTCGCAACACCTCCGTAAGACTCGGTCTAAATAATCCAGACATTGGTCAAATGAATCCCCGTAGACCGAAAAATCGTCCATGAAGACCTCAAGAAAGTTGCCCACTATATCGACAAAAACTGCAAGCATACACCTTTGAAATGTGGCTGGGGCGTTGCAAAGCCCAAACGACATCCGTCTAAAGGCATATGTGCCAAAAGGACAGGTGAACGTGGTCTTCTCTTGATCTTCAAGAGCAATAGCAACTTGATTATACCTAGAGTAGCCATCCAAGAAGAAGAAATATTCCTTCGCGATCAATCTCTCCAAGATCTGGTCGATGAAAGGTAAAGGAAAGTGGTCCTTCTTGGTAGCGAGGTTAAGTCTTTTGTAGTCCACACACACTCGTCAAGAAGTGGGTACTCTGGTTGCGATCTCTTCTCCTTTGTCATTCTTCACATTGGTGATCCTTGATTTCTTGGGCACAACATGCAGAGGGCTCACCCATTTGCTGTCGGAGATGGGATAGATAAATCCCGCATTACACCACTTCTGGATCTCTTTCATAACGACCTCCCGCAGATTAGGATTTAATCTTCTCTGAAGTTCTCGAGAGGGCCTTCAATCTTCTTCCAGAAAGATGCGGTGCGAGCTTAGTGACGGATTGATCCCATGGAGATCAAAAGTTCGCCAGCCTATCGCCTTGCGGTTGCGTTCAAGAACCTCCATCAGATGAGATTCTTGGTCTTCGGTTAGGTGTGCATTGATAATGACCGGGTACATGTTCGATTCTCCCACAAGGAAGGCATAATTCATGTTGGAGGGTAAAGATTTTAGCTCTGGCGGAGTCTGAGCTGCTTCTGAGGTGACCTCAACTATCAGTGTAGGTGGTAATTCTTTCAATTGTTCGGTGTCCATCATACTCTGTTCTGCTTCTTCTCTCAAATCTTGGCAGAATGTCTCGATGATTTCCTCCTCATCAAGAGATTCTTCAAACATCTGCTCTTGGTTTTGAAGGCACATCACTCCTACGATAGTCTCTTGCAGCACATCAGCAAGTTCCTCATCCTGATCGATAAGGGGAAATTCGACTGCGGTCTCCACTTCCTCCTCGGGGCAGAGGAGTTCATGGATCTCATTGTTATCCAAAAATAAGTTGGTATCTTGAATTTCTGCTAGGAAGTCACATTCGTCAGCATACTCAATCACCCTTGCACATGATGTAGATGTCTGTTCGGCTGGTGTTCCCTCAGACAGGGTTTCTACTCTGATTGTTTCATTGCCAGTGCCAAAAGCGATTTCTCCCATCCTATAATTCACTACTGCGTTTGATGTTCGCAGAAATGGTCTTCTAAGTATGATTGGGGTAAGGAGCAATGGAGAGGGGACGTCCATATCTAAGACCACAAAATCGGTCGGGAATGACTTTTCCTGAACCGTGACGATCACGTCCTCCAACAGGCCCTAGGTCGCTTGACTGATTTGTCTGCAAACTGTAGAATCATCTTCGTAGGCTTGAGCGGTTCTAGCCTGAATTCCGTAAGTAGCGAAGTTGGCATCAGGTTGACGGACGACCCGCTGTCCAGAAGTGTCCGTTCAAATTCCTAGTTGAACATCTGACATCGCACAAGAGGTGCTCCCATATCTGGCTTTTTATCCGGGAGGTTGCTGATGGCATTGACGGTGGCCATTGTGAGGATATACTTTTCGGACTTCCCACCCTTGCTTCTGGAGTTGTGAGGATGAGGCCGGCGCTTGGTTGTACATGCCTCTTTCAATCCTTTCTTCACGGCTGGCATGTACTCAAGAGCTTTCATTAATGGCATATTCAGCACCAAATTCTGGATGATTTCTATAATGGCCGGATCAGACAAAGCATTTTTCAAATTTTTCATTTTTTTGTGCTTTTTCATTGCTTCAGGGAAAGGAATATTTACAACATCTTCATCAATTTCATTCAAAAGAGTGTCCATACTGTCGTGTACAGGTAGATGGCAAAAAGGAATGGGTTCATCTACAATTTGTGGACCAAAAATGACAGGCTCGGCTTCTGGTGCTGGTGTTGGACTCGCTGCAGGTGCAATGCTTTTCCTGTCAGGAACAGACTGTGGGGCAGGTGCAGCGTCTCCAATACTGGCCGATCTCTACCGAGGTTGCTGCTATCTTTTTATGTTTTGTCATTTTCTTCATTTTTTGTGCTTTTCTGAATGCTGGTGCTGCTCCCAAAATACCGCTTGGCCCTGGTGTTGGCTGGACTGACGATTCCCCGTCAGATGCAAGATGCTTTCCCTTCGCCGTCGCTGATGGTTGGAGTGTCCTACCGCTTCCGAGAGTAACAGCATTAGATAAAAACAATTAAATTCACCTGCTTCGGGTTGGACACTGCCGGCTACCTGCTCCTTGCGTTGGAAGTTGTTCGGATTGGCTTCGACCTGGGCTGGTATGACGGTCTTGGCAGCCATCAGGTCGTCGATCTTCTGGGTCATCTTAGCCATGTTCTTCATTAATTGTTCTAAACAGGCCAGGGCCGGATTAACCGGCACAATCTCAGAGGAATCCCCCTGCTGGGGCCTAGAGTGCTGGTAAGGCTGTTGAGATTGCGACTGGTAGCCTTGGGAAAATGGGTGAGGAGGAGGGTTGGAGGAATACTGTGAATTCAACTGGTTGTATTGAGCAGCCGGTTGTTGATGACATCCCTGTCCGCCGGACTGCTGAGGCTCGTGCTGGTAATTCTGCCTCCAAGTGTTACCGTGAGATGGAGGCTGGTATTGGTAGGAGTGCTGGAAGGGTCTCCCACCCTGCTGCTGCTGGTGATAGGGCCTATTGCCCATGTTCTGACCCTGAGAATGTCCCTGAGGACGGGTCAGCTGCACTTCATTGTCCCATATGCCATTGATCTCCTGAATTAGTGGCGGGGGTGGAGAGAACTGCTCGGAGTAAGCTGGCTGGGGCTCAGGTTGATGTACAACCATCTGTGTCTGGGGCTGCGGGGTCTGCTCCGGAACCTGCACGTAATACACGTGCTGAATAGGCTGGGGCTGCGGTGGAGTCGGCCGAGGGTTCTGCTGCATTGTAGGCTCCTTCTCAGCATTCGGCTCGGCAGAAGTAGACATAACGTTGCACATGTTTGCATTCAATGCACAAACGAGCTGCTCCAGCTGTTGGGAGATCTGATCGAGCTTTTCCAGACCCTGGGTCCTCTTCTCAATGATCGATAATTTTTCGAGGTCCTGCGACCTCTTCTCAATGATGTCTACCTTAGACAGGTGGCTCCCAATGATGCTAAGGCTAGAGCTCTCATCCTTATCCTCGGCGTGAGAAGCCATGTTTACTGGCTTGCTGATGGCGGTTGGTACCTTCATGTATGCTCTGGACGAGGATTGGGCGGCTTCTCCTTCAACCATCTCCTCGAAGACGTTCCATACCACGTCCTCGTCGTTGTTGAAATGTGAACTGCCACAAGCGGCGTCTACAAGCTTTTGGCTCTCAAGTGATAGCCCCCAAAGAAATGCTGCACGAGACTAGTCTTTGGGATTTCATGGTGGGGGCACTTTTCTTGCAGGTCCTTGAATCTCTCCCACGCTTCATGGATAGTCTCGTGTGGCTGTTGGCAGAAACTGGAGATACGGGCACGCATCTGATTCAATCGCCCAAGAGGATAGAATTTATGGAGAAATGCAGACTTTAGATCCTCCCATGTCGTGACGACCTTTCCAAGATGGTCGACCCAATATAGGGCCTTGTCTTGAAGGCTGAAGGGAAAGGCGGTCATCTTGACTACCCCTAGAGGAATGCTAGGGTAGTGAGCAGTGGCACATATGCGGCTAAACTTCTTGAGAAAGACATATGGTTCCTCAGTGGTATTCCCGTGGAATGTGGGAAGAAGGGACAGAAATTGCGGTTTCAGCTCGAAGTGGGCATGCATACATGGAACCTGAATCCACTCAGTGATGCGTCCCGCTCCTGGGTTGTATGTTTCCTTGAGCGTAGGCTTGGACTGCGATGGATCTGCTTCCGCTGCGTCGAATTCTGATCTTCCCACTGAGAACTCATCTCTGACTTCTTCAAAATCAAGCTCTTGGTTCGGATCATCCTCCCTCCGATTGTCTCTTGCATCGGCCCTCCTCCCCAAATCGTTCAGCATATCTTGGAAAGCGGTCTGGGCCAGGACTTGATTAGTCAACTGCTGCTGGATGGCTTGAATGGAAGCCAGCAGCTGACTGTTAACTTCATTTTGCGTGGTATATTGCCCCTCCCCCGGATTGACTTCAGGCTCAGGTGGGTGCTGTGGTCCCTTTCCTCTTCCTCCTGCCATCTCAGAATGAACTTGAATTTCCGGCTCGTGATCGGGTGAAGAATCTGCATGACGAAGCAATCCCCGATCAATATCTTCTTGAGCACCCGCTGTCGAGATGAATCTGGAGTTAAGGTCAATCCCAGAATGTTGTGAACGGAGCATAGGATATTGACTTAAATCGATCTCCATCCACAAGGGGTTATTTCGGGGACAAGAGTAATCCCGGTTTATTTGAAGGGGAAGAGCTAATTCGGGTTGCGAGTCCATCCCGAACAACGAATTTATTGGTGATAGGCAAGTGTTGAAAGAAGAGAGAATAGGGGAGTCCAAGGAGACATTCACGAGATCCGAACTGACTTCTTGGAGATCACTCCTCTTTATGGAAGATGTTGCCGATACGGAATCGATGTGAGCGTCGGTGAGGTCCCGACTGAACCATCCGTGTGACGACATCTTGAGAAGGTTAGAGGAGAAGATGATGGATGAAGAGCACGAGGGTGAACAAGAAATAAAAGGATTGTAAAACAGTAGAAGGCTCACAATGAGCAAGGGTCAAATGGAAGGAGAGCAAAAAATGGCGCAAGGGCGTGGTGTTTTTTATCTTGACCTTAATCCAACTAGAAATCAAACATAAAGCAAGGGGATTCACCAACTCAACACATGAAGTCGTAAGGGTTCGGCTATTATCTTTGTAGTTTTTAGATGAATTCAGGCATTTATCTTTTAACGAGTCCTTAGAGCGCTACGCCTATAGGAGAGAGAGTACTGCCGGAAGAGTATCCCGTACTTGTCCTCCTCCTGTGTAACCTGTAGTTTGCACTTTTTGAGGTCCTCGTAACCCTTTTTGGATCCCTACTCAGCCAAAGAAATAGAGAAAGGAAGCTAATAGGTGAAACCGATACTTCGAAACTCGCTCGCAACGGAATCATTTGTGAGCATGCAAGAACCTACTCGGACGCAAGACGATGAGACAGACACCCCCGTGAAGGCGTGGCCTAAGCTCGATACTTCGGACAAGGTCGATGCTCTACACAATAGAGAGTCACCAATGTTGACCAAGCCCTACTCGTCCACGTACGATAGAAGCGCCAATACTTCGAAAATCCAGGCGATACACAAGGCAGCCACAGACTGGGTTTTGGGCTCTAATCCTTACGAAGCACTCTGCTCACTTGGAAGGAGACATTCCCATGCAACCTGAATACAAGTGAGGGTGTGACTTTCCCCAATCAATGAGTCCAATTACCAATTTTATTTAGGTCAATGTTTTCTTAGCAGTCCTTTTTTTAATTTTTTTGTGTTATCGCTTCTTTTGAGTAAATTAAAACAAGCGCCTAACGTTTTTGTCTTTTTCTTGATTCCTATTTGATCCAAAAACAGAGGGAGAGAAGAGTCGGAAAAGCCAATGCAAGTGGCACTAAGATGGAAATCTCACCTTAGTGCCTAAATGATGAATGCAAAGATAGAAGACTTACAGTGACTCCCAGCTCTCTCCATGCGGGATGCAAAATAGGAATATATAAACCTATACTATATGCCGATATGCACAAGGAAATCGTCCTAAGCAGGCAATTGCTAGCGTGAAGAGCCACAAGTTAATCACCAATCCTCGATCCAAAGAGTCCGGTCTAGACCCATCCCTCCTCTTCTCGACAAATCGAGTTTAGGAGTAGCGCTTGATGGGGTGGGCTCGCGGCGCGGCGGATCTAAGAAGATGATTTAATTGTTTAATTAAACTAAGTCCAAACACGCACTATAGGTACATGCAATGGTTATTAGGGTGTTTGGACCTAATCTAATCGATCAAGCAATGCCTAAAATCTAAGGGCTCATTCCACAAAAGAAAGGAAAAAGGAAAACAAAACCGGCAAATGACAGTCGAGAAACACGAAGAAAACCGCGGTGAGCCCCCAAGTGAACAGACACTTGGAAATTGGGCCTGAGTGTCCAAAGTCCAGGGTACATGTATTATTACAAATGATCAAATGTCTCTCTCTCACCAAAAATGAGAAAAAACTATCTATCTCTCTCTCAAGTCCTCCTGCTCTCTCTCCTGCCGGCTAGGGTAGAATAGCCGACTCCTCCTCCCGAGACTGCTCAGGATCCCCTAGGCGATCCTCCTCGGTCAGTGGTCCCTCGCAAGAAAACAAGAAAGGGATGTCAGATAGTTCAAAACAAGTTATGCAATAGAAGCGGATAATCAACAATGGCTAAGCAGATAAAGAGATACAAGTCTACTCTACAAACCGATGCTCCCCGGCAATAGCGCCATTTGAAAAACGAGATTGCGAGAGCCGCTAAATAATGGTCTGACAAATCAGACTCACTGTCCCGTTTGTCAACAATTAACCCATACAATTAATCAAGCAATCAACAGCAAGGATTAAAATTTATTATACCCTACTAAAAATGTACAATGGCAAGCAAGTAGGGGTCGAACACAGGAAACAAAGGTGTAGAGCGTAGACAAAAAGTCAAAGTCTAGGTCTAATGAACTACTTAGCTAATCAAGGTTTTTGTGGATATTTAAATTTTAATTTTTTATTTAATTTTTAATTTTATAATTTTTTTGTATTTTGATTTTCTGGTTTTTTTATTTTTATATTTTCTTTTTTTTATATTTCCTTTTTCAATTTAGAGGATATACAATATAAGAAGAAAGAGAGGAAAATGTATTTATAAAAATAGGTCAAAGTACTCAAAAATCAGGAAATAAAATCTTTTTGGTCTTTTTATAATTTTAAGATGTTTTTATGATTTTTGGGGATTTTTCTAAATGTTTTTAATATTTTCAAAAGTCAAATTATAAGAAAACAGTGGACTAGGTTGCTGGCCGAAATTAAAATGAGGATAAAAATATTAAAAGTACCCAAACTTCCTCAAATTAATTTTAAAATATAGACAATAAAATAAGGAAGACACATCAACTGAGTTTATATTTTTCTGAATTTTCTATGATTTTTTAGATTTTTATGAAGATTTTTAGGGCTTTCTAATTTTTAGGGTTTTTCTTTTGAAATTTTTAATGGTTTTTGGACTGACACTAAAGTACGATAAAACACACAAAATACAATTTTTTTGGAATTTTTCAAAACATTTTGCTAATTTTTATGGGTTTTCCAATGCGAACAGTAAGAAAAATGCATATTTTTGATTTTTAAGAACTATTAAAATGCAATAAAAATGCAATGCAAAAATATGGCGTGAGAGTGCAAGTTAATAGGAGCTTAAAATAATTTTTGTGGAATTTTTGGCACTTTAATGATGCGTAAAATAAATAAAGCAAACATACAAAAGCCCTAAGCCTAGCAGGGGTATAAGTGCATTATAAAAACATCCAGGGGCTTAGGTGCAAATATCACCAAAAATACATGCGCGAGCACGTGTTATGTCGTTCACAGGGGCATTTTTGCAAATACTAAAAACCGGCAGGGCAAACATGCAATTATCCCAAAAATATATTTAAATCACTACGCACAGGGGTATAAATGCAAATACATGAAAATTCGGGTTCAAACTGCAAAATACCCAAAATCACGTGGCCCAGTCACGTGAGGTGACGTGGCCGAGGACTAAAGTGCAAATAAACTAAGTCCGGGGATCTACTTGCAAATTTTACAAATATTTTTAAACTGCAGATGAAAGTTATAGGACTAAAACGTAAATACAAAAACTCTTGGGTTCAAAGTGCAAAATACCCAAGATGCTGATCGTGCGGCCGAGGGAGCTCCACTTGTCCACGTGGCCTGATCTGGTGGTCCTCTACTGCTCACGATCGAATGCGCGCTCCTTCATTCACTTAAGACATATGTCAGCCCTGAGAAGCCCGATGACGGTTCGACGCGAACGGTACAGATTAGACTCCCACGAGAAGATCCGACGGTGGAGCCTCCATATGATCTGACGTCTCTTCTTTGGTCTGGACGACGCTCCTGATCCAACGACGGAGAGAGGTTCATGAAGAACACCCTCTCCGGCAAACTTTGACGATTGACTCCGGCCGACACACGGCCGCTCCGGCCCTAGGATCAAGGGCAAAATGATCCTGGGGCCCTTCCGCGTCGGATGATGGTCTCAGCGGCGGCTGAGACGGCGAGGTGATGGCCGACGGCGGCAGCGACCTGGGAGGTGCTTCCCCTGGTTGCCGAGGCTCTTTCGAGTCTCCCTTTGCGTTCCTTCCTGCAGGGTTAGATGCACGGCAAAAATATGGAGCTCGGAATGCTCTCAGATGAAGCGGTGGTGGCGATTTGTGGCTCGGGTATGGTGGCTCCGGCGATCGACGGAGGAGGAGCTCAGTGATCTCGATCTGAGCGAGATCGAGGTGTATGGGGGTGCGTCGGAGCGAAAGAAGGCGAAGGGGAAGCTGATGAAGGTGGAAGGGAGTCGATTCAACGGTTGGATGAGGCGTAGCACGGTGGCGGAGCGGAGCTCCGCCGTGGAATGATTTGTGAATTCACGATGAACAACGCTAAGAAATCAAAACCTGTTGCAGGTTTACACTAACTAGAGCTAAGGCTACGAAATGGAAAAGGGAGAAGGCGAAACGCTCACCGGGAGACCAAGTCGAGCTTGGTGGCGGAGCTCCGGCAGTGAGGTGGATCGCACCTCGATTCAACACCGACGACCTTCAAACCGAGCTCTACGGCTTCCCGCTGTCACTAGGAGGCTGATGGGATCAAGGGACTAGGGTTTCTACGGCGGAAGAGGGATCAAAATCAGAATGGAGGTCGAGGGGGGTTTTTGAAGAATTGGCTCTTGCGTGACTTTTGATGCATGATCACGGGCGAACGGGGAAGATCTTGGAAGATCTAGTACGCCGGCGAGAATCATGATGATACAACGAACAATTTTCATGAAGGTACCCTCCCTCTTCGAGACACGGATTGATGGCGAAAAATCGAGAAGAGGAGGGTGTCGTGCGTTCTGACATGGGCCGCAGGGCTAGGACCAAGGAGTTGACCGGCGGGTCAACTTCCCAAGCCACCTGGTTGGTCCACGTGGACCATCCAGGAAAATCCCTAAAAAAATTTATAAATTAGTTTAAAAATAGTAAATGATTTATTTAATTTTTGGTTATTTAATAAAAAATGTTTGTTATTTTATAAAGTATTTTAATAAGATTTTTAGTTATTTTTATGAGGTATAAAATTAAAGCTTACCTTTTTAGACCTATATAAGTATATGTATCTGCATATTGAAGTATTTTATTTTTATTTTGTATATTTAATTTATTCATTTAAGTGTATTATATTAATAAATTTATAAAGTATTTTTATACACTTAAATATTATTTTATTTTATTTTTCTGATATGTTTTGTACACTTAATAAAATAATAGTATGGATTATATAGGTATGTGTATAGGTTCTGTACCTATATATTATATATAGGTATTTTATTTTATGTTTCTTTTATATTTCATTCTGATTTTAATGTATAAATATATTATAAGTAATATTTAAAAAATTATAAAAATATAAAATTATAAGAATAATGAATAAATAATAAAATGAATATTTTAATATGTACAAGTACCCAAAACTCAACTTTCAAACCGTAACTCCGAAAAATACGAAAGCATCGCCATTAAATAGCTTATTTTAAACTATATACAATTAAAGGTGAGTTTAGTATATTTTGAGTTTTTATTTGCAAAATACGGGTCTGGGAAGTTGGGATTTTGCAATCTTATTCAGATCATAACTTTTTATCTGTACATTATTTTTGAGTGAAATCAATTTTGTATTTTTCTTTATTTAATTATCTACAACTTTCATGTACAAAGTTTCTTTATTTGAGGTCTAAAAAGTGGAACCAAAAATAGGTCTCAAAATGAATAAAGAATGAATGAATTAAAAGGAATTTTTATTGGTATTTAGACCCTTATCTCCCCCTACTTTATTCCTTGTCGACCTATTCATCGAGATGCTTAGGTCTCAGGGTTTCGGATCATAAAATATTTACAATATTTTATTCTTTTTCTTTTCTTTTCTTTATTCTATAATTTTGGCTTTAAAAACCGTATTTTATACAATATTTGCACAATGATGCATGGATGCTAACATGCTCTATTTTAAGGTTATTTACACGCATTTGCTAGGATTTTTGAGGCTAAAATGATAGAATAAAGATGATGAAATGTGGATTCATCAATCACTCCAACAGGAAGAAGCACATGTTGTGGTTGTCATAGGAGAAGTATGTTGAACGCATTCCGAAGCAGTTCAACATGAAGAATGTGAATCCCTATCACAAGAGAAGTATGTTGAACACATTCTGGGGCAATTCAACATGATGAATGCGAAGCATATCAGCACACCCCTTGCCTCTCATTTGAAGTTGATGAAAGAGACATGTCCGTCTACTTTTGAGGAGAAAGCTAAGATGATCAAGATTCCTTACCAGTTTGTAGTTGGCAGCCTTATACACGCCATGGTTTGCACCAGACCCGACATTGCTCATGTCATGGGCGTAGTGAGCAGATTCATCTCAAATACATGGATGTATCACTGAGAAGCTGTGAAGTGGATTCCAAGATACTTGAGAGGGACCTCAAGTATGTGTCTGATGTTTGGGAGGTCAGATATCAAGCTTTGTGGATACACAGATGCTGACATGGTGGGAGATGTGGATCCGAGGAAATTGACTTCCGAGTACATTTTCACCTTCGCAGGAGGAGCGATTTCATGGTAGTCCAAGTTATAGAAATGAATTGCACTCTCAACGACTAAAGTCTAGTACATTGCAGTAGCAGAAGCAGAAAAAGAAGGGTTGTAGTCACAACGATTCCTTGATGAACTTGGATGCAAAGACAATGAGCCGATCCTCTTCTGTGATAGCCAGAGCACGATGCACCATGCTCGCACAAAGCATATAGATGTGCGATATCATTGGCTTAGAGATACTATTGACAAGAAGCATCTCATTCTGAAAAAGGTCCACACAAATGAAAATCCATCAGATATGCTGACAAAGGCTGTGACTCATGACAAACTGTAGCTCTATAGAGATCTGAGCGGTGTCACCTCTTAGTGATCATCTTCTTGAAGACACCTCCGCATTATGAACATAGGAGGAGGTTGTTAAGAACATTATCCGTTCCCAATAATTTAAAAAAGGAAAATGTCTGATTATCCATTTGAGAACTCCTACTTCATGTAGGAGTAGGATTGGAGAGAGGAGGCAAGAGTAGTAAAAATAGGATCCCATTCATGGCATTGGGAATCATCCCAACTCAAGCATCTCTTCCTCTCTTCTCTCAGCTCTCTCTCCCCAAGTAAGGAGAGAAGTAGCCCACGCTAGGCGTGAGGATCAAGTTCGTGCAAGACGTGAAGAATTAGCCTGTAGGAGCGCGAAGAGAAGTCGCATCCGTGAGGAGTGTCTGCTCTAGAGGCACAAGGAGCAACTGTCAGGGAGGTCCGTTCTCGAGGAGGGGCATTACGTGACGAGTAGAAGCAACAATATTGTGTTCTTTAAGTACAAGGTGATAGTTATTCTTGTAACTAAATCTCAGTTTTGTTGGGAAACAAAATTGAGAAGACATTGTGCCCTCTCATTTTTCCGACCTAATGGATTTATTGTGGGTCATCGTCTCTCGTGGGTTTTTCTCCTCTTTCACATCGAGAAGGATTTTCCTACTCATCCTTTGCAGGACATGTTAAGGAAATCCCTCGATTTCCCAACACCTAGCCACCTCGTTGCTTGCTCATACTCCTTTCTCATCTTCTGGCACCGCCCCTCTCCTCCCACTCCCCAGCCACCTCATCCCTTTCTCCTCCTTCCCCATTCTCCGACGTTGCCCCTCCTCTCACTCCCCAGCCACCTTAGCCCCTGCTCCTCCTCCTCCCCCCACTCCCCAACCACCTCCTTCCCATGCTCCTCCCACTCACCACTCTCCTCCCCCCTCCCCAGCCACCTCCATCCACTGCTCCTCCTCCTCCCGACCTCCATCTACGACCTCCTCCGTCCCATGCTCCTCCTCTTTTCCCCTCCTCTGGCGTTGTCCCTCCACCTCCCACTCCCTAGTCACCTCCATCCATTCTCCTCCTCCTCTAGCCCTTTGTTCTCCTCTTTCCCCCTCCTCTGACGCCCTCCTCTTCCCACTCCCCAGTCACATCCGCCTCCTGCTCCTCCTCCCCCTACTTCCTAGCCACCTTCGCCATCTTCTTTCCCTCCTCCCCTTCCCAACCTCCTCTGTCGACGACCTACCCATCTTCAATGGTGACGAAGAAGAAGAAGACACACGGAGGAGACCATGCCGATGGACTTTGGGTTCTTTTTTCCAAAGCCCGATGACTTCCATGTAGTGAAGCTTTTGCTGAGAACCTACCTCGATGATAGGGACCTGGATTTGAGCATATTCCTAAACGTTATTCTCCAGCAGACGATAATCGGTACAGTTATTAAGTCCGACAGTGGTGATAGTCGGAGGCCATGGGATGGCGGAGGAGAGGTCAGAGGTTGTGGGATGATAGAGGAGGGACCAGAGGAGGATGGGTGGGGAGAGTTTTTGAACATTTATGCCCCTCTTAACCTCACCATTGTTAAGTTCAACCCATTGCCGGTTAAAGTAACGGAGGGGGACAAGTGATGGAATGGTAAGAAGTCGGGGGAGTAACTGATATTCTAAAAAGGAAAGGACTTAATTGATATTGTAATATCTCAGAGGTGCATAACTAATAAAAAACCCTAATGGTTAACTGATAACTATAGAGCGAACATGCAGCCAAACAACCACGATGGAGTAGGTGGGACAGAGATGGTAGGTGCATGCACTTGCACGGCCCTTTCGAGGTGCGATCTTATGCATCATCTATCGTGAGGACAGTCGATATTGCCGATGGCTAAGTTTCTCAACTTTTCAACCCAAAAAAATTGACTATTCTAAAATAAAATTTGGCATGTGATACATGACTCCAAATCAGCTAAGATAAACGACAATATCGTGGGAAGTTGCAAGAGGGCAGACGTGTGGGATTTCCTTCGGGAGCCAAGGGCTCATCATCTGAGGAATGAGGGCAAAAATGGAATGTACGACGGCTCGAGAATGGGGATGCAAACGGTTATGGATATATCTGTATTTGATCCGTCACCATATTTGTTTTATACAAATTTTGACATCCATATCCGTATTCATTTTAAAATGGATACGGATATGGATATAATTTTGATATCCGCAAACATCTGTATCCGTATATCCGTTTTTTATATAAATATAGTCATAGATTTATTTTTAATCACATATAACATAATTCTATACCTTCGTTTACCATATTTATATAATTTTTATGATACAAATACATTTGATAAATTTATATCATGTGTTTTCCATTCAATTCATATATATTAAATCGATTTTATGGAGTATTTCTAACATTACTCGTACGCGATCAATATCCGTTTTACATACGTATCCGTTTTTTAAAGATATGGTAAGATAATTTTAATATCCGTCAATATCCGTATTGTATCCGTATTCGTATTAAAAAATGGATAAGGATACGATAATACCTATATCCGTATCTGTATCCGTCCATTTGCATCCCTACTCGAGAAGGTTAAATCCTCCGCTAATGTAAGTAGGATGACTGAATATAATTGATCGCAGAAAAAAACAATGCTGGAAAGGGTTATTGGGACTGTAAGAAATAAATGAAAGGTTTCAGAGGTCCTATCGAGTCAGATTAAAAGAGGCTGCTGCATAACTACAGACAGAGTACTTTCAGTATCAAGATAATGCAAACCTTCTGCTAATGAGAAAAACTCAAAAACACGTTTTATCAGAGGGACATATGCTCCTGCTCGGATTCGGATACTTGCCGAAACGATATCAGAGAGCGACTACCAAATAAGTCCCTGTGATTGCACAGGCCTTTGATACAGACCGATTGAGAAGACGTTATTGTACAGATCATGGGTGGAGAAAGAAGATACTTCTTCTTGCCTTCCTCAACTATTTTTCCGATTCATACTTTACTTATTTATCATTACCAATATTATTTATTATTATTATTCAGAAAGCAACCCTTCTCACTCAAACAGAAAGAGGAGAAGAAGAATATGGGATTAATTGTAACGCTAAGATGGAGGAGGAAAGCAACCTCTTCTGAGAATAAAGGTGCAAAGACCCCTTACGTGCCCAGAAGGCCTTCCTCTTTATATTCTGGAGCTCGGTGCCGCTGCTTTTGGTGGATGGCCAAGAACAGCAAACCAACCAACTAACAACCATGTGTAATAATCAAGTACAGCATATGGATGCAAGCCTACATACATTTCCACGTCTCATTAAATGCCACCTCCCAACTATGCCTCATTTGACCTTCTGCAGATGGCACCATTAATGACCTTGTCTGACTTTTCTCTCCTCAGATTTTCTATCTGGCTATCAATCTTCCAGTAATCAAATAGCCCCCATCTAAATTCGAATCATTATCTATTCATCCCGAAGGTTTGTTATATTTGGGTTCAATTCAATCCATCAGAGGCTAAGTTGTCAAATAATAATCTACACCACATGTAATATAATCTGCTTTCAATTTTTATAAGACTGAATAACACTCCACAATGGTTTCTCACCTAATTTCTGTTTCCATCAATATCACACTTCCCCCGCCCTCATCCTTTAATCAATTATCACTCACTACAAAAAGATTGGGTTATAGTGACACTTTTTCTAAAACTCGGCACTAAATCAGCAGTTATTAAGTATATAGTGGCAATATTATTCGTTGAAAAATAATTTTTTTATATTTGAATTAGCGACGAATATGATATATGTCGCTATATTATTAGCGACGGTTTACGCTATTTTCTAGAAGTTTTACTGATCGTTGCTAAATTTGGAATAAAAATTGGCGATGATTCGTTAAAATTTTGGAAAATAGCTGTGTCGCTATATGGACCGTCTGAACCGTCGTTAATCATACATTAAGTTCGTTGTTAATACCAGATATAATAAATTATTTCGTAACAAACAAAGTTAACAATATTTATTTAACGACGGTTAATTTAGTGATGAATTAAAAAAAACATCACTATAGTCAATTTTATTTTAATGACGGTTTATCTATCCTTTACACAATCATCATTACTGTCACCTATTCCTCTATAATTAACACGGTGACTATATTCTCAAGACCAGAAAAACAAACAAGAAACAATAACAGTTCCTCTTTATCCCACCTTTGCAAAAATGTCTAAAAGAACTAAATTGCCTCATTTCTCATCCCCCATTCTTTATTCTTCGAGCTAACGAAAAGACGAATAAAAAATTTGGCGAGTTCCATTTTTAGTAAAATTGTCAAAGAAATTGAGGTTGAATTTGACATGACAGATAGACAAAAGGCAATTTTTCGATGCTTGCAGTCTGACCATGCTCAAGATTTTCTTCTAGATATGCCTATTGAAGATCTTGGAATGCATATGTCATCGATTGAATATCTATTATTCTCAGATATCGCCTTATGATCCCTCTATTCCCAACAGATGAGGTATGCCCAGTATACCACAAATCTTGCTTAGACTCCTTTGGAGAGCATACCATTCATTGTTGTGAACTCCCCCATGTACTCTATGATATTCTCAAGAAGGCCGGGGTTGCGTCAAAGAAAGAAGCACATGTGAATTTTTTGTCTGATCCACGCGAGGGGAGATCCACACATACCAGCAGATGTTTTAATTTTTGGTTGGGCTGGAGAAAAATATGCATGTATTGATTTAACTGGAGTGTCTCCGTTAGTTGGTCTGATAAAAAGTGATTTTACTGCGGGATACGTTGCACAGAAAGCTGCCTCAACCAAAGAATCTAAACATGAGAAGGTTTGTATTGACAATCAACATGTCTTCATCCCTTCCGGATTTGATACCTTTGGGTTCTTGGCGTCTGAAGCTTTAGAGCTCCTTAAGCGGGTCTAGAAAATTATGCATAGCAATGTTATGATTCTCAGATCTATAGATATTGTGTTCCGAAGAATTGAATTTGGCATCCAAAAGAGATTGAAGACGTAACTTGTTGCTCATTTCCCAACAAAATCTTTGTAATATGTATCTATTGTAATGTTATACCAACAAATATTAATACCAGCAACAACACAGGCCATCTTCTTCACATGGGTTATATAATAAATAAAAGCTCACACGTTACACCACTCCTGAACACATTCCGTTCTCCTTCTCATCTCTTTTTAATTAACTTAAAAATTATAGATTAATTAAATAAACATTGTTACTGCTAAAATAACACCGTTGGTGCGTCGGTGGTGACTCGAGCTTAAATACGCGGGATTAATCTTTTACTATATATACAAGGACGCTTCTTCCCCCTGTGGTTCTCCTTCTCCCGAAACATAGCTATGGACCTTCCCATAAAGAACCCATCTTCACCCACAACTCCCCCTCCTCCCCTTTCGAAGCCCCGCCGCCGCCGCCGCCTCTGCAAGCTGGCTGCTCTGTGCTGCCTTACCACCTTCCTCATCCTCTTCGTGGTCATCCTCACCCTCGCCCTCACCCTCTTCAAGCCCAAGGACCCCACCATGTCCCTCTCCTCCATCACCCTCACCGGCCTCTCGCCCGCCGTCGACCTCCCCACCCTCTCCATCTCCTTCAACCTCACCCTCCACCTCCTCATCTCTGTCCACAACCCAAACCGCGCCTCCTTTTCCCACGACCCCGGCACCACCGACGTCTTCTACCGCGGCGGCCTCGTCGGCACCGCCGTAGTCGCCGAGGGGAACATACCCTCCCGCGGCACCGCCGACGTCAACGTCGACCTCACACTCATGAGCGGCAATTTCACCTCCAACATGGGGAAGCTCGTCAACGACGTGCTCGCCGGGGAGGTGGCGTTCGAGTCGTCGTCGAGGATTCCAGGGAGGATTAAGATACTCGGGTTCATAAAGAAGCACGCTGTGGCCATCGCAGACTGCCGGGTGGTCGTCGGCATCTCCGATCTCAAGGTCCGGCAGCAGGATTGCTCCCAGAAGACGAAGCTCTGACGGCGAGGTCGGATTCCGGTTGGATGATTTCGTGATAGTTAAGTTTTTTTGGGGGTACTGTTATAATTTTTTCCTTTTTGAGATTTGTAGGGGTTTATTTGTAATGCGGAGCCTTGGCTATGTAAATTTGGGGAATCGAGATGGGTCGGTTGTGTGGTATACTGATCGGATATTATTTTAGATTGAGCGACTCATACATCTTACGGGTGTGTTTGGAATCTGGACTGTCACCCTCGATTGGATTCCGATTTACGCTTGAATCGTTACAGAGCGAGCAGCAGTGACGGGCATGGAATGTTGGTGTTCGCGGAAGGTGCATGTTTTCTATATCGCCTCCGGAATCGAGATGATGCGGGTGCTCAGAGTTTCTTAAATTGCAGCATATAATTTGAGTTGGAATCACTTGAGTAAAGAATCCAGAGCCTCGTGTGGCAAGTACGTTACTGCTTGGGATTTAGTGCCAAGTCCAGGCTGTGTGTACATCTGGATTCCATTTAGTGCAGTTCTCCATTTTTGTGTGCTGGTTTGGTACAGGGGCTGTGATGTAGTCGTACAGGTTCCTCTCTCTCTCTTTATATATATATATATATATATATATATATATATATATATATATAGGAGTGATCTTACGAGAGTCAAAATCTATGACAGCATATATTCTGGATCACATGATCCAACCAGGAGAGAGAAGATCAAGAGAGAGAAAATAGAATCATGTGGTCTAGAATGCGAGCTCTCATGCTCTCACATTTTTTTCTCTCATAGGATCACTCCTTTATATTAATATATATATATCCTTTATAAAAGTGGCGAGTTGTTCTTTTCTATTCAAAAGCAAACCTAAAATGGACTGAAGGAGTAACCAGTTGCGGTTGGTTGTATTGTTTTTGAAATGTAGCAGACCAACGAATCGAAAATCCTATCGAAATGGTCACATAGGATTGAATTGTTAGATATGTGATGCCTCGGCGAGCCATTATGCAATAAATGTTATTGTGAATATCATTCTCAAATATGAAATGAAGATTAACTAATTTGCATAATAGATCCTTTAGTATAATTAAGGTTATGTATCATGACCATATTAATGATCATACAATTGTTAAATCATAGAGGTTGGTGCATGGATGAACATCTAAAGAGTTAGATTGAGGACTCATCATGCACCGTCAAATGATTATTAGCAGGGGATCTTCAGCCTGAGAATGAGATGACAATCCTTTCTCTAAAGGTTGATATCTGACCGATCTCTTGATGCAGATTCTCTGCATAGTAATAGAGATTCAGAGTTATCAGATTAGTTAGGTCAAAGAGTTACTTAACGTGATCGAGATGACCAAAGTCCTATGTCGTATGCTGTCACGATATAGGCACGCATCCTCTGACCGGAGACAGATGTGTTGATATATGTCTGAGTATGTACATTTGACAGACCAATAAGTTCATGACCTAATCAAGGTCTATACACCGATGTGTTGGTGTACATGCAAGGGCATATAAGTAATATGATCTCTCAAAAGGATCATACAGGTTCATTACTGAACCAGAAGACATGAGCTACTTATGAGATATTGGGAAGAATCAAATTCCGTGCACGGTCGTCTCGGTTTGGAAGTTTGACTGAATTTATAGGTTTGATATATACATATACTTCTAGAAAGTATATGATCAACACCTGGGTATGATATATGCTTTTGAAAAGTATATGATGGATACCAACTCTCAAATGATAGCATGCGAAACTTAATGATAAATAAACCTGAAGGAGATAGTCTAAAAGAGATCTAAAACTCTGGGTTTGTTTTGGATCTTTCAGTATGCATGATGTACATGTATTAGGAATACCTGAGGGTGATGTGATCATAAACAATTGTATAACCATGACGCTTCCATTAATTCCGAGGGAGAGATGAAACACATGTGGATTTTAGTGACTCATCTCATAGAAAGTGATCTGATCTTAGTACAAATGTTGGACCTTGGTCTAAATGTGATTCAGATACAATGAGAAGATTAGATCTACGGCTTTGATTTAATCAAACATCTACGGGAGGTCCGCAAGATCTGGATTTGAGATGTGATCTCAATATCCAAGTCACTATACGTGGAAAAATACAATTACCATGTCCTTATCTCCATGTATCCGCAGAGAAAGTGCGTTATCCTTGAAAGAATTCATGGATAATTTCGTTGTTGATATTATATATCCGAGCATTGAGAAAATAGATAACTAAATGTGATTTGATTATCATGAATAATATGAATTTGATTCATATTATAAGGAGAGTTATTTGAGATAATTAAATGTGATTTAATTATCAAAGATGAGAATAATGTGAATGTGATTCATATTATTTGGGCACATGAGAATAGACATCCAAGATGATTAAATGTGATTTAATTATCATGGATATGAATAATGTGGATAGTATTGTCCATATTCATCAAGTATATTATAAATGTGATTTATAATATATTACAGAGAGCATATTATGATTTATATTATGAATCATCAGGGACATTAAAAAGGGAGTGGTCGCTCCCTCTTTTGATTCCAAGGAATGGGGGGGGGGGGGTTATAAGATTCTCCAACCATGTCTTGGTCAGAGGTTGGTAGATTGTTGTAGATAGAAGAAGATGCGTGAGGAGAATATGTGGTTACATGGAGTTGAAATGAGGAGATCAAGGAAGTTAGCACAATGACCAGAACAAGACAAGCGCATGTGGAATAATGAATGTACAATGGAGAAGAAGAAACGAGTATTAAGATGACATGAAGATGGAATCAAAAGAAAGAAAAAAAGAAATCGGTTACTTACACATGTGGGTGTGCTTGGAGAGCACTAGGGTGATTGCTTTAGTGGCTGGCTCTAGCCACAAAGCTAAGCAAGCTTATGATGAAGCCCGTGGGCAATGATGTTTTAACTCCATCGAATCACCCAATACCTCAGTTGTGCTCGATCGATGCTCTTGCGGTTGCCACTAACGAGGAGTGGGCACTGGAGTGGGAGCCAGAAAGCTCGGCTAATGGAGTATGTGTTTGAAAGATTTTCTCGATTAGGATTTTATATGGATTGTTTATATGGGTTTGATATGAATGGACATGTAATGGAGAGATGCAACTCGCTTTCTCAAGCTCATAGGAGAGGGATGCGGTGCATGTGTGAGTGGTAGTGTGATATGGACGTGGTGAGAAAAATGAGTTGCAGAAGGGAGGAGGCGAAGTTGACCTGAGGTCAACATCTACATAAAGGAGATAATATGTAGTAAGGAGAGGAACTAGTGGGGTAGCACTAGCAATGCAACACACAAGCTCGAGGACTTCAATCTTATTGACATGGATGAGAGAATGGACATGAGCCAAAGGGGTGTGCTACATGGCTCAGTTGACTAGGTCAATAAGCTAGTGGTAGAGGAAGAAATTCGAAATTGAGAAAAATTAAATAAAATCAAAATAAAATAGGAAATACATTAAAATAAAAAAGTAGTAAAGCATGAAAGTTATATATCTCAATGAGGCCTAAAACTTTCATATAAATCTCGAAAGCAATAGAAGTGATATACACGTAGATAGTTATTTCATAGGTATTTTAGGTCAAAAAGTCTTATTTTTTATGTTTTTTAGTTTTATTCTTAATACTATATATACATATTAAATTATACATTTTATACACATTATATATATATTGATATTTATGAGTTAAGAAAACCTTTATAGAAAATATATAGAACGGTATTTATACGTGAATATAACAAAATAGGGGCGGACCCACTCTTTGGTGAGGCTGGGCACGTGCCCCCCTCCCTTTTCAAATTTCCATTTCATATTAATTAGGATCCATTATAATTATGGTAAATCAAGAGCAATACCCCCCATTAATTGCCAACTTTTCAATCATTCCATGATTAATAACTCTCATGTTCATTGATTCTCCCCTCCTATTAATGCTCATGCAATTAACTTTACACCTACAATAAATATCATCCATTAATACACATGCGAGTTGATCCTCTTAGCCTAATTAACTATTTGTTTTAGTCATTCATTCGTCGTCTCTCAAATTTGTCTCCACATTCCATACCCAGTCATCTCCGAAAATCATACGCTGTCAACAACTAATATCTTTCAAATTTGTTTCAATATTCTCATATATTCATATGTATATTCAATGTTTCTCGTAGGTATAGATGATGATTTTCAATCGTACTCCATCTATCAAGTTTCTTGTATCATTAAATGATTGTGAATTTGACTTATCGTAATTTTATATAATTTTCATTTAGACTTTGATTGTAAATTTGGTTATTCCTATTACATATGTTCATAGTTATATATTGGATGAAAGAATGATAATTATGCATAGTCAAAAATGTTATTTGACTCTATTAGTAATGAAAATGACATGAACTATTCTCAATATATTATTAATAATGTATGAATTGTTTTTATTGTATTCTTGATCAATTTTATTTTATAGTGAAAAAATATATTGAACTTCGAATTTTTCTTTAAACGTATTTTGTTAATAAAAATACCATATAAAATTTAATAAATACAAAAAATGGGTGCCCCACCTGATGTGAAATCCTGAGTCCGCCACTGTAGCAAAATATAGATGCAAAAAGAGCTCAAAATCTCACGGTTGGAAAGACATGGGCACTACCTTGGCAACTTAAGTCTAGCAGCTCTCTAACATTTCGAGATGCTTAAAAAATTCTTATGTTAAGAGGCCTCGCTACGTTAGAATAAATCACTTGAATCCAAGATCATGTACCAATTCAAGTGGTTGTGTACCATGTTGGTTGTGCTGCAAAAGATAAGGATGCTGACCTATAGGATGGGGAAGGATGAGTACACTTATGTTCCTTAACGGGAGCTTGGGGAAGATTGTGATCATTTATTTATTTATAACAGTTAGTTAATGCTCCCTATCAATGACTAAATCAAAGTTACCATATGCTTAGGTCGATTGTTTATTTTAGCTAATGATTTTGTAATCTTTGCTCTAGCATTTATACGAGGGCAGACCATTGTGTGACTACTAAGTTTTAAATACCCAAGTCTTAGTGTGAACACAATTATGCACTAATAGACGATCAACGACTCTGGCGATATGAATCCAACATCACTTGATGGGTTAAAGAATTCTAAATGACATGAAATTTTAATACAATTTAATTTATATTTTAATTAAAAAAATTATGCAATGTTTTACCCATGGAATGCACAATTATGTGTGACCATGAACATATTTTTCCTTTTCACTATTTATATATGTGTTTAGGGAGCTTTCACCAAACTGAATGCATCAACATCCACAACCGAGAAATGAACCAATGGTGGATCTTCCATTTTATTTTTCTAAAATTTTGTTTTCCCGACATGGTTGCAAAGGACATATAGGATCTTCTGCTGTAATGGGTATTACAACAGAGGTGTTGTAATCTCCATTTATGTTCTTTGCCATTTAGATTTTAAAAAATCCAACCTTATATATTATATCTTATACTAATGTTCCGCATATCCTCCAAATTTTGCTAAAAATTGAGGCCATTTGCTATTTTATCTCAAAATTCCGATTCTTCTTTAAATGGGATTAAGTTGCTTCAATGTCGACCGGATCTTTGACCATTAAGATAAAGTAGCAAATAGCCTCGTATTTGAGCAAAATTTGGCGGATATGTAGAACATTATCAAAAGATATAAATCATAAGGTTGGATTTTCAAAATCCAAAACGCAAAAAATGGAGACTACAACACCTCTGATGTAATACCCATTAACTAATACATGATTTCACTCCATTTCGGTTGTTAAGATTATAGGAATTCGACCTCATTTGTCAAAATGCTTGGAAGTTATTTCACAAAGGCACAATACTTTATTTTTCTTTGCAATTTGGATGGCTCAATTTCTGGTTTGTACTAACCAAGTGATTAATGGGCAATTGTAGACAACTCATTTTTAAGATAGTTGCATTTGAAATAACAATAGATGTAATAATAACTAGAGTATTGTAACAACGATTTCTTTATCGTATTTTAAGAAATTGCCAATTATTAAGAAATTGCGTGTGATATTTCTATGTTGTAGTGAAACATTACGAGTAGATTTGTGACTAATATACTTTTGCAGAGGTCATGGGGTAAAATATGGTATACATGGTCTACTGGGTATTTGGCAATGCTTACAGGGGTGTTGGTGTAAAAATCCCTTATAATTTATCAAGATAAAAATGGTAAGAATAACCAACTTCATTAGTGTCAAGCCCGTGTATTGCACAGAGAAATATACAAAATATAATAGAATAATATATCTCTTTGAAAATCATTGTTAACATCATTGAGATGTATTAACAACATATATTTATACTTCTACCATATGCATAAATATTTTTTATTTGTAGTTAAATAGTTTTTATCATCAAATAGAAAACTTAAATCAACCTCATGTATCGAGAATAAAATCACATTTTTAAATTATCATGAAGGATATGCCACATAAAAATATATGAGTTTGTATGCACCCTTTTATAAAAGAAAAAGTATGGAAAATTTCACTTAAAATATAAATTGCAAAATAATTATGCCTAGCTTTAGTTCTTAATAAGACATCATAATTGCACCTTGATGACAACTTTTTCACTTAGACTCTAAATAACGTAATAAATCGAACTATTTGAACTTATCCTATCAATTAGATTGCATAAAGGAATGAATAGCAATGATATTAAGAGTTGAATTTTGTAGTAGTAGTAGTTATTTAAAGTGCGACTTAGTTTTACTTATATGAGAGCCATATTTTACATAAAGAAGAAATCAAATAAAATCTCATTTTTTTTAAAAATCATAAATGAATTGGAATCATTATAATTGTTTCGAAAGGAAAAGTTTACATCGAAAAGGCAAGCGGGCAACAAGTTGCACCGCTAGTCCTTTTTTATTGCAAAGCCAATCCTTCTAAACACTACAACCATAGATCTGGGGTCCATCACATTACTGTTCATCACTTTTTGAATTCTCTTTAAAAGCTCAATAACTTCCGGTGTTAGGAAGACAAAGGTGTCAAAACCAAAGGAGATGAAGGCATGATGATTCTCCGTGCAGGCTTTCTCGTGTTTCACCACTTTTGCTAAAGAAGCTTTAAGGGCAGCATGCCCTGCTGTAAAGGTCCTGCTCTTCAACCCCACCATTAGGGAAACTCCTGTCAAATCTACACAAGCATGTTTTCCTCCTATCCACCAAAAAATCAAAATATCAGCCGGTCTAAGTGTGGATCTTCCCTCCTGTGGATCCGTTAAAAAGTTCACTGGCGCCTCTTTCTTAGCGGCAATACTTGCATGTTTGAGGACATTGAATAAAACATCTCTAAGAAGATCGTGTCTATACTTAAATCCTGGGAGCTCCCTACAATGAATGGCACGATCCCCAAAATTGTCTAAGCATGCCTTGCGACAGACTGGACAAATCTCGTCAGTAGAAAATAACGGAAATATGAGACAATATTTGAGAATACTGCGGTATTCCACCGGTGACATGTGAAGTCCAAGCCCGTCTATAGGAAGGGTAAGGAGAAAATCTTGGGCATGAACAACTTGAAGACACTGAAAAACTGCCTTTTGTCTAACGGACATGTTATATACCACCTCCATGTCCTCAATTATTTTGCTAAAAAGTGCACTCGTCAAAATATTCTGGGTCTTAGGGGAGACGCTATCCTTTTTAGAGAAACAACTGAGGTCGAATGAGGGAGTCAAACCATGAAGTCTTTGAAGAGCAAAGTTGAAGTCGGAGTCCATATTGCAAATTTTACTGTCACGTAGGATATGGTTCTGAAGTTCCCAAGATTGCATCCTGGAAGCCACAAAAGCGTAGGAAGAAGCCTCTACTGCTGAAAGTATTCTCAAACCACCAAGTCGAATGGGCAAAGAAGCCACCTTCCATTGAAGATCTCCAAAAAAAGGTCCTCCACAAACAACAATGTCTTCAATAGAACCTCGTAAGCCTCTGTCAAATAAAAATGCGGCCTCCTTCATGTACAAAGGTTGACAGGTCCTCAAACCGAATAAAAGTTTTGATAGGTCCATACAAGAACGAAGTAAGAGAAGCTCACTCTGGAGATCCTTCAACTGAGGTAGAAGATGATCAACTTCACCGCTTTAGCAGCCCTCTCCAAGGCCTGGCTTTCAATAAACTTTTGATCCATACTAACAACTCCTCCAAGCAACTTCACATCTAATAAAGGCCTACCTATATTGGGTGGGAAAAATCCTTTGCGAAGTTTCTCGCCATCACAAGTAGGCCAAAAGAGTTCCATTTTATGAATATTTAAAACTAGACCCAAGTCTGGCCCACGTTGTTGGATGATATTTAAAACCTTGGCCACATCAAATGTATCTCCAATAATTGTACCATCATTAAGATACCATGCATGAAGAAGTAGTTTGCAATTATCCATAATATAACGGATAAGTAGGTGTAAAATGAGAGAAAATAGGAACATGCCTAGAGGATCACCCTGCTGTACTCTAGCGGAAGGCCAAATATGCCTAACTCCAAGGTACAACCTGGTTGCCTGCCCATATAAGAACTCCACCCATAAATATATAGAAGGGCACATTTCTCTCACCTGTCGTAATAAGGCAGACCTATCAACTATATTGAAGGCATTAGAAAAATCTACTGTAAGTAAGGAAAGAGAGACATCAGTATGATGTGCATTCAACACTCTGTTGATATTGTGTAGAATAGCCTCAGCTCCACCAGAAACACACACTCCGAATTGAAAGTCATCGAGATATTTGGTCATATCTTTACTAACTCCTGCCATAGCCACTTTGGACACGAGCTGTCTCCAAATAGTACTAACTGCAATAGGTCGAATGCTATTATCTAGTTTGAGCAATGGTATAAGCAGTGCAGACGCTATAAATTCTGACAAAGAAATGGGGCACCTTCCACCCAGGCATAAATTAACCACACGAGTGAAAGCATGTAAAAGGTCCATGGCCACAACATACCCCGCTCAACACATAGCATAAAGTAGGTGTTGGGCCCTCAATCCATCTCTACCACAAAAAGACCCTTTAGGAAAGGACTTAATGCACCCAAGAATGACGTTAACCTCTACAACAAGAGGGACTTCAGAACTAAGAAAACTCGGTAAGGACGGAGGTGGATTGCACGAGTGCTTCACCTCCAACTCCCTAACAGTATCTCTGTTGAAAGGTGCTACACCTGAAAATGACAAAACCTTTACCGCCGTTGTAAAATGTCCATCAGCAACCTTACGAAGACATTGCTTGATATTTGGATTTAATTTCTTCTCTCCCTCTGCAGAGTAACCACTGCCACCACCCATACCCACAAGAGTAGAAGCCTCCAATATTTGATCCACAAGCTTAGCAATACCACCAACTTCTCCCCATATAGATAGAGAATTGAGGACAAGGTGTTGTTGCAATGACTTCATGTTGCCAGACTTGCAATCACGTCTATTATGAGGACGGAACACCTGCAAAGTATAACATATAAGAAGAAGCAACATAACCCATGCAGAAACGGATCCGGGCTCAGCGATCCATTTATAAAGAGATGCCTTTAAAGCTTGAGAGAAGGCAAGTCGACAAAGGAGGGATGCTCTTGACTGTCAAGATAGATACTTTAAAAACCTGATCAGGAAGTCCTCCATCAAGGACCAATCCCTCCATGTCAGTAGAAATCTCCATAATCTTCTTGAGAGGCTTAATAATGCTAACAATATAACTTTCAATCTCCCCCGTCTCATTAGTGACCCTAACAATACCATCATCATGGTGACATGCTCGGCTCCTTGCTTGTACCTTCATGCACTTCCCACATAATCAATGATCAAGGACCCTCAATGTCTCATCTACCGCAAGAAATAAATCACAATCCTTTTGAAGAACCTCCTGCAATAAGATACACCATTCTTCACAAGAGAAATACACTCTTTTGAAATGGGAGATCAAACGTGTCAACCCTTTACTACTCTCTCTACCATCCGGACAACAATAAAAGTTTCAGAAAGGGAACAATAAAATCCCCTAGATGAGCTCTCGGAAGGCCACAAAGAAGGAAACGGATGGTGAGATGCATGCGGTGCAATGTTCGGAAGTTCTCCTTCTTCCAGAGCGGACATAATAAAACTCTTCGAGAGTAAAAGAAGGGAGATACAAAATCTCAAACACCTTGAGGGCGTAGCACACTGAGGTCGCTGGTAGGCAGGGAGACAACGACCAAGGAGGTCGGGGGCTGGCAGGACACACTGATCGAGCGCTGGCGCTGGGTGGTCGCTGGTAGGCAGGGACACTACGACCAGAGAGGTCGGGGGCTGGCAGGACACACTGGTCGGGCACTGGATGGGGGCATTGGTTGGGCGCTGAGCGGTTTGGCCGCTGGGTGCTGGCGCTGTTGGGGAGGGGGAGGGGTCGCTGGGGGAGGGGGGGGGGGGAGGGCCACCGGGTGTTGGGCATTGGCACTGGTGGGAGGTCTGCTGGGGGGAGGGGTCGGGTGGGAGTGGTCGCTGGGGGGTCAGGTGCGAGAGGCTGCTAGGGTCGGGTGGTAGGGGCCGCTGGCACTTGGGGGGTCGCTGGGGGGGAGGGGTCCACTGGGGGGAGTGGGGGAAGGGCCGCTGGCGCTGGTTGGGGGTCGCTAGGGGGGAGGGGTCCGCTCAGCGGTAGGGGCGGAGGCACCCAATTCAATCACAAAAATTAATTGACCTAAAGCAAACTAAGACAAATGAAGAACCCTTACTTTTCAAAAAATCTGGATGTGGTTTCATTTTGCCAATGCTTCATAACTGCATAATCATATGTTCTGGTTATTGTTGATTCATAATCGTATGCCCTTGAAAGTATATCACACCATAATCACTCAAAATCCCAAGCAAACACACTACAATACTTACATTACTATTTTTCAAAATTTTAACTAATCATGGTAAATTTTGAACTAAAATATTAGAAACGATTAGTTGAAATTTTGGAAAATATCAATAGATAAACGCCGCTATATGGACCATTGCTATAGCGAAAAATATAATACTCCTTATTAATTTCAAGTATAATAAATAATTTTTCAATGAATAATATTATCATTATATATTGAACAATAGGTGATTTAGTGATGGATTTGAAAAAAAAAGCTTCACTATAACTCAATTTTGTTGTACAGACACATGCATATACATATGCAAGCACATGTTTTTGTTGAAGAGTTGAGTCTAACCCTGATGGATTGATAAAATCTGTATAAGAAATAGAAAGAGATTATTGATCCATGCAAGAGAAATTCTAATTTCAGATGCATTAAAAAAAGGATTAAGAAAGGACTCCTTGCTTCCTTTTTTTTAGAATCATTGAAACATATCCAGTCTCTTAGGTGCTCCTCGAACAAAACCATTGGTTAATATAAATTATAATATATCTTAACATATATATAGTAATTATTTTTTAAAAAATTATTTATTAGCAATTTCCATATAATTGTTTTTTATTCTAGTCATAATTAATGTTTAAAAGTAGACTATATAATTACTAATAGTTCACAAATATCTAAAAAAATCTATACTAATAAATGTAGGGTAACAGAGAAATAAGAAAGCCCTTCAATGTTTGCAATGCACAACAACCTACCTTCTGCGATAAGATAGTGAATCCATCCATGGGAGGGAGTATATCCACGTCTTAAATATCTTACCTAGGATGAGAAGATGGAATCAATAAGGAGTTTACCCCCATTACCTCACTATTTCTCCCTCCTACGTGGGTCCCACTTTTTATTTTTTAAAAAAATTTAAATAAATCAATTCTCCATCATCAATTCTATCAAAAAATAATATATTATACCACCATATCATATAAAAATTATAAACTAGTCAACTTCTACTCACTTTTCCAACTTCAATACATTCCATCACAATAACTACTCACTTTTCAAACTTCAATACAATCATATCACAACAAACCCACTTCTAACCCACCCCTAGTTTAACCCTCTATCCAAACACCAAAACCCAAAAGTGAGTTACCTGCTACCAGTTTAACCCACCTTAACACACATATCAAACACACCCTAAGGTGTTGTTCCGCTAGAAGGGTTTACCCCCCTTACCCCATATTTTCTCACTCCTATGTGGGCCCCACTTTTTATCTGTTTAAAAAATAAAAAAATCAATTCCCCATCATCAATTCCATCAAAAAAATAATATAATATACCACCATATCATATAAAAATTATAAACTACTCATCTTCTGCTCACTTTTTCAAACTTCAATACAATCACATCACAATAACTACTCACGTTTTCATACTTCAATACAATCATATTACAATAAACCAACTTCTAACCCACTCCCATTTTAAGCCTCTATCCAAACACCAAAACCCAAAAATAGGTTACAAGCTACCAGTTTAACCTACCTTAACCAATATACCAAACACACCCTAAGGGAGAGGCATGCTGACCTGCGTTTAGATCAACCAATAGGGGACGTAGCCACCTACCCCTCTTGAACCTAGGTCAAAAAATATATAATAATTGTCCCAAATATATGGCCCTATACCAAGAATTTATGTTTAAATAATGGAATTTTTATTTAAAAATAAATATAAATATAAATATTTTGCATTATCTAATATTTTTTAGTTTTTATGTAAACATATTACATATTTTTGATTTATTAAAACAGAATGCACAAATTTTGTGTTTAGTATTAATATTTAAGTGTCATGTTATTTGGCATAAATTTATTTTATTGTTCCAGAATGGAATTTTTACAACTGTAATCAAGTCATGAAAAAAGAATGTAGACATTTCCATAACAAATTTGACAAATGACAAAGAATAAGTTTTTTATTGAGATGTTTACACTTGGGCACTTTTTGAGTGTTTTCACTGACATTTAGCCTTAGTTTTTTTAGCAATTACACTTGTACTCATATATTTTTACAAAATTGACAGTGGTTTCCTTCTCTTATTACACTTGTATCTATATATTTTGTTAAGGAAGAGTCATATTGTGGATTTTTTAATCAATATTTGTTGCTATATCTTCAATATTTAAATGTATGACAACGAATATTAATCATTGCAAATTTAAATGTATAACAATGCATATTAATCATTGCAAATTTATATTAGATTATTTAAGTATGTAATGAAAATAGTATTTGTTTCTACATTGTTAGCAACGAAGCATATTAAAATGATTATGGATTTATCTTTTCTAAATTAACAATAATTGGCACAAAACTTTGATGAAGAACTCAAAGGATTATCGTCTTTTTATTAACCTTTAGAAAGAAACAAGACATTTGTTGCCAATTATAAGAGGTGAAGATTACATTTCAAGGAATAAGATTTATCGTCATAAATTTCACATTAAAAGATAAGATATAAATATTAAACTATCTATTTTATAAGAAATTTTGTACTGTAGAATAAACTCCAACGTGCACATATATTTTGCAATAATTATAAATATATATCTGCAATTACAAATCCAACCACTGCGTTTCATCTATTAAAATTAATATATGAAGACTTAGCAAAAATACTTAGTAAAAATACTTTCAACTTAACAAAAATACTTTAAAAAATACCACAGCGTTTTTTTTCTAATAAAGAACCTTCAACCGGATATAACACAGCAGTAATTCATGATAATTATGTTTGTCGAGAAATCTTTCAACAGAGAACTATAATAATCCACATTTACGTTTCGTTCGGTTCGGGAATAAGTATGAATAAGGATAGTGAATGTGGAGAATAAGGGTTTATTCTTTATTCGGCTGGAGGATAGGAATAAGGAGAATAATGTGAAATAAAGGTAGATAAGGTGGGATAAAGATAGGAATAAGAATGAAATAAGATGGAATAATGGGGAATAGTCGTGCCACTGGGAACCGTGTCGGGAGGAGCATTGACCCCTTATTGTAGGGCCTATTCTCCAACCGAACACGCCCTTAGAGGTGAGTGACGAGGGAGGAAAAATTAGTTTTTTTCTTGTGAAAAAGGACGGGAAAACCCATTGATAGTGTTTATGCATAGAGTTAATCTTGTTTTTTTAGAATTCGATTCCAACTGTGTAGATTTACTTGGATATCTGGTATCCTATGCATATCCTGAATTTCACAATAATCCGGGGTCGTTTGCTATTTTTGCTTAATGGTCAAAGGTTAGTCTGCATTTAAGCATCGTAAATCCATTTAAATGAAAACTGAACCTTTGACCATTAAGATGAAATAGTAAATTACATTGGAATTTTATGAAATTTGACTGAGGATTTATATCCATGCATTTGGATTTTTAGAATCGAATTCGTAAAATAATAATAATGACATTACATCCGATCTATACATATCTTAAGGCCCGTCAAGTCACGTATCCCTATTAGTAATGACTGAAAGTATACTTTTCATATTTTTATAATAATGACTGAAAGTATTTAAGCTAATATATACAATATTTCTAACATTATTCATATGCGATAAATATTCATCTTACATTTGTATCCATCTTTTAATGATATAATAATATACTTTTCATATTTATCAATATCTGTATCCACATCTGTATTCGTATATAAAAATAGACAACGATATAGTAACACTTATATGTGTATTTATTTATTTGCATCTTAATAGAAATAACGGGCTTTACGGAAATTTGAAAAATTAGGAAATTAATGGTGGTGGTACTTTAAGGAAATTTTAAAAACTAAGTTGTCCTTTATAAAAATTTCAAAAAATGGGAAGAATGTTGCTAGAAATGAAAAATGAAAGGACTCCTTAATAATTTGCCAATTTAGGAGGGGGGCATATCCCTACCCGTCCCCTCTCCCTCCACCCATGCCTACACCAACATCCATCTCTTTCTCCACCAAGTGGCTTTCAATCTTTGTTTCTTTTCTCCATGGTCAACCAGAAGCTTGGGTTCTTTCCCATCAATCCCAACCCAAGAAGCCACCTTTTACAACCCTTCTTATGAATGGATTCATGTGTTAGCGAGAAAAAACTAGATTTATTAGAAATTTGGCATCTTATTTTTCAAATTTTTTTCTGCTTCTAAGGAACTAGAGTTCAAAGAAAGAAGGTGCATGAGATGGGTTATGGCCACGACTATCCACCCCACGCCCAAGTTATTTTGGAAAGATATATCAAGAAGTTCCCTCGATAGTGAATATTCGATCTAGAGTCACTGTTACATCATATATGGGATGAAGCTCTTCTTGTATCTTCGAGCACCATGAAATCCTCTGCACTATGCCCTCAAAGCAACGCCACTCTAGTTCTCGACAGCCACATCGTTGTCAAGGTCGCCTTGTGTAGTCGCATCTAACAGAACCCCAATTCCAAGCTGTGAGACAAACATCGCCTCTACCATCACAAAGACTTTGTGCCTTCATTAGTGCGGTATACACTACAACGACATCCCATCAATGTCAACAAAGAATTGCACCACCATCATTCTCGACCACGTTGACGATGATGTGGTACATCGTAGACCTAGTACTCAGTGAAGTCACAAGCTCCTTCATCTGACCTTCTACTTCCATCTCCTCGATTTTTTGTTGCCGTAACCATGACCCATAGGAGATATGAGAGAGTTCTCAAGAGCAAAGTTGTCCTATAGAGGAGAGGAGAAAGAGATAGAAAGAGAGGAGGTTTGTAACGTCTTGAGATTAAGTCCTCGATCCATTATCGAGGAAAATGGGTCATGACAACTTGTTGGGTTTGAGGCCAAATCGACTCTTTGACAACCATCTAAAATATTTATGTCCAAGTTGTCAAATAGTAATCCTCGTCACTTATAACCCACCCTCATACTTCATGAATTTCTGACGTGGGACTATTTTTTGGGTTGTTACAAGGTTGCATTAGTTGTATATAAGAATAGACTAGAATATATCAATAAAATCAAAGAAATTATGTTTAAATAATGGTATTTTTTATTTAAAAATAAATGCAAAAATATAAATATTTTGCATTATATAATATTTTTAAATTTTTATGTAAATATATAACATATTTTGTGATTTTTTAAATAGATAGCACAAATTTTATACGTTTAATATTAATATTTAAGTGTCATGTTAATTGTCATAAATTTATTTTATTGTTCCAGAATGGACCTTTTGCAACTGGAATCAAGTCATAAAAATAGAATGCAGACATTGTCATAACAAATATTGAGATGTTTATACTTAGGCATTTTCGAATGTTTACACTAACATTTACCCCTAGTTTTTTAGCAATTACCCTTGTACTCATATATTTTTTACAAAATTTACGGTGATTTCCTTCTCTTATTACACTTGTATCTATGTATTTTGCTGACCAAGAGTAATATTTTTAATTAATATTACTCTATCTTCAATATTTAAATGTATGACAATGAATATTTATCATTGCAAATTTAAATGTATGACAATGAATATATATGTAATGAAAATAGTATTTGTTTCTGTATATTGTTAGCAACGAAGCATATTAAAATGATTATGGATTTATCTTTGCTAAATTAACAATAATTGGCACAAAACTTTGATGAAGAACTCAAAGGATTATCGTCTTTTTATTAACCTTTAGAAACAAACAAGACATTTGTTGCCAATTATAAAAGGTGAAGATTATATTTCAAGGAATAAGATTTATCGTCATAAATTTCACATTAAAAGATAAGATATAAATATTAAAATATCCATTTTATAAGCAAATTGTACTGTAAAACAAACTCCAATGCACATATATTTTGCAATAATTATAATTATATGAGGAAAGGGAGCCTACTTTGTGAAGCAGGTAACTTGCCTACTTCACATTTTATTTTTTTGCAAATTTTTTATTTTTTTGAAAAATACCACCATGGATTTCATAATTATATCCCTCTAATATGTCATTCAAATTTCGTGCGAAATCGAGACTCCTACGGTCTTCATCGAGACAGTCATTTTTTAACGGTCACAGATTTGTTGTATTTTACACGTTCTGGATAGGGTTGACAATGGGCCGGGTCTGGGCCGGGTTCGGCTTGGCCCGGCCCAAGCCCATTTTAGTATACGGGCTAACGGGCCGGGCCTAGGCCCGTTTTGTTTTTCAAAATCTAGGCCCAAGTCCAAGCCCGGCCCAAACATTATGGGCTGAGTTCGGGCCGGGCCAGCCCAAATTGAAACTTCGGGACATATTGAGCTTCTTTTTATCTTACAAATACACCACCCATCCCTAACAAAAATGAATATTTTTTACACATGCAAATATGTTTTACACATTGATAATATTAAGGAATCATGTCCATGATACGAATTGGCTATGTGCAACAACATGCTCTAAACATGACAAATATATTACCAATGTAATATAATTGTTTAGAATATATTTTTGTTAACATGGTAAATTATTATCATGATGGTATATATAACAATGATGGTTGTTAACTTTACTAAATTAATATGTTTAGAATTTAATATCCATCTAAATTCTATTATCACTCATACGCATAAGTAATGGGTCAAGCTAATGGGCCGGGCAGTTTGGGCCCTTGAAACGGGCCTAGCTATCGGGCTTTCGGGTTTGGGCCCTATCAGGCCCGAACCCGGCCCGAATATACATTTGGGCTTGAATTAAGGCCCAAAGCCCGGCCCAATTCTTTGCGGGCTCGGGTTCGGGCCGGGCTAGATGGGTCGGGTTTCGGACCGGGTCGGGCTGGCCCGGCCCAATGCTCAACCCTAGTTCTGGATGGAGGCCGTATGAGTCTCTGTTTCTGATGAAATTTGAATGACATACTAGAGGGATATAATTATGAAAATCCACGGTGGTATTTTTCAAAAAAATTAAAAAATTGGCTAAAAATGGATGTGAAGTAGGTAAGGTTACCTACTTCACAAAGTAAGCTCCCTTTCCTCTAATTATATATCTGCAATTACAAATCCAACCACTGCGTTTCATCTATTAAAATCAATATACGAAGAACCTTAGCAAAAATACTTTCAACTTAGCAAAAATACTTTCAAAAATACCACAGCGTTTTTTTTCTAATAAAGAACCTTCAACTGGATATAACACATCAGTAATTCATAATTATGTATGTTGAGAAATCTTTCAACAGAGAACTATAATAATCCACATTTAGAGATGAGTGGCTAGGGAAGAAAAAAGAGTTTTTTTCTTGTGAAAAAAGACTGGAAAACCCATTGACAATGTTTATGCAGAGAGTTAATCTTGTTTTTTTAGAATTCGATTCCAAAAATCTAACTGTGTAGATTGAGTATTTGGATATTTGGTATCCTATGCATATCCTGAATTTCGCAATAATCCGACGTCGTTTGCTATTTCTGCTTAATGGTCAAAGGTTGGTCTGCATTTAAGCATCGTAAATTCATTTAAAAGAAAACTGAACCTTTGACCATTAAGATGAAATAGTAAATTACATTGAAATTTTATGAAATTTGACTAAGGATATATATCCATGCATTTGGATTTTTAGAATCGAATTCGTAAAATAATAATAATGACATTACATCCGATCTATACATATCTTAAGGCCCGTCAAGTCACGTATCCCTATTAGTTTTTGCGCAAAAAAAATACAATATTGAGGTTCCTACCCATCATTCCTTGACAAAAAAACAAGCTATTGTTTGGTTGATGTCTAGTTCTCTGAAATATTCTTGGAGATTATCATTGCATCTTCAGAATTGTTATTACCTTTTTCGGTCCCCTTTCAATCATCTTATTTTAAGGATTTTTTCTTTGCTTTTGCATGTGTTTTGGTTAACAGTTACCTATAAACAAGTTGTGTATGAATACAATATATGAATCGGAATTATATGATTAGTCTCGCAAATGAACATGTGTTGGCATTTGTTGATGTTCAAGCATTGTCTTCTGAGCTAGTATTTTTATAACAAGTGAGATGTGATCTTTTTTTGTTCGACTGTAGTAGAAAACTAGTGTCTTATATCTCTATGGTTATGTGAAGGCACTAGTAGCGATAAGATGCACGAGCTGCGTGAGAGATATCAGTGCGCAGGGAGGAAAACGAATGCGGGGATGGAGGCAACAATATAGTATGCAGAGCGAGCCAATGATGTCTCCTGTGGATGTGCAACTGACAGAGACAATGGGGCGACCGAACTTCATACGACAGTTTACCTAACTGAAGAGGACTATCATGCTGAGGTCCTCGAAGGAGCCTGTGGGTAGAAGACTCTGATGTTTTCTTGATCAGGGATATGCAACCATGTGGATTTGGACTCCTCGAGCTATTTACTGTGTTTTCGAGGGATCAACACGATTTTTATTTGGGAAGGGGATTGTGTTGTGTGAAATATATGCTAAGAACATGCTTCTTTTACACTTTGAATGAGCTTGAAAATAGGAAGATGGAGGTTTGTTGGATTAGTATTCAAGATTTTAAATAAATTATTATTTGTAGATACTATTGGCGTGTGAGAGAAAACGATTTTTCATGATAAGTTTACTCGGTTCATAAGCAAGTTGTGCCATGTTTTTATCATCATTAATGAGATTACACCAGAAAAAAAACTTGCAGGTTGTTTTGTCTTTGTTAAAATTTATGTTGGGGATGATGATACTTTGATCAATCACGGTGGTGGAGAGAAAATGTCCACCAGGATAATGTGAATGTATATATGGATGCCGACATGAGTACGTTCATATAGTTTTTTTTACAAACAAATTGTGATTATAATAATTAATCTAAAGTTTTATTAGAAGATATTACAACAAATAATAATATGATCATCAAAGATGTTATTGGAATATCATTTTTCTCCCTCGTGTGAAGCACGGGGTGCATACTAATGTAACTCGAGTTGCAACAGAGGATCCGTTCTCGTTTGGACAACGGGTGTATTTGCTGGTGCATGTAGGTGCATGCTCTCTGTACCTTTTATATATTATTTAACTTGAATATTTATCTTAAATAAAATTTGAACATTTACCGAACGAATATATATTGCGATCATTTGGTTTTTTATGCTTGTAGAAAACAATAAGCAAACCAATACAGAGAATGACATAGAGATGTACGTGGAAAACTCTACGGAGAGGGAAAAACCACAGGGGCACGCTCCAACCCTAATCTCCCTCACAAGAGATTAGGGATCTCTCTTCACTATCTTGTTGAAATAAGAGGGGGAATGAGTACATATAGGAAAGTGGGTAAACAGTCCCTCATCCAAAGATCCGTTTACCCATTTTAACTCAACACTCCCTCTCAAGTTGGGCATACATATCAACCATGCCCAACTTGCCTACATTCAACTCAAATTGCATTGTAGGTAGCCCCTTTGTGAAGAGATCAGCAATCTGATCACCAGATTTTAGGTCGGGAAGACACAACTGTCCATTGTCAATTTTTTCTCGAATAAAGTGTCTGCCTATCTCCACGTGTTTTGTTCTATCATGCATCACAGGGTTGTTGGCCAAACTTATTGCCGCTTTATTGTCACAGAACATCTTTATCGGCATAGCAACTTTAATGCCCAAATCTTTCAGAAGAAGTTGCAACCACGTAACTTCAGTGACGCCATTAGCTAGAGCCCGATATTCAGCTTCAACACTTGATCTAGATACAATATTTTGTTTCTTACTTCTCCAAATGACAAGGTTCCCACAAAGATACACTGCATATCCTGAAGTAGATCTCCTGTCATCTATTGACCCAGCCCAGTCTGCATCTGTATAGCCTTCAATAATAACATCACTGTGTTTTCTGAACATGAGCCCTTTGCCTGGAGATTTCTTTATATAGAAAAGAATTCGGTTAACAGCATTCACATGAATCGAAGTAGGAGCATGCATAAACTGACTAACAATATTCACAGCATAAGTAATGTCAGGTCTCGTGAGAGTCAAATAAATTAGTTTCCCAACTAATCTTTGGTATCTTCCTCTTCCAACATCATCAAGAAGTTCACCATCCTTTTTACTCAGTTTATGATTTGTTTCAATAGGATTTGTGGTTGGTTTGCAACCTAACATGCCACATTCCTTTAACAAATCCAGGGCATATTTTCTTTGGCTTAAACGCATACCTTTTGGAGACCGAGCTATCTCAATACCTAAGAAGTAATTCAGCTTCCCCAAGTCTTTCAATTCAAATTCAGTTGCAAGAGTTTTCTTTATGCGGGATAATTCTCCTTTATCATCGCCTGTAAGAATCATATCGTCCACATAAACTAAAAGAATAGATCTTTTTGTTTCACTCCTTCTTATGAATAAAGTGTGATCTCCATTCACTTGAGTGTATCCATTTCTTATCATGACCACACGGAGTCGTTCAAACCAAGCTCTTGGAGATTGCTTTAGACCATATAATGCCTTTTTTAGTTTACAACATTTATCCTTTTTTTCAAAACCAGGAGGGATTTTCATGTAAATTTCTTCTTTGAGGTCGCCATTTAAGAAAGCATTCTTCACATCTAATTGGTATATTTTTCAAGAGAAATGAACAGCTAGGCAAATAACAACCCTAACTGTATTCATCTTTGCCACAGGAGCAAAGGTCTCTAAATAGTCAATCCCAAATTTCTGGCTGTAGCCTCTAGCCATAAGACGAGCCTTGAATCTGTCAATATTCCCATCAGCATTATACTTTATAGTATAGATCCACTTCGAACCAACCAAATGCACATCTTTGGGGATATCAACTATATCCCAAGTGTCATTCTTCACCAGAGCCTTCATCTCCTCCTGCATAGCCAGAGCCCAAGTAGGGCTCTCTCTAGCCTCTGCCACATTCCTAGGTATGGTATTAGAATCAAGCGATGTGAGAAAACATTTATAAGACGTGCTCAATTTAGAGTAGGAAATATGATGCTCAATAGGGTATTGAGTACATCCTGCATATCTGGCCGGGAGTTTAATGATCCACTTACCCTTCCTTTGAGCAATGATGTCATCCAGTAGTTCCAACTCAACATTATGAACGTCATTTTCTGTCTCATCAATAATCATAGGATTGCTGACTGAAGTTTGTTCAATCTCTGGATCTTGCAAATCATTGTTAGTCCCATTAAGAACACCAGGAATACTATCAGACATTTGTGAAGTCAGCTCATTCACTAAGAGAACTGGAGGATTATGATTGTTTTCATTAGCTTCTTTATCACGGCAAATATTTCCATTTGATTGAATCTCCCCCTGACAAGGAATACTATAACCAACATCATCCAAAAAATAAAGTCCATTAAAGTCTTCTTCACATTTAGTCTCCCCCTGAAGAGGACTACTGAGAACGAAAGCATCATTTTCGAAAAAGCTAACATCCTTAGTAACCAGAACACGGCCAGATGTTGAATCAAAGCACCAATATCCTTTCTGTTTCGTAGAGTAACCAAGGAAGAATCCTTTATTAGCATGAGGGTCGAGTTTCTTAACTCCAACGTTATTTGCATGCAGAAAACAAACACAACCAAATACCCTGAGAGGCATAGAGAATGGTTCTTGACCAGGATAAATGAGCATAAATGGAGATTCACCATTTAAGACTCGAGACGGCATCCTGTTCATTAAGTAAACGCTTGTAAGCACAACTTCTCCTCAAAATTTCTTAGGCATGTTCCGTTGAAAGAGAAGAGCCCGAGTAGATATGCCTATTCTTTCTTTCAGCCACACCATTATGTTGTGGACTATATGCACACGAGGTTTCATGAATGATTCCCTCCATGGTAAGAATTTTTCGAAGGGACTGGGCCAAGTACTCTCTAGCATTATCTGAACGAAATTTTTTAATCTTTGCATTGTGTTGTCTCTTCACAAGAGCAATAAACTCGTTGACAATAGCAGGAACTTCACTCCTATTCTTCATAAGAAAGACAGTAGTATGTCGTGACCAATCGTCAACAAATGTAATGAAGTAGTGATATCCTTGCCAACTCTGAATATTGCATGGGCCCCACACATCAGAATGTACGAGCTCAAAGGCATGAGTGGATTTGCTTGTAGAAATAGGAAATGTGGTACGTGTTTGTTTTGCAAATTTACACACCTCACACTAAAAATCAATTGCCGATACTCCTGAAAACATAGCAGGCATCAACTTTTGTAAAGAATAAAAACTGATATGACCAAGTCGTTCATGCCACTGTTTTATCAACGTAGATCTTCTCTTCTCGATTCTAGACTTCGTCACGGAAGCAAGGGCCTGACCAATTCGAGTAGGAAGACGATACAAGCCATCCTCAACCAAACCAATTCTGATTTTCTTTTTTGTCTTCAAGTCTTCTAGGATACATGAGTTTTGATCAAAAATCAACTTGCAATTTAATTCTTTAGTAATTTTGCTAACAGACAGAAGATTTATAGGAAAGTCGGGAACATGAAGATCATCATGCAGAAGAAATCGATCTACCACAGAAATAGTCCCCTTTCCAGCAACAGTAACAGGGGACCCGTTCGCAACAGTAACCTTCTCTTTTCCGGAAGACAACTTATAATCATAAAACATTTTTGAATTGCATGTCATATGATCGGATGCTCCGCTATCAATAACCCACTCAAAATTGGCAGAACGAGACAGATTAGTTCTTCTCGTATTTAGGGATGAAGGCATATCTTCAGAATCCAGGGAAGTAGACTTTTCAACATCATATCCCTTGAAGAAATATTCTAACTCCTTGACAGTATCCATTATGTCAAGAATAATCAACCAAAGAAACAAAAGATGATAACACAGTTGCACGAAAAATGCAAACAAACAACTCCGTCACATACGGAGAACCAACAAAAAACCTCCGTCACACACGGAGTAAATATAATGAATAAAGGTACGCACCTGAGCAAGTATTTGTGGTAGAGAAGTACGAAGTATAGCTCCATACGAATACAAAGTCACAATGACAGACAAAAAAACTAGCCACACTTTCAATATTGATTTGCTCCCAGCTTGGAAAAAGAAGGAATCGATCAAAAATACTAGCCGTCTAGAAATTGAACCAGTGAACAGGTGCTTCCTTTTGAATCAATCAATTCTCTTATTGCTATGTAGGTGAACTGCGAAGAACATGATGCAAGAAGTACTATGTAGGTGAAATAGATGCTTCAACTGTTCCAGCGAAACGTGTTTATGTCCCTCCACAGCAAGCACATTACAATCCTGACAAAACTTCTGAGTTCATGGTAAAAATTATGCAATTTCTGGTGCCGCTGTTGATCCTTGGTCTGGCTTTCACTGTCCGCCACTACACCAGGGCAGAGTAATATGAACCCTCTTGTTATACTGAGTCCTACATGAAGTAAGTTGGTAGCTTTGGATTATTTAAGACTGAAATCTGAATATCCCAGTAGGGTGATGCCTTGTAATACTTTCTAGACAACAATTTTTCTTCACATCTGCATCTGAACCATGATGTTTGAGACCAACTCAGATGCTTGATATGCAGAGAAGGAATGGAGGATGCAGGCAGGCCAAGATGGAGGTCCAAGGGCAAGGGCAGCACACGAGCAGCGCACAAGTTGTGCAGCATATCGAGGCAAAGGCAAATGAGTCTTGCGCGTGCCTGGGATCTGGGAGCGCACCTCGCCTGGAGGTGCGCGACGGAGGAGGAGGGCGACGGGATCCGCCTGGAGCGCCGCCTGCGCCTGTGCGCGCAAGGGGCCCGGGTAGCGCCTGCGACTGGAGGTGTGCGCCCTGATGCGCGAGATGAGGGAGGGTGCGCCTGGGTGGTCTGCACCTGGCCCCTTCGTCTAGGTTAACTGGGAATTGGGGGCCTGCTGAAACCGAGATTCTTCAAGAACGATTGAGGTTCCAGAAAACCTCAGGAGAAGACCGGATGATGACGATTATTTCGCGGCGGAACTTCACGAACAATCTTCACGATCAACGATGGATCGAATCTCAGACTGGCTCTGATACCATGTAGAAAACAATAAGCAAACCAACACAAAGAATGACACAGAGATGTACGTGGAAAACCCTACGGAGAGGGAAAAACCACGGGGGCACGCTCCAACCCTAATCTCCCTCACAAGAGATTAGGGATCTCTCTTCACTATCTTGTTGAAATAAGAGGGGGGATGAGTACATATAGGAAAGTGGGTAAACGGTCCCTCATCCAAAGATCCGTTTACCCATTTTAACTCAACAATGCTAATAAAGTAAAATTTGAAATTTGTTAATTTAACATTTAATGAACAAGTTTTAATCGAATTCGAACATGTTCGGTGTGATTAGTAATCACAAACTTAGTATAACTAAATGTTTTTCTTTACTATGCGAGATATTCAAGTTCTAGATCTGCAGAGTTCATACATAATTTTTGGATTCGTTCCCTGGCATTTAAACGGAGAAACATCACCTACCTACTCAATAGAACGCTGACCCTTTTATTTCCGGGTGCAATTAGCTACGAAACTGGAGATAGAGTGGTTTCTCTGATCAATTTGGATCGTCATTCCGCTGCAAGTGGTCCAGCGGTCCAATCCGCATCCGACGTCTCTCCCCGGCCTCGAGATGTACGTCCCCAACTTCGACATCCGCACCCACTATCCCCACCCCCTCTGAGCATCGTCGGATCCGTATCCGACGGCTCTCATTCATTGCAGCAGGGGCTGTAAAAGCCCATTACAACACTAGAAGTCATGATGATCGAGATGTGTGCCGAGCACCTCTGAGCATCATCCGATCGAACGACTCCGCTTCCTTAGAAGGAAGCGTATCCTCTGCAGTAATGCAGAGGTCTACTGTAGAATAACGGTCTACGTGAGCTGCTTGATTTTGACCGAACGGTTCTCATGCAATCCCACAATACGAACAAACAAAAAGTGAGAAAGACCTCTGCATTACTGCAAGCACCTGCTGCTGTAAGAGCAGAGGAGAGAACCTTATGCAATCGGTTTGCTCCTCGTGGTCAACCCTATGCACACCTACATCCCACCCTCTAAACACCCACCATAAGCTCACGTATAACTACTGACGGACCAGTTGACATTCATCCCGTCTCCTCCACCTCCATCCCATGGAGAAGCCATCCCAAGTCGACGGCCCCGCTGCCATCGCCGCCATCGACTCCGCATCCAACGGCCTACACCCTTTGTCTCACCCCATCCTCCCCACCGACCGTCGCCAACGCATCTGCCTCCTCGCCTCTCTCTGCCTCCTCGCCACCATCGTCGCCATCGGCATCATCATCCTTGTCATGGCCCTCACCGTCTTCAAGATCAGGAAACCGACCGTCACCGTCAAGTCCATGAGCTTCACCGGCGTATTCCCCCGGCTCAACATACCAGCTTTCGACTTCCGTATCAACATCACGCTCGACATTATGGTTGCCGTCCACAACCCCAATTACGCGTCGTTCCGACACCTCCAAGGGGCCACCGAGATCCAGTACCGGGAAAAGAAGGTGGGGGAGGCTGACATAGCGGAGGGGAGGATCCCTGCCAGGGGGACGGAGACGGTGAGGGCGAACGTAACGCTGGAGTCGGGCAACTTCACGACGAACATTCTCAAGCTGGCAGAGGACGTCTTTGCTGGGAAGATGGCGTTCGACACGTACTCGAGGGTGCCCGGGAGGGTGAGGATGCTCGGGGGCCTCGTGAAGAGGGACGCGGTGGCGACGTCCACCTGCAAGGTCGTGATCGGCGTGCCGCAGCTGAAGGTCGTCAGCCAGGATTGCAGCCAGAGCACCAAGGTTTGATGTGCCCCGATATATATGTGGTTCTTTGCTATTTCTCCCTACGTTGATTTGAATATGTTGCTGTTTTGTTTTGATTCTTATGTTGAGATTTGATGTGTTCTGTGTTTCTACTTTGTACATTATGTTGGGAATTAGGATGCACGTTGTGTGTATATATATAATATCGATACACAATATTTATTGTTTGATCCTTTATGCAGTTCTTCACTACAAGAAAAATGAGTTGTGGTCACTGGAATGTGGTTACGGAAACTTGTGGTCACGATAATTCCGTGGCCACTAGTTTTTCGTAACCACAATCCTTGGTCAAAGTTTTCGTATAAGAGTTGTGGTCACGATAAGTTCTGTGGTCACTTGTAGTGGTCACGGCATATTCATGGCTAGAGAACTCTCGCGACGAGACTTGTAGCTACGGCTACTGGCCACGACGTGTCGTGGCCAGAGCCCTATTCTGTGGCCACAAACCCCATATCCGTGGTCATAATTCTGTAGCCACAACTTGTTTTTCTTGGAGTGCTTTTCTATTGCTATTCCACGTGCAGGTTTTTCTAACTGCAGATAATTTACTGGGAGAAGACAAGACCAGATATCCGACCATTAATGATCGAAATCTGACAAAAAAATCCATTTGGACTCGATGAGATAAAGAATAACGACACGTAGTTGCATTATAATTTTGATTAAGATTTCCTGCAATGATCGTTCTTTTCGCTTCTGGATGGTCTGGCGATTGGCGAATAGAACAGCATACGTTGTGGCTTTTGCAGTTTGCAGCTATTGTTTCTTTTAATTTTAATATACACACATCATATTGGTATACAAAAAATTATAATATTCATAACAAGACATCGAAGGGTAGATTGTTGCAGGATGAAGTGGCATTTGGTATGGACGGATAGCTCTTAAACACTCAATTGTGTTAAATGGTCTGCAGCTGAAAAAGGAGAAGGAACATAACAATTGCGTGAATAAAACTGTGATGTCAGTAAATCGAAGACTTAAAAGCAGTTGTGTTATGGACACCAACCATTGTGGAAATTTATGGTGGGAGGAAAACGCCTGGTGTTAATAGAGATAAAAAGATGGGATAGAAGAAACGAGCTATTGTGAACAGGGGTGCTAATGAATCAAATACTTTCAGATCTACAAACACTAAAAAAAATTGAGCTATAGTGACGGTTTTGAAAAAGTCCGTCACTAAATTAGTCGTTGTTAAATATATAATGACGATATTATTCGTTGCGAAATGAGTTTTCGTACTCAAGATTAGCAACGGATATCATATCTGTCGTTCTATCATTAACAACGGTCCGCATAGCGACGCTTATCCGTTGCTATTTTTAAAATTTTAATTAATCGTCGCTAAATTTTGAACTAAAAAAATAGCGACGATTAGTTGATATTTTGCAAAATAGCAACAGATAAGCGTCGCTAGACGGACCGTTGCTAATGATATAACGACAGATATGATATCAGTTGCTAATTTTGAGTACGAAAATTCATTTCGCAATGAATAATATCATCATTATATGTTTAACAACGGGTAATTTAGTGACGGATTTTTTTCAAAATCATCACTATAGCTCAATTTTGGTATAGTGGTAGATTCTGATTCAATTTATAAAAAACTTTCAAATCCGAACTTGAATCAAATTTCAAATGAATTTACTAACTTAAATTCATATTCATTTTCTTTTTGAGTTTTGAATATTCAAATTCGAACCATTTTTATTTCGAATTTGAAAAGCTAATTGATGTTTTAGAGCTTACATAAATAGTATTATATGAAGAAGAAGAATAATATATATTTATTGTATGATTTTAATTTTTACAGTATATTACAAAGACAAGTTGAAAATTTATAAAATCAAGGAAAATATCAAATCAATACAATAATTTTAAGGAAAAAATTTAAACTTGCTAACTCTCATATAATCAAGGAAAATATCAAACCAATATCATGGATTTTCATGGAAGGAAAATCAAAACAACAATAAAGAAAAGGAAGTATATCAATAAATTTTGAATCACGACAAATGTTAAGAAGGAACTTAAAGCAACAAAACCATCATTTTCACATGCTAAGAGAAAGGCCACCAAAATTAACTGTGAGTTTTTAAGATCTTAGATAATGAAAGACGGAAGGAAAAAGGTAGTGCAAGGAATGTAGGAACATGAAAATAAATGTGTGGGTGAAGATTTAGAATAACAACATTAAACAAGTGATCTTTCCTATTAGATTTTATGACTAATAGTTGTTACTCTTTTATATATTCAATATCTAGTCTTTAACTTATATGATTATACATACTTATATATACATAGTAAATTGTGTGTGGCTTAGAGTGCTTGGTATCTTCTTAATGTCTCAAAATTTCTGAATAACATGTTAAAATTGATTATTGTACGTATATAAAGTAACTCATACCTAAAAAAAAAGCGCGATTGGCGTGCACACAATGGGGTGCACTGGGCGAGCACATGTGCTCGCCCGCAGCCGAGCGAGCACTTAGTTTGCACATGTGCTCGCCATCCTGATCGCCCTTTTGAATCTGGAGGCGCGGTTATATTTTCGTTGATGGGCGAGCACTTTAATAGCACACGTGCTCGCCCAAATGTGCTCGCCCAGTTGAAAATCAAGACGCGATCAAATAAGCGCGAGTCAATTTTCCTGGCGAGCACCTAACGAGCACTGGGCGAGCACATAAGTGTGCTCGCCCGCACCCGTAAACAGAACGTTGGGCGCCCCCTTTCCTCATTCTTGCGCGACTTCTTCCCTGTTTTCCTCTCCTCCGGCGATTTTTGCTTGGTCGCGCCCGCGTCGAGGGAGTTCCGTTTGACCACTATCTCACACACACACCCTTCGTTAGGTATATCTTATAATCCTCTCTCTTTTTTTGTGTATTTCATTAGTTTTTATACTTGTTTTAGATATTAGGGTTTTGATGTTGTTGATGGTTTTGTTCTTAAACTTATGCTTATGCTTCATGTAATCTTGTTGCTTATGCTTCATGTAGTTGTTTAATATATAGTTGTTGTTAGATTTGAGTATATATATGTCTAATATAGATGAAATATTAGATGCATGTCAAGTTTTTGATGAAATGGCACAACAAGTAAAGTGCTTAAATATTGATGTAGGTGAATGTTGATATAGATGGGATGAGAGAAACATTAGTTTCATAACATTAGGTTCATAACATTAGGTTCATTGAGAATTGACATAAGACTAGTTTATTAACATTAGAGAATGTTAATATAGAGAAGTGCCATAACACTAGTTTCATAACACTAGGTTCATTGAAAGGGGTGATGGGAGATACAAAGCTTTGGAGAATAAGAACTATATAATGGATGTTAAATTAGATATTTATTTAAGTTAAAATGATTGATGCGTGATAATTACAACTACAAACAAAAATTTTGATTCTGTGATAATTTTATTATCACATTAAATTTTAGTTATTGTGATTAAGTATATCACATTAACTTATAGTTAGGTTTATGATAAGTCTAAAATACTGTACATTAATTATTAGAAAATCGCACAGAATTCTTCACACACAGTGCATCCTTCCACACCGGGTGGTGTGTGGCCCTGCACAACGGGTGGCGTGTGCAACACATTGGAGGATTTGATCACCTTTAACTGTGTTATATTTTTTTATTTTTTCACAGCACTATTGGACTTACTTTGGGATGTTTATTCCAGACCAATGGTCATGGATTTTGATGTTTGCAGGTTCGATTTGTTTTTGCAGGTGCCTATTAACTCTTAGTGACCCAAGCACTGTATTAGGCACTAAATAAGGATCACACTTATTCCTATCCCCATCGTTAATCAGCCAAATATACGTAATTTCCCGGTTAATATAAATGAATAAATATTTTAAGATTATTTTATAGTCTCATTTGTAGCACATACAAATGTATGACGTAAAATAATCTTAAAGTATTACATTTATATTAGCTTTCCTTAGTTCGGAGGTCCCAAACTAAGGGGGTCCGTAAGGATTCAAATTTACTAAAAGGTAATCCGTGTCACAATGTCTTTATTTCTTACGGAAATTCGGTTCATAACCCCTTCCTCTTCTGTATACCAAATCAATCATAGTTATTATTGAAATAATCAATAATATGATTATTTTGATAATTAATTACGATTGATTTATGAGGTATACGGGAGAGGTGCAGGGTTATGCTGCCGAATTTTCGTTAGAAATAAAGATACTTGTGACAACGATCATCTTTTAGTAAATTTGAATCCTTATGGACGGGCTAAAGTGATAACATAATTAATACGCTTCTCTTCTCATCTTTTATCTCAATAATGTGATACGTTTAGATATCCTCAATTTCCTAGATTTGATATTTTAGATTATTTAATTCAGGTTCATAAATATGACCAATAGAGAATGGATGTACAACCGTATAGTAGATGGACGTATAGCAGTTGCTTTTCAAAGAGGTGTTCAGGAATTCATACAATTTGCTTACGCACAAGGTTTCCGTATTATGGATTCAGATGGAACTATCTTGTGTCCGTGTAAGAAATGTCGTCTAATGAGGAAGAGATCAAAAGATGAAACTCAGTAACATCTTTATAAAATGGGTTTCATGGAAGGATATCAGATTTGGTGGAGGCATGGTAAGAATTTCGAGGACATAATGAATGATATGGAAGAAGCTGACAATATTAATCCCTTTACAGATATGGTTATGGATGTTGCGGGTCCAGAATTTAATTATACTTTGTTAGATGATGAGGAACCATACGGAGAGTCTGCAGAATTTTACGAGTTGTTGAAAAAAGCAGAAGAGCCATTGTGGTTGGGTTGAAAGATATATTCAAAACTTTCTGCGGTCTCGGATCTTCTATCGATGAAGATGGAATATAATATGACCGATCGTAATTTTGATGCAATGTTGAGAATTATTAAGAAGATGTTACCAGAATATGCAGAATTACCTGATAATTATTACAAAACGAAAAAGATGATGCGGAAGATTGGTTTAGCAGAAGTTAAAATAACTCATGCATAAATCAACATATTCTATATTACGGTGAACATCAACATTTACAACGGTGTCCTGAATGTAATGAGCCAAGATATCAGACAGCTAGTAAGAGTGGAACAAAAATATCGATAAAGATTCTACGTTATTTCCCGTTGACTCCGAGATTGAAACGAATATATTATTGTAAAGAAACAGCGAAGTACATGACATGGCACGCGGAACATAAAGTCGATGAATATATGGAGCATCCATCCGAATCTGATTGTTGGAAAGAATTCATGTCGGCTTTTCCTACATTTAATGATGAAAAGAGGAATTACGTTATAGGTTTATGTAAAAATGGGTTTAATCCTCATGGAAGAACTAGAGATTACTCTTGTTGGTCATTAATGACAACGCCATACAATCTCCCCCCATGGTTATGTAATAAGCGACAGTTTATGTTTCTTTCGTTGTTAGTAGCAGGACCTACACATCCGGGAAAGTAATTGATGTTTATTTACGTCCTCTTATCGATGAGTTGAAAATGTTATGGGTCGATGGAGTTGATACATATGATGCTAATAAGAGTCAAACATTTAACATGATAGTAGCTTTACTTTGGACGATAAATGACTTCGCAGCATATGTAATGTTATCTGGATGGAGTACGCATGGCCGTAAAAGTTGTCCATATTGTATGGATAGTATTAAATCATTCCAGCTTCAACACGGTCAGAAAACCATGTTTTTTTTATTGTCACAGACGATTTCTTTCAAATAATCATCCATATCGAAGACAGAAACATTCTTTTAAAAGAAATACAATTTAGCTTTCAGATCCTCCACCAATTAAGACAGGCGATATATTTTATTATACTTGGAACAATTAGAAAAATCAACCTTAGAAAATGGAGATAAAACAAAAAACCTTCCTAATTTTGGTGATAGTCATTATTGGATTAAGAAGAGTATATTTTGGAAGTTATCATATTGGAGTAAGTTACTGATACGACACAACTTAGATGTTATGCATATTGAGAAAAATATGTTCGATAACATCTTCTACACTGTAATGAATGTAACCGATCGATTAAAAGATACAATAAAGTCTCGTCATGATTTACAACTCATATGTAATCGTCCAGAATTGCATATCAAGGAACATGATAGTGGAAGGGTTGAAGTTCCAAAAGTAAAGTATACCTTAGATGGAAATCAAGTTAAGCTTTTTTGTGAATGGACAAGTAAATTGAAGTTTCCAGACGGATATGCATCCAATTTTTCCAATTTGGTCGATCTGAAGAAGTTTACATTTAAGGGAATGAAGAGTAATGACTGCCATGTTTTTATGGAAAGATTACTACCGTTAGTTTTCAGAGGATTGTTATCCAAAAATATTATCGATGCTCTTTCAGATGTAAGAAGATTTTTCCAGGTGTTATGTTCGTCACGCATACAACGCATGGAGATGAATTATCTTTAAAAAATATTCCTGTGATTATGTGTAACCTAGAGAAGATATTTCCGCCTTTATTTTTTGATTTGATGGAGCATCTGATGATTCATATTCTATGGGAAGCAAAAGTTGGAGGACCGGTAAAATATCGTTGGATGTATCCATTTGAAAGGTAATTAAATGTATTATAATATTATTCCTTCTTTATTATTTGGACTAAATGTTTAACCTATTTTCTTGTACGTTTATGTTTTTTCTTAAAAGAAAGGTCCGAAACAAAAGTAAAGTTAAAGGATCTATAAGTTCACAATATATATGAGGAAGTCGCAACATTCTGCGCAAGATATCTTACAGAAGATGTGGAGACTATCCACAATAGATGTAGGACGAATGAGACAATTTCTTCCGATGAAGAACCTTGTATCAGTATCTTTCGACCATCCACTCATCTAAAAGGCAAAGTAACTGAACGTTTCTTATCGAAAAAGAGAAGGATGCTGCAGAGTTGTACGTATTAGACAATTGCGAGGAAATAACACCATATGTTCAGTAAGTATTTAAATTACTTTATGTATATATTCATCACAAGTAATGAATATTTTTCTCTTATAAATTATAGGGAATTTAGACAGAAAATTATGGAGGAAAATCCTATGTATTCAGATGATGAAGTTTTGAGCACTTATAGAAATCAATTTCCAGCGTGGTTTAAAGACCGCTTAAAACAGTTGGACGGTGGTGATTTCTGTTCTCATATTTTAAAATATTTTGGAGAATGACCTGTTTATAAGGTTCGATCGTACAACTCATGTTACAGTAATGTGTATCGTTTTCAAACCTTAAATTCTGGTAAATATTTGACAACTCAAAATCATGGAGTGATGGTTCGCGGATCTTGTTATGAGGAATATCATCTGAATTATTACAGAATTTTAAAGGAGATTATAGAAGTGGAATATAGTATACCAGGCTTGAATAAAGTAGTTCTTTTCTTGTGTAATTGGTATGAACCCAATGGAGGTATAGTACTCGATAAAAGAAATAACATTGTCGACGTGGTGCAAAGGAAATTTATACGCAGATTTGAACCATTCGTCTTATTATCTCAAGCGGATCAAGTATGTTATCTCCCACAAATATCAAAGAAGAGAAAGAGCATTGAAACATTAACTGTTGTGAAGATAAATTCTCGAGGTTATATCTCCAATGATTCCAGTAACCAAGAAGATGACATAGATGAAGCATTTATACCGACAAATGAAAGAATAGACTTAACAGAAGAAGTCCTAGTTATCGAATCCATTCGATTGACTAATAATGAAGTTTTGTGTGTTGACTTACAAGATGATACTGACTCCATAAATGATTACTCGGAAGACTCAGAAAACGAAGAAATATCCTTTAATCCCACCGAAATAAGTGATTGTCGAAAAATGCGATCGAGGTAAAGGTAAAGAAATGGTCGTTGCGACCTCAATCACAAACACGGAGCAATCCAGAAAAATAAACCACTCAAAGAGATCAATTAATCAAAACACAAGAAAGAGCGGTCTAGCTATAGGTTTAACCTGGTATAGCTCCCAGGGTCGAACACAAGGAGCACAGATTGGCTAAAAAGCCTACGATGTAGTCAGAAATCCAAAGAAGTCTTTTTTATGGTTTTTATTTGTTTTTGAAATTTTTTTTAGATTTTTAAGAGATGAGAAAATGAGAGAAAATGAATGCAAGGCAACTTCAACAATTTGTACAACACACAAAAATGATGCTAAAATTCCAGAAAATTGGTTTTTATGTTTTAAATGTTTTTTACTGTTTTTGGTGAATTTTTGGGATTTTTCTAATGGATAAAATATTTATTAAAAATCAAACAAGGCAAGAAACAATGGGTACTGTCCAGCAGAGCTTAGGACCCAAAAATAAAATACTCTTGGATCTCAAAAAGCCCTAAAGGTATTTTTCCTATATTCTATGAAGAACAAGGAAAATTTAGGCACCCTTATTATTGTTTTTAGATTTTTAATTTATTTACTACAATTTTTATGAGTTTTTAGGGGTTTTTCAATTTTTAAGGTTTTTTAAGTGATGAAAAATAGCCAAACTTGGCTAGAAAATCAAACAACCAGTAAACAACATTATCTAATTTTTTTAGAATTTTTAAAGGAGTTTTTATATTTTTTTGGTATTTTTAAAGTCAAACAGTAGCAAAAATATTGGTTTTTGAATTTTTAAAAATAATAAATGAAATCAGAAATGTCCCCAAAAATCATAGAAATTCCTACACCATGGCAGGAGCCATGTGTCAAAATTTCATTGGATTTGGAGGTCGTTTGATATTTTATTCAAAAATAACAAGGGGGCACTGTGCACAGGGACCTATGTGCAAATACCCAAAAGTTCTGGGGTCCTGGTGCAAAATACCCAAGAAATCACGTGCCAAGCACGTGTCTGGGGCACACAGGGACCTAAATGTAAGAAAAACCAAGTCCTAGGGCTATTTGATAACTCGTATCAAAAGCCCAGGGGTATGGCTGCAAAATTCCCAAAATAATTCGCACATGCGCATATAAAGTGCTCACAGGGGTATAAATGCAATTTCTCAAAACATTTCATTCATTGCTTAACATTCCAGAACTACAAGGGGTCTCATGCAAATAACCCAACAAAACACGTGCTAAAGCACGTGGGTCTCTACTGGCAGGGGTATAATTGCAATTAAAATAAAGTGCGAGGTCCTTGATGCAATTAACCCAGAAAATAAACAACGTGAATTAAAAATTACAGGACTGAACTGAAATAAGATAAACAGAGGGGGGGGGCCTATGATATTTACCCCTTTATTAATAGCGACGGCCTGATGTGTGACGCGTGGCGAATCGGACGGCTGAGAACAAACGCGCCTTTAACGCTGGATGCGCTGGCCTGATCGAACGGTGGAGGGTCCGCCACGTGGAGATCGAACGGTCCGCGTGCGTGGTGGACGAACCCTCGGTGAATCAACGGCTGAGATCACGCTGCGGCTGATCTGACGGTATCTGCTGCTCCCCGAACGAACGGTTGAGATCTGATCTGGAGCGCCACGGCTGATCTGACGGTCGGAGAGGATGGTGGAAGAACAGGTGGCCGGCGAACTTCGCCGGCCTCGTGAAGGTGTCTCCGCTCTCCTCAGCTGCGCCTGAAGGTCGGAGAAGCTCCGCTGAACGATCCCGCAGCTGCTGGTGGTGGCCAAGAGCCCAACCGAGCCCTGGAGGGGCTCCGGCGAGGCCTGGTGGCGAGAAGCTCCTGGCTGAACTGTGAAGGAGGCTCAGACGCCCCCTTTGGACCTGCAAAATGATCAAGAAGCTTCGCGGGTCGAGGGCAAAGTGCCTCGACCCGGTTAGGTGGCGTGAAGGTGGACGGTGCGGCGTGGCGAACGAGCTCCGGCGAAGCGACGGCGAGGGAGCTCGACTCCCAGATCCTGTGCGATCTGGGTTGTGTGGAGGGGTGAAGAAGGTGCGTGAGGGTACGGCGGAGGTGATGAGATGGTCGGATGATCGAGATGATAAGCGAGGTGGCCGGAATCGAAGATGTACGTCGGAGGGTGGATTTGGGCGTAATCGAAAATTAAGCTAAATGGAAGCGAACTAAGGTTACCTGATGGATGCTGGAGACTATGCTGGAGATGGGCTATCTCCGGGTCGGAGCTTCGAAGGGCGTCAAGGCCTGAAGCTCGATGCTCAACGCCGGCGGCGGAGCAAGTACGGCGAGGTACGCCGGATCAGAGGATACGCCTTCTCGCCTCACTGCAACAAGGGCTGACGCTCGCTGTCACTCTTGCGGAGCCAATGGAGGTCACGGGGAAGAAGGAGAGGGTCCAAAGATGCGGCGCGGAGGCGGCGGAGGGGAAGGATATATAGGGTGACCGGGCGATTAGGGTTGCGTGAGGACAGCAAAGGAAGGCGTGGATTTGATGGCGGAGGATCCGGCGAGGGAGAGGGATGTGCGGCGAAGAATCTGGGCGCGGGGGTTGAATGGGAGACAGCTGGAGTCGCGTGGGAAAATTCGGGGAAGAAGGCGCGGCGCGCGACTTCCAGAAAAGGAAGGAGGTCGCGGGGGAGTTGACCGGGGTCAACAATCCCCCGTGGCCCAATCAGGAGCGGCCACGTGTGTGCATTTTTTGTTTTATTTTTTTAGGGCATAAATAGGTCGAATTAGAGAAAACTCAAAACATGAAATATTTTTCTTTTATTTTTTTCTATTTTTTGGTGATTTTTATTTAATTTTTGGAAATAAAAATAGGTTAGCTCTATATATAGGTATATGTACACTATATGAATTTTTATTTTTGAATTTTTTATTTGTTATTTTTTTGTATTTTTATGCTCATTTTGTATTTTATTTATTTACAACATGAAATATGGAATAAAAGAATATTTTTATTTTATTTTTATCACTTATATACAAGGGTGAAATAAATGGTTGAATATGTTTATACACATGGTATTAATACAATGTATTTTGGTCTTTTTTTTTTAATTTGTGATTTTTATTTGATTTTTGTTTTGTTTCTTGTTATTTATTTTATTTACAAAATATGCCATAGAATATTTACAAAAAGTTTTAGAAAATAATTGAATTTATTTATAGGGTTAAATAAATACAAAGGTGTGGTTTATACACATGGTGAAAGGCTATTTTTGTCTTTTTGATTTTTATCTTTTTATTTTGTTTTTAATAGTTTCTAAATATACACAATATAGACAAGGATATTTTTGGGTGAGGAAAATATAAAGTTTAATTATTTACAAATATATACAAATGAGCTCCTATCTCTCTCTACTTTGGCTTTTATGCGGTCAGGCCCATGCTGAGCCCTCCCTTGGGTTAGGTTGCTCAATATTTATTCTAAATATTTCCCTCTTTTTCTTTTTGCTCTTTATTCTTTTATTTTGTGCACAAAAACATGCTAATTATAGGTTTTTACACAATGCATGCTTTTGGTAATTATTTGTATTTACACATATCTACATGTATTTGCAAAGGTTTTTTGTAGCTAAAATAGAAGAATAAAGAGTGATGAATGGGTATTCATCAATAAGTGATGAAGATTAGTTGTAAGTTTTATTATACAATTATAATTTAATTAACTAAAATCTTAAATAATAAATATGTAATGCATTATTATTACAGTCATGGCAGGTTTTGGACGTGGTGGGGCGCATGGATCACATAGATCCAATCGTCCATCTTCCTCGGACACACCTTCTTCCAGTAGGCAGCCCACCCCGGATGTTGTTCCTGATTCACAGTCCGACGAGGTTCGCCGGGTGATAGCTTACTACGAGTCTCTTGGTTATCCTCCGTCACCCTTTTACGTAGGAGGCTTTGGAGAGCCATCTACTTCAGCAGCCCCTACAGGATTCGTAGTCCAGGTCCCCATACCAGCACAAACATCGATGGGTTCTGACTCTCCTTCTTCTGGACGGCCGAGCACATCCGTACCTTTACCCACTGTAGTTGGACAGACGTCGGCGTCCCACCCTTTGTTGGAGGTTACGGCTGATGGGAGGTAAAAATTTTATAGATTTTATCTTTTAATAATTTTCAATTTTTTATAAATTATATGGAAATTAAATTTTCTACTAAATGCAGGGATTTTTTGAACAGCAACAGTGTGGCAAAGGAAATAACCAACATAATAAAGACACACTTGACTTCCATGCAATTTAGATGGTGTCGCATCCCTGCTGTAGAGCAGGAGAGACTGTTTAACATGTTTCTAGTAAGAAATGTTTCTAAAAAGTGATACAGAATTTTTTGGTAAAGTTTTTTGTATCTTATAAATTGTTATAATTTTTCAGAGTAGGTTTCGCCTTGGCTCTGGTCTGGGGAAGGAGGTTTATCGTAGAGCCTTCATTCGTTTGGCAGAAAAGAGAATGAGCGATACATTTTTCAAGGCAAGGAGAGACTCGCATGCGAAGACGGGATGCGAGGAGATGAATTTTGAGAAGATGAAGAGATTCTCGCCGTTATGGTGTACGGAGGATAGGTATTATACTTGGCAAATAATTTATATTACATTTTTTAAAATAATCAATTAACATAACATAATCCTTCCAGATGGACGGATTTCTGTGATGCATTCGGTGCGGATGATGAGTTTGGAAGAAGATCTACGGCGGGAAAGACAAACCGCCAAAAACAAAGGATTAAGTCGACCAGTGGCTCTAAAAGCCACAATCAGATTAGAGCGGAGATGGTATTACGATTTAAAATTATTTTTTGGAGATCTACTTTAATATAATGCAATGTTATAATAGATCTTAAAAAAAATTTCAGGCTGCTAGGTTGGAAAGGGAGCCCTCTTTTCAGGAGTGGTGGTCGAGGTCCCACATGCGTGGGAGAGAAGGAGAGTCGCAATGGTCCACTCCTGAAGCAGGACAATTGTTGGTAAGTCTATTAATTTATTTATAATTAAATGATATATTATAACTTATTTATATATATTGTAAACTTTGTATTTCAGGATCGTTATCTGGCACTATCTGCAGAAAAATGGGGTGTCGATCCAACTGGAGAGCAACCACCATTTGATAAAACGTCTGGAAGCAGGTATATATGGATAAATATTATCTTACTATATTCATTTCTAATATATAATTTTATATTAAAAATTGAAAAACTTATAAGGTGTTGGAGGAGAGGGACGTTGTGGCGAATAGGAAGCAGACGCTTGGTTGTCTTCCTCCATATTATGTGGAGGAACATTGTCACTCCTATTCTGTATACTCTCAGCCGTCGTACACACAACCACATCTGTCCCAATCAACAGTTCCAATGGAGTCGCAGATGGCGATGATGGTGGAGCAGGTGACGAAGCTCCGAGAGGAGTTCACGGCGTACATGTAAGTATTCTTCTTATAGAATGAGTAATACTTTTAAATTTCTATATCTACATAATGCATGTAATAGATAAATATCTTCCATATATAATATAGGTCGCAAGGGCGTGCATCTCAACCTAAAGAGATTGAATCTGATAACGAAGAGGAGGAGGAGAACGACCTTGAAGAAGAGGCACGCATGTATGCGAGGTTCAAAGAAAAGGAGAAAGAAAAAAAGAAATCAAAGTAGGGTTTAGTGTCCAAATTTTTTAGATCAAAGAAGAAGTAAATATTTGGTGCTTTGGACCTGTATTTTTTTTAAACATTCAGCACATCTTTTAATTTATATGAACTTTGTTGGCTTTGACTTGTTTGTAATATTTAGATATTAATTTAGATTGTTTATTTCTGAATTCATGTATATTGCGTTCCCTTAAATTCTTAGTGCTAGTTATCTTACTCTACAAACTGCTATAATATATATACCCTTAGGGAGCTACCTGCAGTGGTTTATTGGCAGGGTATACAGGTTCGACGGGGCGTCAAAACCCTGTCGAACCTGTATATTTTTTTCCTGGAAATCACTATGGGCGAGCACATGTGCTCGCCCGGTGCTCCGTGGGTAATCGCAAATCATAGCGGAGGCGATCACATCGGCGAGCACGTATGTGCCCGCCAGGGAGCGGGCGAGCACATAGCGTCCCGACGTGCTCTCCCACCAGCTGTGGCGACTCTCAAAGAAGCGAGCACGCCCTTAACGAGCACATGTGCTCACACACCCCTTGGGCGTGCACATGACGTGCACCAGGCGTGCACATAACGAGCTTTTATGTGCACGCCAGTCCCGCCTTTTTTGTAGTATAAGAAGTAAAGACAAGAACTAAAACCCACATCTCTAACTCATACATATTTTGCAATCAAACCACTTGAAGTTAGTTATAAAGAGGAGAGGAAAGAGATTGGATCTCATTAGGGAGGCCTAATATTTCATATACACGTCATGAATTGACAAGTCACGTCGGTGTAGCGTAAGAGTACGGAATCACAAAAATGAATGATGGACATGAGAAATTTTATCAACGGAGCCTAGATATGACTATAAGCTTAAAATTAATCACTTAATTATTGTAATAAGTTGGTTTAAGAGTATCATTAGTTGCTTGCACATGTATGCTATGCTTATTGATATAATACAAATGATAAATCTTTCAATGTGAACTAATTGAAGTAACCTTTGTAACACATTCATAATTTCTTTTCTGCATCTATTTACTTGCAAATGAATTCGAATAAATACATGTCATCCTTTTGATGTAATTATGTCATAATTCCTTACACAAGAATATTCATAAAAGATCCTAATCGAATTAGAATGGTTGTTACATATAGGCATGTAAATTTTATGTATTATATGCATGTATATGTATGTACTATGTGTGTATATATATAAATACATGGATATGTATATGCGTGTATGTATATAAATATTGTATCGAAAAGAATTATTATTGAACGAATTCATATTAATTCATATTCGATTCATTTGGTAATCGAATCCACAAGTTAAATTCATGTTCAGTTCATTTGGCTTTGATCGAACTTTGTTTGAATTTTTATCGAACAAATACTAATCGAATTTGAATGATTCAGTTCAATTAGCAGCCTTAATTATGGATGATTGTAACTCCTCATCACAATCATAATTCCACAACTATTAATTACAAATCATGGGAGTTGATTATAAGAGTCGAGATTATTGCAAATAATTTTAGTTTAAGTGTTTGGGTGATTGTTAACATGTTCACTTTAGCCTGTACCTAACAATGCTCAGTTTTCTTCGATAACAATCCCAAAAAATAATCTCATATCGAAAACTTAGGAAGCGTGAGAGTGAGTTGTAAGTAATGAAGATTAATACTAAGAACTTGGGATAAAGCCTCGAAGTGGTTCCCAGTGAGTCAAATTGATGTTGAACCAAACAAAACATCTCATTACCAGTTTTCCTCGATAACGTTTGGGTAATCTAAACTCGAGTGTAACAATGAACATGTATTAGAGATATTCGGTTGGAATTATATGCCTTCTTATTTTGGCACCCAATACATTGTGGCAATATCTTGATGTAAAGAGAATCTATGGAATCTTTTTCCATGTAATAAAGTTGCAAAATTTGTCCACGAGATAATGCAAACATAATGACTAACAGCACATGAAAAGTGAGTGGAGCATTTATGTGAGATAAAATTAACAATTTTCGGAAATTATTGTACCCTAGTCAATTAAATTCACTACAACAAAAATAGTTTTAATGGTGCTTTTCTTGGATCTCTATCACTATATCATCTGTTGTTTAATATATATAAAGATCTACCTGTTGCAAAAATATTTTTTATAGTTGAAATTAGTTATGAATGTAATCTATGTTTCTATATTAATAAGGATCGTTCATATATAAATACTGATTCATTATTATTTTTCAAATTTTAATATTTATTGACAATTAGTTAAAATTTTGAAAAGTACTAAGCGATTAGCATTACTATTTTAATTGTCGCCAATGATATAATGAAGGATGTCATATTCAATGCTAACACTACAACAATTGGGTTTATAGTGACATTTATTTTAAATATGTTACTAAACTTTGTTAAACATATACTAACAAATATTATCTGTTGATAAAAAATTATACTAAAAAATTGTAAAGAAAGTTGTATCCACCACTATATCATTAACTATGCTTGTTTGTTGCTTTGCAAAATTTGTGTTAATTGGCCATGATTTTTTAGTTCAAAATCTAGTGAATATTTGCGCTAATTTTAGATAATAGCAGTAGATAAGCGTTGAAGCATTCCTAATGATATCGAACTAGTTATGACTTTCATCATCAGTTTCTAGTATAAAAATCTTTTAGCAACAGATAATACTCGTCACTTTATATTTAAAAATAAGCTATTTAGTGACGGATTAAAATAAACGTCACTATAGATCCAATTTATTGTAATATAATTTTAAATATAGAAAATAATTTCACAATGAATTATATCATCGTTATATATTTATATAACACCAGACTATATAGTGCTGGATTTTAAAAAAAATAATTATACACCCATTTTATTATGTTGACTTTGACACCAAATAAGAGACTATCATCAACCAAAAATGAATATCTATATTATTACATTACATTGTAATAATACGAAAAGTCTGATTTTCTTCTCCATGAAAATAATCTAAGTTTTTATCCCATTCCAGATATGATCCATTGATGAATCACAAGGCAGAGAAAAACTCAGCTTACTGACTTGTCCAATAATTTGATAGTTACAATTCCATAGAGACAATAATTTTATAAGGACAGCTAAAATAATAATCGCCACAGTGTCCATACAAATCTGCGTTTCGTGAAAGAATCATTTAACAAATTTGCGTTATCATGCCATTTCATTATCAACAGAATGTTGTGGAGTTTTACGCTATATGACCTTATAAAATCGTGACATCAAACAGGGGCGGAACCAGGAATTTCATCAAGAAGAGTCTTAGTATACACCTACTATGTATACTCAAAAATGGAAAAATCTATGTATTTTCGAACGATATTTTTAAACAGAACTAATATTTTAAAATGAACATCTTTCAATCTTGATAAACGTAGAATTTAAATCTATTATTAATGTTAGAATTCCAAATAGATTGATATTTTCAGCAGCTATTTCTAAAATTAGATAAATATAATAATTTAAGCCTCTCTAAATCCATCTAGAAAAGCTAAATTATCAAGGGAAATTTTGAAACAAAAAGTTCATGATTAAAAGAAATAATAAAATTTATTTTATTTACAAAGAGTACTAAAAAATACAAAAAAATGAACTATAGTTCAAAATCCGTTACTAAATTAGTCGTTGTTAAATATACAAAGACGATATTCTTTGTTGCGAAATGATTTTTCGTACTCAAAATTAGCGACGAATATCATATATGTCATTATATAATTAGTAACGATGCACGTAGCGACGCTTATCCATTGCTATTTTTCAAAAGCGTCGCTATATGGACTGTTGCTAATAATATAATGACATATACGGTATTCATTGCTAATTTTGAGTACGAAAACTCATTTCGCAACGATTAATATCGTCATTATATATTGAATAATGACTAATTTAGTGACGGATTTTTAAAAAAAGCGTCACTGTAGCTCAATTTTGTGGTAGTGAAACCATGGAAGAGATAAATAAACTTGAATAAAATTTTATATCAAATTATTTTGATACTCCGAAAGTGATTGGATAAACATATAAAAGAATGTAAAATTGATGGAGATAAGATTCAAACCCAGATCTTCAAAATAATGGCCAATCTACTCTACCATTTCTTCATTTAATGAATCTACAATATTTTTAACAACATTAATTATAATATAATTGAAGAGGGACCGTATTAAAAACTATAATAATCATGAGAGACCATGATCCCTCAGTAATATATACTAGTTCTGTCCGTAACATCAAACTCGTACTTTTATATCATCTCGTTTTAAATAAGGTGAACTATTTTCCATTAATAGTCCACACATTTCTCTCATCTCCATTCCCGCATAGGAGAGATGGGGTCCCCAGCGAAGGACCCCAAAGCCACCACCACCACCTCTTCTCCCTCGCACAGCCACCGTAGGATCTGCCTACGTGTGTCCATCTGCCTCTTCACCACCATCGCCGCCCTCCTCATGGTCGCCCTCGTCCTCGCCCTCACCGTCTTCAAACCCCGAAGGCCCACCGTCTCCCTCTCCTCCGTCACCGTCGAGGGCGTGTCCCCGCGTTTGAGCATTCCCGCATTCCATATCGAGGTAAACATCACCCTCGGATTCCTCCTCGCCGTGCGCAACCCTAATTACGCGTCGTTCCGCCACTTCCCGGGCACAGCCGAGATCGGCTACCGGTCCCGCACGGTGGGGGACGCCGACGTGGCGGAGGGGCTGATCCCTGCGCGGGGCAGCGAGGAGGTGCGGGTGGTGGTCCGGCTCAGGTCCGGTAACTTCACCGCTGACGTGCTGGGTTTGGCGGGAGACGTGCTGACGGGGAGGCTGAATTTCAGCACGTGCGCGAGAGTGCCCGGGAGGGCGAGCATGTTTGGGGTCCTCGCGAAAGACATCGTGGCGGAGTCCACGTGTAATCTTGTGATTGGCGTTCCCGCTATGAGCCTCGTGAGTCAGGATTGTTCGTAATCGACACTTGTTACTTTTAACCAATTTTAGCTTTTTTTACTTTCTATTTTCGCACCGGTTGTTTGATGATGTTATGGCTGCGAGAGGTCTGATTACGTGGATTTTCTAAATTAAAAAAAACTATTGAGACGAGGGAAACGTGGGGACCACGTCGAGTAATGTGCGCGATCAAAATTGAGTTTTTTTTCGAGTAAACGAAAGTTTTAAAATTTTGAGATATAGTTAGGAATATTGAATTTTGATTAAAAAATTATAGGCGTATAGATCGATTTATAAACTCAATATTTTCCATATATTTATTTTGTGGAAAAAAGAGATAGAGCACCTTCTACTGTAAGTAGGGATGTGAATATAGGTTTACCCATTGGGTACTCGACCCAAATCCACCTCAACCCGTCCCATTTACTTTTGTCAGGGTTTGGATTTTCAATTGACTACCCATGCGGGTATGGGTATGTATTTGGGATTACCTTATGGATACCCGAACCCTCCTCAAACCCGAATAACAAATATATATATATATATATATATATAGATAGATAGATAGATAGATAGATAGATGTTCGTGTTGCATTTTAATCAAATTAGACCCAAATCCATTTCATATCTAATATATATCGATCTACATGTATAAATATCCAACTCAATTTTCTCCTCTCCATCTATTTATTCATATTCAACTACTTTTTTATCTTTAACAAATAAAAACTATCAACACAAAAGAGTTAAACATTTAACACATATAAACATTTAATATTCTCTATATATTGCATATTTTCATGAATTGCCATATTACACAATCTCACTTTATTTCATCTATATGTAAAAATCTTATATACATTTACAAACAACTTAAGATTTACCATATCTAAGATATGGGTACCCATTGGATACATGGGTATGCGATGGGTATATAGGTAGCTGCTATAAATTATCTGTTTAATAAATAGACGGATATAGGTAGCGATATTATAAATGGATATGGATTTGGAAATAGTAATACCCGCTTCAAACCCGACCCGCTGAAATCCCTAACCGTGGGAAAAGAATACATCATCTTTTCACAACGCCCACAATGGTTTTGGGAATTTTACGATTGGTATCTCTTTAAAGCCCACTAGTATAATAGCAAATAGAGTATTTTTGGTTAATTAAAAGTGAACTTGATCGTGTATCGATTTAAGGATAAATGTCAGTGGAGACGAGGAGGTGAATCGCGATATTGGTCAATATAACATTTGTCGAATCTTTTAACCCCCCCCCCCCCCCCCCCCCAATCTACATGTGAGGGGTATCCATGTGAACTTTATTCTTGTATATGTAGGAATTATATCCAAAGACCATTCATGCAATATAATTAGGCATTTCCCATTTTGTTTAAAAAGAATTGTCATTCCACTGAAACACAAATACATTGTGGCCTAGTGCTAAAAATTTTGCTTTATTATGACCATTAATGTAACCCGTATCCATTGCCAAAATCTTGATAGTTATAGTTTTATTGCGACGGAAAATATTAATCGAATACGGATAGAATGAATATGGATATAAGTTACAAAAATTTCTCGGATACGAATAATATCCGAATACAATATTTAATATTGTTTTATATATTAATTAATATAATATAAGCCTCCATACTCAATGATCTGCCACATATCAGCCCTTCCGGATCGCTAATTGCCTCCTTGGGGCCTGTTTGGTTGCCTGGGTATACCAGAGTATCCTGGCATACCTCTAACTTCAACCATGCATTCGTGGGTTGGGATAACTTGTATTGACCCTACAAATTCTTTGGTACAATATTTGTTAACCGTTTCAAATAAAATTATTAACATAAGAATATAATATAATCATTAAAAAGTTAATATAATATATAATAAATGCCACATCACAGAACAACCGAAAGGTTGGCAGGCATATGTACCGTCCTCGCAAATCTCTGAAACCAATGCAGAAGCAACTAAGCCATGTCTACCCAGGAAAAACGGTATTTTTTTTGAACTTTAATATATATGTTTTGTTTTGTTATTATGGGAGGATATGTCCTCAAATTATCCAAACAAGCTAGCACGTAGCCATGGCTAAAACTTTGTGGAACCTTCCTGGGTTTATTGCTAAAACTTTGTGGAACATTCCTGGGTTTATGTTTTGTTTGATTGTTTTAGATGAATGAGGATGATATTTTGCTCTAAAAAGATTGACATGATTTCATGGTGGGCATTAATGCACATCTCTAGAATCTCGCAACGCATATATTCTACTGATCTTGAATGGCCGATCACATGTTCAGAGCGTCTCGTTAAAGGTTCGATTATACAAAAAAATTAATCACAACAAATATTGCCAGAAAATAGTTGTTTCAGGCATGGAGGGTGTGGGGAAGTTGTCGACGGCCTATTCGCCGGTGATGGGGAGGGAGTAGAGAAGTACCCACTGGTGGAAAGGGATGGGGGTCGTTGTGCTGGAAGGAGGAGAGGGGGGGCACTGACTCAAAGTAGAGCCCCCCAAGCCCGAGGAGAATAAAGAAGAGGTCTTTTTATCTTTGTTGAAATCCACCATTTGATTGGTGTTTCTTGGTTCTTAGACATTTCTATGCATTTACAACCACCAGAGATCTATGTAGTGCTTAAGGTCCACATGCACTGCGAGGCAAGGCGTGCTCCATGGAGATCAAGAAAAGGATCCACAAGATGAAAGGTCGTCACTTTTTGCCAATAGGGTCTTTGAGTTGTTGCACGTTTTGATATCAAACGCTTTACAGTCACAGATTTTGCAAAAAAATACGGGAGTTCAGTCCGTAGAGGCAGACCTGAAAGCATCGGAGATGGTAGTGACCGGCATCATCGAGTGTGGGCAGTGGAGAGGTGCCACGGCCTGCTGGTGCAGGGGATGGGGAGGCGGAAAGGAGAGGGGTCCGTTGGTGCTTGAGAAGGAAAGGGAGATGCTGGTGTTGGGGAGGGGGAGGGTGGTGGAAAGGTGCCACAACCCACTAATGCTGGGGGGGGGGGGTGGGGGGCAGAAGGAGGGGGGGTCGCTGCCCCCTGGTGCCGAGGAGGGGGAGGCCGAAGGATAGGAGGTCAATGCCTGATGGTGCTTGAGTGGAAGGAGAGGGGGACATGTGAGTGTCGAGGTTGAGGGTGAGTTGAGGAGGGCGGAGGAAGGCATGGGTGAGGAGAGGGAGAGGGCGACAGTAGGGTTGTCTCGTGGGTGAGGAGGAAATGAGGAGAGGGAGGCGCTGATGCGACAATGGGTGGGGAGGAGGTGAGCAGAGTTAGGATTTACGATTTTAGGAAATTTGTAAAATTTAACCATCCAACCCTATTTTTAAAGATTTAAATAGCTTATTGATTTTCGGAGACGTGAAAATAAACCATGATATAAGGGTTATGGCTTTGTTATCATCGTAAAAGCTCCCAATTCTCAAATATTATTACATTTATTTATTTATTTGTACAAAACTATTAACGAACTGAACTTATCATTTCAAGGTTCGGTTTGTTTATATAAACGAGTCCAAACCTATGTTAAGGTTCCGTTTTTTATGTTCGAATCAAATTTGAATCTGACTCTTATCGTATCGACCCTGAGTGAATATCGAACCTGTTATTTTTCTGACAGTCCTATTAGTGACAAAAGGATGTGTCGTTCTATGTTTGTGCTACCGAACACTTCGCAACGTGTGAGGCATCTGTCTTGATTCCACCGGACTACATTTATCCTTGCACCGTGTTACAAAGAATTTCAGTACCATGTGTTGGTGCATGAATCTTCGAGCATGCTGATACAAGATCGTACCATCTCACCTTCACGTGCCTCCGTGCTTGCATGCATTAAGTTGCATCTTGTCACTCATCAACAACCTTCCTTGCCGATCTGATGCACCTTAACCATTTTGGTATCCTGCGGTACAATAATACCTCTCCTTTATGCACCTCGGACATTTTGCGTGCATATGATCGTGCGTACATCCGAGATCGTGCTTTGTGATATCGAATGTAGATGTTATATTAGCTCCACCAAGAGCTTCACAAAACCATATGCCCACTCTAAGAGGGCGTTCAGTTCATGAATAAGCAGGAATAAGGATGAGAAATAAGGAGAATAATGGTCAATTCTCTGTTCGGTTAGAAAGATAGGAATAAGGAGAATAAGGTGAAATAAGGGTAAGTAAAGTGGAATATGAAGGATACTGAGTAATCCTCAAGCGCATCACAGAAGCGTGAGCATCATATCATATACGATGAAGAATGACTAATCGTACTAGTTGTTCTATGTTGCAGAATTTAAAAATTTTCATGTGATGAAACCATATGATCCAAGAACGATTCTCGGATCGTTTCATCTAAACCACATCAAGGATAAAGAAATACCTCTTGTAGCGTGGTTGATCAAGTCTCTACGAAAAGAGAAGACGCTTGCGAGCACGTGGATGAACCGTGTGATCCTCGCAATCCAAGATGTTGAATCCAAGCGTGGGAACTCCTGATCTCGTCGCACGAGATCAAACGCCTTCTTCGTGAGCGAAGCACACCAAAGAAGATGGAGAACCGAGAGTCGTCGAGGTGGCGTCACAACGGCGAAGCGACGATGAAGATCTCTTCTTCTCTTAAGGTGGACGACCACCAATGGGAGAGAGGAAGAGAGGGCATGAATGGATAAGAGGAGGAGAGAGCTTGTTTCAATTTCTTATTAACTGTAAAGAGCATGGGGTGCCTCTCTATATATAGCATTTTTGGAGTTCGTGTATCACAATCCATGAGACACACAAAATCAATGGATGAGATTGATTTGTACTTCTTTCAATGGTCAATATGTTGTTGGTAAAAACTAGGGATGAGCATGGGTCGGGCTGGGCTAGGCTTTGAAGGGTCCAGGCCCAAGCCCGCTTAAAAAATTTGGGCCTTGTGCCGGGCTTAAGCCCGCAAAAGTTTTTTTATTCGGCCCAAACCCAAGCCCGACCCAATTCCTTTGAGCCGGGCTTGGGCTGGACCGGCCCATCTCCCAATTAGATATTATTAACTTTGACTCTTTTGTTTCAAGTTAATCTCAACTCAAGTTACACAAGCCAAAATTGATTAAAACATGTACCGTAGTACTTGTGAAACAACTAAAATTCAATTCTACCAAATCCAAATTTACACATGTGCACTCAATGCTAGATACCATGAATGTCCCTCATTTATAGAAATTGAAAGAGTGAACCAAAGTTACCCAGTTAACAATAAGAGGTGCACCTGATCCTACATGTTAAAAAATGGGCATAAGACCCATATTGGATAAATGTACAATAATAGAAAATATTCTGATTGAAAGAAATAAATACTAACCAATTCAAGAATAACCAAAAGAATCTAAATCAAATACTAATTAAGAAAATTAATTCTTAATTGAAATACATTGATCATTAACTCTTGTCACACGCTTGACTTTCTTCATATATAAACATTGTATGAAGACATTATACAAGAAGAGAGTGCACATGAAATAGGTAGGAGTTTTCATGCTTGAAGGATGTGAGAAAGGATTCAGACCCTCTTCGAACTGGGCCCTTGGGCCGGGTCGGGCTGGGCCGAGCCAAGCCCGAGCCCCGCCCAAAAAAAATTTGGGCCTAAATAATGGACCCAAGCCGGGCCCGATATTCCTTTGGGCATGGGCCGGGCCAAAATTTTTGGGTTGGGCTTCGGGCTAGGCCGAGCCGGCCCAGCCCAATGCTCATCCCTAGTAAAAACACAACAACAATTAATTTAATTTATATTAAATATATTTGATAAATCAAAATATAATTCAATCCTAAATTAAATCAAGCAAACATTGAGATTTATGCATGGAGATTACATCACACCATGGTGATTGGTGGGACGGCTACCAATTTCCATATAGGAGGTGGTAGCCGTCCACCATATCTCATGGTGGAGGCAAACTATCATGCAATCTCATGAGGTTGTATTAATCCATGAAAATCTCCAAGATTTCTTTTACAACAACTTTTGTTGTAAATTATTCTACAAAAATAATTCACAATGATTTTGAGAATATTGTAATCTTACCATTGGAAATTTGTGAATCATATCCACAACCCAAAATAAAATGTGATTTACATTTTCAATTAATTATCCAATTTGAATCCAATTCACACCAATAATTAATCAATAAATATAAATCATAATAAGCTCTCTTTAATACATTATAAATCACATTTATAATATAATATGAATAATTAGATATTGCTATCCACATTATTCCTATCCATAATAATTAAATCACATTTAATTACATTGGATCATCATTCACATGCATTCCAATAATGTGAATCAAATTCACATTATTTAATATAATTAAATCACATTTAATTATCCGTTTCTCAATGCTTATATATCATTCAACTATAGAATTATTCTTGAACTCTTTCAAGAATAATGTGCTTTCTCCGCATATACTTGAAGACAAGGACAAGACGATTGTATTATTCCACATATAGTGATTTGGATGTTGAGATCATATCTCAAATTCAGATCTCACGGACCTCTCATAGATGCTTGATTAAATCAAGACCGTAAATCTAATCTTCTCATTGCATCTGAATCTCATTCAGATCAATGTCCAACACTTGGACAAAGATCAAATTACTTATCTACCGAGAGGAGTCACTAAAATCCAAACATGTTTCATCACTCCCTCGGAATGGAAGCGTCATGGTTATACAATCGTTTATGATCACATCACCCTCAGATATTCCTAACATCTTTACATCCTGCATACTGGAAGACTTACGATAAACCCAAAGATATAGATCAATTTTACACTGTCTTCTTTATAGTTTAGTCATCAAGTTTCTCAATCTTGGTCATTGGGAATCGGTATCGATCATATGCTTTCCCAAAGCATATATCATACCTTCAAATTCTTGTCATGCTTCCAAAGCACGACGATCATGTATGGAATTTGATCGGTCCCAATACCTCATGAGTGAGTTCATGTCTTTCAGTTCATAAGTGAACATGTATGATCCCTTTGAGAGATCATATTACTCATATGCCCTTACATGTACACCAGCTCGTCGGTGTATAGACCTTGGTTAGGTCATCAACCTATTGGTCAGCCAAATGTACACACTCAGATATATAGTAACACATCTGTCTCTGGTCAGAGGATGTGTGCCTATATTGTGACAATATTCAATATAGGACTTAGGTTATCTCGATCTCGTTAAGTCAACCCTTTGACCTAACTAATCTGACACATTTGAATCACTATTCCCATGTAGAGGACCTGCATCAAGAGTCGGTCAGATATCATCCTTAATGAGAAAAGATTGCCATCTCCTACTCAGGATGGAGATCATCTCTTAATAATCATTTGACGGTGCTTGATGAGTCCTCTATTTAACTCCTTAGATATTCATCAAAGCACCAACTTCTGTGATTCAATTAATGAATCAACAACTGTATAATTATCAAGATGGCTATGGTACATAACCCTAATTGTACGGAGGGACCTTATAGTGCATCCATTCATTTAATCTCATAAAGGAAGTGAAACAATCAATAACTTTTATTGATAATTCATTTATTACAATAACATTTATTGTAAGAATGGTTCACCTCGGGCTCACATGGCTAACAATCTCCCACTATCCCTCAGAACCATTCAGGAACAATCCTTAAACCCATACTCATTACATGTTGGTCGAAAACCTTCTGTGTCAGTGATTTAGTAAGAGGATCAACAACATTGTTGGCAGATGCCTCCTTTGTGATGACGATATCACCACGCTTTTAAATCTCCCGAATGATGTGGTATTTCCTTTCCACATGCTTGCTCTTTTGATGCCATCTGGGTTCCTTCACCTGGGCAATGGCTCCCATGTTATCGTAGAGTAACGAGATGGGAGTATCCAAGGAAACTACGTCAAGCTCCAGGATGAACTTGCGCAACCACACCGCCTCATTTGCAGCATCCGATGTGACAATATATTAGGCTTCTGTTGTTGAATATGTCATAGTATCCTGCTTCTTGCTTCTCCAGCTCACAATACCACCATTCAACATGAATACAAACCCTGATGTCAACTTTCGATCATCAATATCCGATTGGAAGTCTGAATTGTATATCCCAAGACTTGGAGATCACCATCTCCATAGACCAAGATGTAATCTTGCGTCCGTCTTAGATATTTGAAAATGTTCTTTACTGCATTCCAGTGTTACTCTCCATAGCAAGATTGGTAACGACTTATCACTCCAAAATATGGCAGATGTCTGGCCTAGTACTCATCATGGCATACATTAAGCTTCCTACAACTGATGCATAGGGGCATCCAACCATGGCCTTCTTTTCCTCAACACTTTGAGGAGCCATCCCTTTAGATAGATGGATGAGGAATCCTTTCTTGGAACTATCCATACGGAAACGTTCAAGAATCTTCTTAATGTACCCATATTGTGATAATCCCAATATCCTTTTTTCTCGATTTCTGAACAATTTCAGGCCTAAGATGTAAGAGGCTTCTCCAAGATCTTTCATCTCGAAGGTATGCGATAAACAAATTTTCACACCGATCATCATCCCTGTATCATTCCCAATGATAAGGATTTCATCTACGTAAAGCACGATGAATACAATGGCGCTCCCACTAAGCTTCTTGTACACACAAGGTTCATCAGGATTCTGCACAAAATCATAACTCTCTATGGTTTCGTTAAATCTGATGTTCCAGCTACGAGAAGCTTGTTTGTGCCCATAGATGGATTCCTTCAGCTTGCATACTTTGTCATCCTCAACTATGAAGCCATGGAGCGGCTTCATATAGATATCCTCCTCGAGGTATCCATTGAGGAATGATGTCTTGACGTCCATCTTCCAGTTGTCATAGTCAAGAGATGCAGCTATAGCCAGCAGTGTCCTGATGGACTTAAGCATAGCCACAGGGGAGAACATCTCATCGTAATCGATGTCTTCTCTCTGTGTGTAGCCCTTGGCCACGAGCCATGTTTTGAAAGACTCTACTTTCCCATAATGTCCCCTTTTTCTCTTAAAGATACATTTACACCCAATGGATTTCACCCCTTTAGGTGGATCCTCTAGGGTTCATACACCATTCTTATGCATGGAGTCAATTTCTAACTTCATTGCTAGCATCCATCTATCCATGTCATGATTCACGATTGCTTCATCAAATGAAGAAGGATCATTATCAGTTTCACCATACACATGGAATCAATACCTTTCAGGTGGTGCAACCACCCTGGAACTTCTTCGAAGAGGTATGGGTGTTTCATCTTTATTTATCTCTTCAGTTTCTGGTTCAAGAAGCTCAGAATCCTCAGGGGATTCAATGAGTTCTTCTACTTCATTCTTCTCTTGGCCTTTAAGGAAATCATCCTCCATAAATTTCACATCCCTAGAGACAAAAATCTTTGGATCTCAGAGTCATAAAGCTGGTATCCAATACCATCTTTAGCATACCCAATGAAGTAACACTCGCGTGAGCGAGATTCCAGCTTACTTGCATTCACGACCTTCACATGGACCAATCAACCCTAAGATCTCAAGTGTTTCACACTAGGTGTGGTTCCATACCAGAGCTCATGAGGAGTCTTAGGTATAGATTTGCTAAGAATCTTATTCATAATGTATATTGCAGTCTCTACTGCATATCCCCAAAAACTAAGAGGTAAATGTGCTTTTCTCATCATTGATCGGACCATGTCCATGATGGTCCTGTTGCGTCTTTCAACAAGACCACTAAGTTGGGGAGTTCCAGAAGGAGTGAGATTGGAGACAATTTCATTGTCTTTGAGGTATTCCTTGGATTCATCTGAGAGGTACGCACCACCTCAGTCAGATCGAATCCTTTTAATCTTCCTATCGGTTTGGTTCTCAACCAAAGCCTTGAACTCTTTGAACTTTTCAAAGGTTTCAGATTTATGACTTAGTAGGAAGATAAACATGTATCTTGAATGGCCATTAATAAACATCAAATAATATCGATATCCATTTTCCAGTCGTGGTATTGAAGGGATTACATACATCGATATGTACTAGGTCAATAATACCACCGCATCTTGTAACTTTGTTATGGAAATGCGTTCACAGGTACGCAAATATTTAACCTACAGAAAATCTAGACTTCCATCCTTTATCAATCTATTGATCCTATCAACAGATAAATGACCAATCCTTTGATGCCAAATCATATTCGAATGATTTCTATCCTTCCTGTATCTTTTAGGATTTTATTATTATTAGTGGTAGTAACATTCATGACAGTTCATCAATGCACAATTCATTGAGTCCACCAAAAGTCAAAATATCATCCGTAATATATTTATCATAACGATTTATGACTAATTTATTATAGAAAAAAATGAATATCCACTTCTAACAAGTTTAGATACATATATCAAATTCCTTCTAACTTCAGGTGCATAAAGATATTCTTTAAGTAAAAGGACTCTGCCATTAGATAATGATCGTCGGCAGGTTCCGATGGCAACTGCAACACTTGCATCAGATTCCATCTGGGTGACTATCTCCCCTTCTTCCAAATTCCTAGTTTCCTGAAATAGATGCAACAAATTGTATATATGAACATAAGCACCGGAATCAACAATCCAACTTCCTTCTCGTCCAACGAGAAAACTAGTTTCAATGATGAAAGCAGATTTCATACCTGCTGGGGCTTTACCTTTGTCAACCGACTTCATGTATTCCGAGCCATTACGCCTCCAATGCCCTGGCTTCTTGCAGTGGTGACAAACGTCGGTTTTCTTCGACGCTATTAACGTGGATGCACCGGAAGATGAGCCAACACCTTGATTCTTCTTCTTTCTCTTCTAGGCTGGGCCATTCCGAGAACCTTTCTTCCAACCGCGCTTTCCTTTCACTTGTGCAACCATTGCACTAGCAGAGGGGCCATCCTTCCTCATTACGTTTTCAACAGAATTTAATATAACTAACAACCCGACGTTAGTAAAATCAACTTTTCTCATGTGGAACGTGATAACAAAGTTGTTGAAAGACTTAGGTATGACATCAGAATGAAATCAGCCTGCATGCCAGAATCTATGAAGGCTCCCAATATTTCCAATTCAGAGAAGTACCCAAACATTTTGAGTACGTGTTCTCTGACAGAGGACCCTTCTTGCATTTTGTAGCGAATATGTTCTCTCATTATTATAACTCTGTGTGTGATTTACGTCATCGAACATATCTTTCAGATTCATCATAATTTCTTGGCAATGGTTCATCTCCACATGTTGCTTCTGAAGTACATTGGATAATGAACCAAGAATGTAGCATCTTGCCAGATTATGATCTTCATCATATTTTTCATTAAATTTGATATCTTCCTGAGTCTTTGGGTCTGCAAGCTTGTCTTTAGTTAGCACATATGAAATGCGCTCAGCAGGTAGGACAAGATCCAAATTTCGGATCCAATCCAAATAATTTGGTTCGGTCAACTGCTTAACCTCCAGGAGCCTGCTTAGAGGGTTCACGGACTTCATTTTCTGAAACTAAGAATGCACTATATTAGAGCATATAAATAAATATATATTCATTTTAAAAAATATTTGATTAAGAAATTTAAAATCAAGCTAGTCTTGCCTTTTTAACTTTGAAAGTTCATTCCCTTATTTACTTTCAAAGCAAGAGATATACTTACCGCTATATCTCTAGCAACAACTAGGATCTTCTCTTTATCTTTGTCACATCCCAATAATATGAGAACTTGTAACTCGGTTAAAGAGAAGCAGGTATGCCTTTCAAGTCCAACTTGCATTTTTCAATTCGGTATTTAATACCCGGGCCCACCACCCCTAAGGTGATGTTGACCCACCGTTAATTGAACCAACCGTCAACATGATTATTACCCACTATACGCAATCCAATATCGCCCCAATAATATGAGAACTCGATATTGGGGTCACTACGCATACGACCTTACTCTTTCGAGAAGCAAAGAGCTCGATCCAGATACGCTTCTATGCAAGAGCTGTCACTTCGGATATGTGTCTCCTACATACAATCCCTGGCGACGGAACTCTTCGCCTTAACGGGAGACCATGGATGTCACTTATGTGATCCTCCACCTCTTATTCAAATTCAATAATTAATTATCATGAATCACATTCATATAATTAATTCTTCTAAGGGAAATACACATCTATTCATAATAGAGTATTTCAATTGGATATAATTAATTGAATCATATTAAATTGACTATCAGCCCAATCTTAATCAACAAACTTAATTATTACTTGAATGGAAGGTCTAATCTCAAAGTACATATTATTCAAATTTTAATAATTAGAAAAATACACATTGATTTCTCCGGCATTATCGAGTCCCTACTCGATGTCATAGCCAGTACTGACAGGAGTGGGACAGACCATACACGGTACCACCTGCTACCCCAATGCTCCCCGACTAGACACCATATCCACCTCAGGAAGGATAATACCAAATAGATCATTGTGTACTTGAGATGTTCATCGATTTTTCAACCGAAATTATACCATATAGTAATAATCAGAACTATTTTGATTATAAGGAAATTTGCAAGACAAATTCTCGATCCTATTCAAGCTAAGTTTATTTGTTGATTGTGTAACCAATTGTGATCTAGATCTCATCTAATCAATCATTGGTTGCGGTCATTTCAATTAAGGAAATAATTATCACTAAATATTTCTCAAATATTTTTCATAATTATTTCAGGAAATTAATAATTAATCTCACTAATTGACAATTCATGATTCTTGATTAGAAATGTAATTTCAGCAGTGACCCCTACTTACTAAAATTAACATATCCCAGTCAATTTAAATCCAAATTACGCAAAATAAGTTTTCAAAGTTTGCTAATTTGATTTACAACAGAAGGTAAGTAATTAGCATTCATTTCAAGGTGTTTCAAAATAGCAATTAACTCATTAATTATGTTAAGATTCGCAGTCCTCGAAACTGTGGATACATATTCATTCAAATGATCATATCTCGAGCGTACAGAATCTAAATTACATAAACTCAGATCCTACGATTTCCTTATTTAATTGGGAACAAAATACAAGAATATTTCGTGTTTAAACATTTTAAATAGGGCTGAAATTACTCACTAAACAGAGATGCGAAAATTGAAATGCGACAAAAAACTTTCGCAACCCTAACAAACCCAAGTTTTCTTAGGTTAATGGATCGTATCCAAAACCTCTTACCTAAGGCTCTGATACCACTTGAAGGATATGGAGTAATCCTCAAACACATCACAGAAACGTGGGCATCGTATCATATACGATGAAGAACGATTAGTCGTACTAGTTGTTCTATGCAGCGGAATTTTAAATTTTTTCATGGGATTAAACCACATGATCCAATAATGATTTTCGGATTGTTTCATCTAAACCACATCAAGGATAAAGGAATACCTCTTGTAGCGTGGTTGCTCAAGTCTCTACGAAAAGAGACCTCCTGTCTCAATTCCGATCTTCGGAGAAGATGCTTGCGAGCGCGGGGATGAACCGCGTGATCCTCGCAATCCAAGATGTTGAATCCAAGCGTGAGAACTCCTGATCTCATCGTACGAGATCAAATGCCTTCTTCGTGAGTGAAGCACACCAAAGAAGAAGATCTCTTCTTCTCTTAAGGTGGACGGCCACCAATGGGAGAGAGGAAGAGAGGGCGTGAATGGATGAGAGGAGGAGAGAGATTGTTGCAATTTATTATTAACTCCAGAGAGCATGGGATGCCTCTCTATATATAGGGTTTTGGGAGTCCATGTATCACAATCTATGGGACACACAAAATCAATGGATGAGATTGATTTGTGCTTCTTTCAATGGTCAAGATATTGTTGGTAAAAATACAATAACAATTAATTAATTTTAATTAAATATATTTGATAAATCAAAATATAATTCAATCCTAAATTAAATCAAGCAAACATGAAGATGTATGCATGGAGATTACATCACACCAAGGTGAATGGTGGGACGGCTACCAATTTCCATATAGATGGTAGCCGTCCACCATATTTCATGGTGGAGGCAATCTCATGAGATTGCATTAATCCATAAAAATTTACAAGATTTTTTACAACAACTTTTGTTGTACATTATTCTACAAAAATAATTCACAATTATTTTGAGAATATTGCAATCTTTCCATTGGAAATTTGTGAATCACATTCACAGTCCAAAATAAAATGTGATTTACATTTTCAATTAATTATCTAATGTGAATCCAATTCACATCAAAAATTAATCAACAAATATAAATCATAATAAGCTCTCTTGAATACATTATAAATCACATTTATAATATATTATGAATAATTGGATATTGCTATCCACATTATTCCTATTCATAATAATTAAATCACATTTAATAACATTGGATCGTCATTCACATGCATTCCAATAATGTGGATCAAATTCACATTATTCAATATAATTAAATCACATTTAAATATCCATCTCTCAATACTTAGATATAATTCAACTATGGAATTATTCTTGAACTCTTTCAAGAATAATGTGCTTTCTCCGTAGATACTTGGAGATAAGGACATGGCGATTGTATTGTTCCACATATATTGATTTGGATGTTGAGATCACATACTCAGGCTTCTGGATTTTCCAACTGCCAGATTCTGATACCGCTCACAAGCTCTTCTTGAGGTGCCTTTCTTGCGCTTTCCGGGAGTATGCTTTATTCTCCTGACTTCTGAGCTTGCATGATTTGATAGAAAGGGCAAAGGGTATCCAGCTTTGCACTTAATAGTTGCTTCCATGATCACTTTATCCGCACCCTAGTAGCACAGTGAAGTTGGGGGTTCTCCCCTTCCCCCTAGGAACCTCGACCCTTTTGTATTGTTCCACATATAATGATTTGGATGTTGAGATCACATCTCAAATCCAGATCCCACAAACCTCTCATAGATTCTTGATTAGATTAAGACCGCAAATCTAATCTTCTCATTGCATCTAAATCTCATTCAGATCAATGTCTAACACTTAAAAAATTCAGATTACTTCTCTACTGAGAGGAGTCACTAAAATCCAAATCTGTTTCATCACTCCCTCGGAATGTAAGCGTCATGGTTATACAATCGTTTATGATCACATCACCCTCATGGTGCGTTTGGTTCGTAGGTTATTTAGGGGAGGATAACCCGATTTTGTGTTTGTGTGTTTGGTTGGTGGGTTAAGGATTGGGAGGGGTTTGTGTGATGTGATCGTATTGGAATTTGAAAAAGTTGATAGTTATTATGATATGATTGTATTGAAATTTGAAAAAGTGGATGATTGTTGTGATGTGATTGTATTAAAGTTTGGAATAGTGGGTAGAAGTTAAGTATTTTATGATTTTTAGATGATATGATGGTATAATATATAATTTTTTTGATGGGAAGGGAGTGGGCCCCACTAATGGGTTAAAAGTGTGGGTTTTGAACGGTTACTTATCCAAAGTGGGGGGTAACCCCCCAACGGAATGGGGTCTCAGGTATTCCTAACACATGTACATCCTGCATATAGGAAGACTTATGATAAACCCAAAGATATAGATCAATTTTACACTATCTTCTTTATAGTTTAATCATCAAGTTTCTCTATCTTGGTCATTCAGAATCGATATTGATAATAAGCTTTCCCAAAGCATATATCATACCATCAAATTCTTGTCATGCTTCCAAAGCATGATAACCATGCATGGAATTTGATCGATCCCAATACCTCATGAGTGAGCTCATTTCTTCCGGTTCATAAGTGAACCTGTATGATCCCTTTGAAAGATCGTATTACTCATATTCCTTTACATGTACACCAGCTCGCTGGCGTATAGACCTTGATATGGTCATCAACTTTTTGGTCTATCAAATGTACACACTCAAATATATAGTTACACATCTGTCTCTGGTCAGAGGATCTGTGCCTATATTATGACAATATTCAATATAGGACTTAGGTTATCTCGATCTCACTAAGTCAACCCTTTGACCTAACTAATTTGATACCTCCGAATCACTATTCCCATGTAGAGGACTTGCATCAAGAGGTTGGTCAGATAACAACCTTAATGAGAAAAGATTGCCATCTCCTACTCAGGCTGGAGATCATCTCTTAATAATCATTTGACGATGCTTGATGAGTCCTCTATCTAACTCCTTAGATATTCATTCAAGCACCAACCTCTATGATTCAATTAATGAATCAACAACTGTGTAATTATCAAGACGGCCACAGTACATAACCCTAATTGTACAGATGGACTTTATAGTGTATTCATTCATTTAATCTCATATTGGAAGTGCAACAATCAATAACTTTTATTGATAAATCATTTATTACAATAACATTTATTGTAAGAATGGTTCACCTCGAGCTCACATGTCTAATAGAATAAAGATAGGAATAAAGGTGAAATAATGAGATGTGGATGGGAACGCACACACTTTTGGAAACCATGCCAAGCGGGGAATTGACCCCTTATTCCAGTTCTTATCCTCCAAACAAACAAGGCCTAAGTTGTGAGATCGATAGGTAAGGTGACTGTCCAACTCTCCGAGACTCGTATGGGTGGCCTCCAGGCTGCAGTCCTCGCATATATTATCCGAAGCTTCAACTTCAACCATGTACATGCGCTTATAGCCGTGGCTGTATGTAAGCTTGCGATCATAGAAAGTTGCATTTTTAAGTAGACTAGGAAATTATTACCCGCGCTTCGCTGCGGGCAAAAAGTGAATACCTAATTAAGATCTTCAATAACATTAGAATGGGCTTCTTTTATGCCATTTTAAACTACGTTATATGTAACAAAAAAACTTATTCCATAAATGTTAAAAAACTACATTAGCATATCTTGTTATAACATCTTTGTTCTCGTCGCATTCAATACTTGTTGCAGTATATTATGTAACAAACAACATTTATTCTTTTTACCATAAATGTGGCAAACAAAATGTATCATTGGATCAATTCTCTTAATACGTGGCAAATAAAATTTATCTTAAGTAAAAAGATATTACTTCTACCATAATAAAAATTAAATCAGTACTCTTAATACGTGGAACACTATGATTTTTTTATATTGATAAGTATATAAAGTAAATTATTTCATTGATTATATTGGTATATGCTCTTTGACGGAGTGATGTTTCATCATAAGCTTAAGTTTGGTATAATGTACCCACTTCAATGATCTGATGGTATAGCAACGTACCTATCATCGAAAAGATCTGGGTTCAAAATTCTCTTGAGGGAGGGGATGCATTAGGTGGTTGACAACAAATGTAAAAATAGTCGAATATTTCAACATGGATTTGATAAGAATCTATTTAGCCGATCCTACTTAAAGTGGGAGAAGCCTTCGCCATTTTTTAAGCTTAAGTTTGGTATAATGTAGATAGATTGAATGTAGGAAATTTTGAAAAGGGATAAAATAATTAAATGAAGTCAATGCTAATTAATTTTTTAGCATTATGTAATATCATACAAGTTATTTTTTTAGCATTATGTAATATAATGCATAATAGGTTAAATTCTCTCCATTTTTCGAAAATTGTGAACATCCGTATACATTTTAAAATCTATTTATCAAAATCTAAGCATTATGGGTGGATTCTTTACAACTTGAATAATATGTATTTCAACAATTATTTAATCTAGATATGCTACACATATAATATCATAATTATTCATAATTATTGTAGTCCAATAAGCATCATGGGTTGAAGGGCGAAGAAGTGTTGAAATGAGATTATCCGAATGGATCTTAGCTATTTGGATTTAAGCCCTAGAATGATCTAAACTATATCAGAATGTGGGTAAAAATCCATGTAACTGACCCTACTTAATTGTGGGAATAGACTTTATTGTTGATGATGATGCTACACATAATATCATAATTATTCACTTTTACTACATAATTTATACATCATTTTTAATAAAAAATAGCGATAGTTAATTTCATATTTCATATTTCACAGGTGTAAATACTATTAAGATTTTTAGATGGATTTCGTAAAAATCCAATCTTGTGGATTGACTCACTTCAACTTAAATAATATTTATTTTAAGTCTTGCTTTAATTAGTGATATACCACACATAATACAATATCCTCGACATTGAATATAATACCAAAAAGGATAGTTTATTTCTTATCTCACAGATAACAAACACAATTTCATTGGCTAGATTTATTTTCTAAAATCAAAGCATGTGAATTGATTCCTCGTAACTATAATAATATAAGATAGTTGATTTCTTACTATTTTATTTTTATACAGGTCAATAGTTCATCACCTTAAAATATGAATATGGATAAAATAAAAATGATTAGCAAGAAATGCAAGATAAATAGGAAGTGCTTTGCAGTAAAGTTGTTGAAAACGTATGATTTATTATGGTATTAGTTAATTTAATCAAAAGGAATAGAGTAAGATGTACTTTAGTTGTCATGTGATTTTGGACCATTATTTGTGCCATATGAATTTGAAATATCAGATTTGATTTCAATCATCAGAATAAAGAGATACAAAACGATGGATACAAATAAGGAAAAAATGGGGCTGCCCTCACCCTATTTTTCTGTATTTTTTGTAAAATATCACCATGTATATTCATCTATGCATCCCTCCTATATGCCATTCGAATTTCATTAGAAACAGAGATTCTTAGGCCCTTCGTCTAGAATAGGTGATTTTAACGGTCAAAACATTGTTGTAATTGACATTTTCTAAATGGATGGCATATGAGTCTCTATTTCTGACGAAATTCGAATGACATGTAAGATATATATATAGATGAATAAGCATTGTGATATTTTTAAAAATAAAAAAAATAAAAAAATACCCGAAAATAGGGCGAGGACAGCCATGTTGGCTGCCCCGTTAGGGTAGCCCCATTTAACCCTTTTTCTATTCATCATTTTGAAACGCGAGATTTGAAAAGGTGAGGAGATTTTTTTACCCGATACATACCTCCTAGTACAAACCACCTCAATTTATTTGTTTAACGGAACCAAAAAAAATAACAATAAAATTTTAATTCTATGAAATAAAATAAAAACATGGTTATAGAATTGTATACACGTACCTCATAACTTACATTTACAATAGAATCAAAAGAAATATAATATGTTATCCAGAAAATAAGTATATATCATATGCACAAAATTTTTTTTTATTGAATTATACGAATACCGTGAAAAACATTAGGATTAATAGAAAAAATTAATCGACATATTGAAGAAATTTTTTATGGAAAGGATCAACTCCGCTAGAAATAATATTAATAAAAACGATTAATTAGATGAGGAGAGGAGAGAGATACGTATGAGAGGAGAGTGGGAGGAAGAAATAATGTGAGAACTAACAACAGGAGGAAGAAGCTCCTAATAATAGAAAGAGAGGGAGAGAAAATGAGGAAGGGAGGGGGGATAAGTGTGCATAGGAAAGGAGAGTTCAGAGAGAGCCATGTGTTGAAGTTTTGAAAGCTGGAAGAGGAACCCAGCTTTAGTCTGCCTCAACGGATTACATTCATTAGCTTCCTCCATTTGAAATGTGTAATCCTGAATATATTCTACGGAGAAAAAAAAAGAAATCCCTGCTTCTCCAGTTTAGAATCCGCAGCATCATTCTAATAAAATGGCATCAAACCCTTCCCAGCCAGAAATTCCGGGATGTGTTCCATACCTTCAAACCCTTTCACCGAAAAGGAAAAAATCAACCTAAAATATGCAACTTTCTTGCACGGGAAGATCAAAAACCATCTGATATGCACCCACAACAGATGACCATTTTCGTTATCTTTTGGATTCGACCAAAGAACCAACATCTCTGCACGGGAAGATCCAACGCCCAAAAGAACCATCTTGGGCGTCATTTGGATGCACCCAAGAACACATCAAAGGTAGCATTTTTCTCCGTCCAATCAACGATTACATGCATAAACAAAGAAGCCAACAAAATCAGATTGGACGAGACTAAGGATGAAGGCCCCACCTCAACAGCGAGGAGTGGGACTCTACTGCTGACGCCAGAGCTGTTGATCTTGGACCTCTCCATGAATGTGGACTTCGCATCCCTGTGCGTATCCCGTGTATAAAGACTGCACAGAATGGGAGCACATTCATGGTCCGCGCATCTGGATGTTAATCGAACCCATATTAAAAAAAGAGGATGTTGAACCCATCGTTGAGGTCACGGAACGATTTTTGTGGTCTGCATATGACCCTTGTCAGTCCTGATAGTACCGTCGTTGCATATGCTTGGAAGCCCGCGAGGAGCTCTGTGGCGTCAGCAGGGTCAAGGCGGCAGAGGGCAGCCTCAAGGTCGGAAGTGGGGATCTTGCCGTCGAGGTGCCGGCAATGAAGGAGGGACTGGGTGGCTGGAGGTGCGGGGCGATATTCGTTGGAAGCGGAGGGGTTGCGAAAGGATAGCAAAGGGCAATATTCATTGTTGCCACTGCTACTATGGTTGTTTGTGGAGAAAAGGTGCTTGCTGTTGCCATTGCTGTCCGAGAGAGGGGAAGAAGAGATGGGGTAAACCACGTAGGAGAAAATGGGAAAAGGTAGGGGATGTCAGAAGACACGGGAAAGGCATGACATATATCTGAGTTTTGGACCAAACCATTGTCGGGCAATGGGACTATCACGTGGTAACAGCTGGGTGAAAAACCCAACTTTATATAAGGTATATATAGATATAGATACTTGCTTGTAAAGAACCATTTTTCTCGTCTCTCTTTCTTGCTACCACGTCCAATTAACAATAAAAAAGGGAATTTGCCACATCGACTTCTAACTTCACCTTCGCAATCCCACATCCATATTCAGGATATCACAATAAGCAAATCAGGGACCACCGCATGGCCAATGGATAGATAGATAGATAGAACCCAACCCATACCCTCTCCCGAACCTCCAAACCACCGGTACCCTCAAAGATCCCATCAAACGGCCCGTAATCACTCTCCCGATCTCCGCTGTTTTTCAAAAAGGGACGCACCGCACACGGGTTCCCTCTCCTCCACCTCCCGCTATCCTCCCGGAACAACCTTCCTTGTCGTGCTCCACTTCACTACAGAAGGGCAACGCCGCTTTCAATCTCGCAAAACGCCTAACCAACGCAAGCGGAAAATCTTAACAAGTACGCCTACGGAGGAGCAATGTAACGTCAACCCCCACACTTTAAAGCGGGAAGTCAATACGAGCCGTATAACGATAGGCCTATCTCGGCTCCAACTCTCCACTGTCTGTGGATATGGGAACGCCGGCAGCTCTCTCTATAGGCTCATGCAATGCTCTTGTGTCCGCTGGAGTCAACAAGGTGTGCTTCCCCAGCTTATCTCAGCAACTCCCTCAAGAGTGCCTCCAGCGGAGAGGCCGCTCCCCGCTGTCGCACAACGGCGTGCGGCTCACCTGCCTGCCCGTCACCCGAGCTGTAGCCTTGGAATCGGAACAGGCTACAAAGCCCCAGCCTGCAGAGGAGGTAATTACTCCTTGGGGAGCTTGCACCAAGGTGCATGTAATTTTACATGCACCGGGACTTATATCTTCTACATTTTTATTTTTTTCGAAAATGTCATCATGTATATTCATCTATATGTCCCTCCAATATGCCATTCAAATTTCGTCAGAAACAGAGACTCCTATGCCCTCAATCTAGAACAGGAAATTTTAACGGTCTTATAATTATTGTAATCGACCTATTCTAGATGGAAGGCATATGAGTCTCTGGTTCTGACGAAATTTGAATGGCATATTGGAGAGACACATAGATGAATATACATGGTGATATTTTCCAAAAAGTAAAAAAATGTGGAAGATATAAGCTCCCGTGCATGTAAAATTACATGCATCTTGGTGCAAGCTCCCCATCCTCTAATTTTAATATTAATAATCCAGACATTTCATCTAACATAATAAAATGTCTGGAGATTCAATGCACTGTCTTGGAAAACTTGTTCTCAAGGAAGTTGTTTGCTGCCTGGTGATTGAATTGTGAATGATAATGTATCATTGCAGGATAAGCCAAAGACATACCATTTTCTGGTGGCAAATGCGAAGTTCATGCTGGATGAGGAAGAGCACTTCAAGGAGCAACTATACGAGCGGCTACGCCACTTCGCGGAGAAGAGCATGAAGCAAGACTTCTGGCTGGTGATAGAGCCCAAGTTCCTTGAAAGGTTCCCCCTTCTCACGAAGAGGCTCAACCGGCCTGCCGTGGCGCTTGTCTCCACAGATGGCCCTTGGATCAAGTAACAACCATCCCATCTCAAAGCTAATCATCGATATCCATACAATTCGTCGATACCGTACTAATTTGATATAACTGAACAATACTTACTCAATTCAGGTTTATGAAGCTGAGACTTGACAGAGTGCTGGAGCAGAGCTTTGTAGCAACTAGCCTTGAGGAAGCATTGGCAACCAATCCGGTCGATTTGCATTTCGAGAAGCCCGCGACTTGGACGGCGCCATACCCGAAATACGAGTTCGGGTGGTGGGATGTCTTTCTACCACCCAAGGCATAGACACGTGTTTTTGTAATATTTTGATTACGCGGGAAACATAATCATGTAGTGCAAGGAAATGTTATTTAGAGTTTTGTAAGTTTAGTTTTTGCTCTCTTTTTGTCACAAGTTTGTGTATTCCACAGTTATTGTTTAAGCATGTGCCATTGGGCATTGGCTTGTTCATTTACATTTGTAACACAGCTATGATTCTACTTTGTGCTAACAAGAAAATGTTTTACCATACTCCAGGTTGAAATCTGCTCAAACAATTTAGATCAAATGCTAATAGTAGATTAGGAAACAACTAAAAAAGGGCGTGCCAGAGAAGTAGAATGCGCGTATTACTTCATTTTAAGATAATGGTCTATGAAACAAAAATGCAATAACTCAGTGCCAATTAACAGGGTAAAGGTACATGTACTTGAACAGCAGCAAGTGCTAATGATGTTTCAAACCGGGGAACTTGCCGATATTCGCCATCACCTTGGATTTCATCCCGAGGTAGTGCTTATTGAAGTACTTGTGGAAGTGTGTTGCCACCTTCTCTGTGATGAATTCAATTTGATCCTCGTACCTCTCGTACAACGCGGGCAGGGTGCCCAAGATCACTAAGACTGCAAGCCATATTGTGAATCTGTTAAGTCAGAGACATGTTCTAACTGTGCAAAATTTAACTAGTTTTCAGGTGAAAGAATATCTACTGTGCTTTTTTTTCTAAGGAAATCATGAAATAAAGTAACACTAATTTTCAGTAATGTATAAGTAAAGCATCTGCAAACAAACATAGAAAAAGGAACATTTCCTGGGAATTATAACGAAAATCAAGTCAGAACACAATGCAACTACTACATTACACTGGACCATCACATCAGACATTATATATGGTACGGATCAGGTTATAATGAGGATACCAGTTGTTGATAGGGAAACAATTGGTTGTCTCTTTATACATCATGATATTACCCTGAGTCAAGACTGAAAACATATCATGTGGCCGAACGCCTTGTATCATGGTCGTCATAATTAGAATCACAATAGCCCTTAGCTTGCATTGCTCTCCTTTCTTATAGTAAATCCCATAATCCATAGTTACACTTAAATACCTCATTATTCATTTTATTTCTTCTAGATGAGGCCTAATGGGATTTTGCATGAATCGGCTAACTACTCCAATGACAAAGGCTATATCTGACCTAGTCATGTTAAGTAGATCAAACTACAAACCGGTTGCTTATACATAGTCATATGATCATATCTTTGCCTTCTTCAGCACAAAGTTTAGTACTTGCCTCCATTGGGGTTGATATAGGCTTGCAATGTAGCATATCATACTTTGTAGAAGATCTTTAGCATATATGTGCTGATGTAGAAGAGTCCCTTCATTAGCACGCTTCACTTCGAGACCAAGAAAATGCTTGAGCTTGCCAGCTCTTTCATATGGAATTTGATGAATAGATTATCTTGAGTTCTCTTAATCTCTTCCACATCATCTCCTGTAATGATCAAGTCTTCCACATACACGAGTATTATGGATAACTTCTCATCCCTTAACTTTTCAAAGAGTTTGGAATTCGATGGAGCAACTTGATATCCGCAATGCAACGGAAACTCAACAATCTTCCCATGTCATACTCTAGATGCTTGCTTCAGACCATAGAGTTCCTTCCTCAACTTCTAAAAATATTGAGTGTAAAGGGAACTCTATGAGATGATTATTCAAGAGGTCTAGGGGTCATTATATAGGACTAAACCCTAGAAATATCAAAAAGAGAAAAGTACATAAATACCCTCAGTAGGATTACAGTGGAATATTAAAACATAATCTATTGTAATCTCTAACACCCCCCTCAAGTTGGAGCATATCCACCGATCATGCCCAACTTGGAAGCAATCCAGGAAAGGTGCTTCTTTGACAAGGCCTTTGTAAATATATATGCAAGCTGAAGATCTGTCGAGATGTGTGGTCTAGCAATCTTGCCTCCTCGTACAATATCACGAATAAAATGACAGTCAATCTCAATGTTCTTGGTTCTCTTATGGAATATTGGATTAGTAGCAATGTAAGTAGCAGATTTGTTATCACAGTATAGAGGGACATGAGTGGCGATATCAATATTGAGTTCTTGAAGAAAAGTCAGTAGCCAAGTAATTTCACATGTAGCCCATTGCCACGTACTCTGCCTCTGCACTGGATCGGGAGATTACAGTCTGCTTCTTGCTCCTCCAACTAACAAGGTTTCCTCCTACCATCATCGCATAGCCCGTAGTAGAGTGACAGTCCTCAAGCGAGCTTGCATAATCAGCATCAGCATAAGCAACAACATCAGTGCATCCATTTGCCTCATAGAATAGACCACGTCTAGGTAAATCCTACAGGTATCGAAGGATCAGATGAACGTCCTCTCAATGGTTGTAACGGGGTGTCTCCATGTATTGGCTAACTATACGCACAACATAGGATATGTCTGGCCTAGTAACAGTAAGATACAACAGTTTTCGAACCATGCTTATGTATCATGTAGTGTCCTCAAATGGAGGATCAACAGAGGTAGAGTGTTTCTTTGGTTCTGTAGGAATACCAGAGGATTTGCATCCAAGTAATCCTGCCTCAATTAGTATATCTAAGCAGTACTTCCTTTGTGACATATGAAGTCCCTTCTTGGTACGCAAGACTTTTATGTCCAGAAAATAGCGAAGTTTTTCCAGATCCTTTGTGATAAAAACCTTTTACAGAATAACCTTAGTCTCCAACACCCCTTTATCATCGTCACATGTAACAACCATATCATCTACATATACATCAAGTATAAAAATATTGGATGGTCATTTTCAGATGAAAACCGAGTAGTCAGATATAGATCTCTAGAAACCCAGAGTGTCAATTTCTGTACTTAGCCTATCAAACCATGCCATTGGGCTTTACTTCAGGCCATAGATTGCTTTGTGAAGTCGGTACACATACCCCACGCCAACTTCGTACCCTGGAGGTTGCATCATGTAAACCTCCTCCTCTAGATCACCATATAGAAATGCATTCTTGACATCCAGTTGAAAATATTCCAGCCCTTGTTTACTGCCACAGAGAGGATGGTCTGTATGGATCCCATCCATGCAACAGGTGAAAAAGTCTCGAAGTAGTCAACGCCATATGTTTGTGTAAAGCCTTTAGCCACAAGTCTTGCCTTCAATCTGTCAAGCCATCCGGAGATTGCTTTGTAGTAAAAACCCATCGGCATGCAACATGTTTTGTTCCTTGGGGACACTGCACAAGATCCCATGTCCTTCGGGAACTCAGAGCGTCCATTTCTTCATCCATTGCTCTTCGCCATCCAGAATCCTTCAGTGCACTATTATGATCTCTGGGAACCGAAATTGTCATAAGAGCATCTGCATATCTTTTGTCAGAGTATGATAAGCTACCAGTGGATTTGAAATGGATACTAGGTGAAGTGTGCATTGCCTCTTAGTTCTGCGTAGAGCGATAGGAAGCTCTTGAAGAGCATCCGGAACAGAATTGGTGGGAGCACTTGAAGTTGGTGTATTCTCTTGTAACAAAGGAACATGTAAATGAACAGGAACAAGATTAGAGACATGTTTTCTTTTATACACAATAGGTGTAGCAGAAAGATCTAATGGTATATCTGACACAACTTGAGTAAAGAAGGAAGTCTATTTAAAAAATGTGACATCGATGGATATGTAATAACGATGGACAGATGGATCATAGCATTTGTACATTTTTTGAGTCTGAGAGTAACCCATGATAACACATTTAATCACACGAGGAGATAATTTGTCAGGAGTATGAAAATTGTAAACAAATATTGTGCATCCAAAGTTCCGCAGAGGCAGAGGGAAGGGTGAGTCATTTGGGTATAGTAAGCCAAAGGGAGTGGATCCATTAAGTGATGCCGAGGGCACCCTGTTTATAAGGTGGACAACAGTCAATATAGGATCTCCCTAATAGGTTTTGAGAACCTTCATTCGGGTAAGAAGAGAGCGGGCAATATCAAGGAGATATCTTAATTTTATATCCGCTACTCCATTCTTTTGAGAGGTATATGGGCAAGTTGTTTGATTGATGGCACACTGGGAGGCAAAAAAGACGTTAGATCTTTGTTTGTAATTCCAAGGCACTATCAGAACAAAAGATTTGGATAGTAGTGGAGAAGATATTTTTAACATAATGAAAGAAATTCTTGACAACGTGATTAATTTCTGAACGTTTCTTTAATAAGAAGACTTAAGATAATCGACTGTAGTCATTCACAAAGACAGCAAAATATCTATGATCACTCAGAGTTCGGACCGAATAGGGTCCCCAGATACCACAATGAACAAGAGAAAAAGGAGAACTGCGGCGAGGCTCGGTTCGTGCAGGAAAGGATGATCTATGATGTTTCTCAAACTGACACGTCTCACACTCAAAGGGTTTGAGCGTAGAGAGTTCAGGAAACATCATGGAGAGGGATTTGGCTGAGGGATGACCCATACGAAGGTGCTACATAAGAGAATCGTTAAAGATGGATACTGCACTAGCAAAATTTGAATCAGAAGAGATGTTGAGGTAATAGAGGTTGTTCCTCTCGTGTCCCCCACCAAAGATCTGCCTCGTCCAGATGTCCTTAAAATAACAGAAGAACTCGTCAAAAATAATACGGTACTTAAGTTCACGACATAGCTTCTATATATATAAGAGACTGAGAGGAAAAGTAGGAGCACAATGAACATTTGTCAACCACAGCTTAGGAGAGAAATCAACAATACAAACATCGGTAATCGAGGAATGATCCCCATTAGCAATATGAACAATCTTCATCGTTGAGGATGGTTCCAGAGTCAATAATCCATGCATGTTTAGAGGTAGAGACTGAGTTTGCCACTGTACCTGAGGTAGTAGCTAAACTAGTATAAGAAGCGGATGCAGTATTGTTGCCGGCAGAGGAAACAAAGTCTTGTAGTAGTTGTCGCAGACGAGTATATCCAGAAGCAGTAAATGGGGTTTGTACCCCTCCAGTTTGCTGAGTAGATGCATCTTCGATTACATCATAAGATGCTTCATCATAGACATTATTGGCATTAGTTTGCAAGCCAAAAGTTGTCCAACACCAGTCAAAAGGATAATTCCAACGTCCACAGTGCACACAAGCTAGATACCGAGCAGCGGAGGAATCATGACCACGGTCACGCCCCCGTAAAGATTCACGACCACGTCCAGATTTACGACTACGTCCACGTTCAAAATTTCGACCCATGCCTCCTTGACGCCCTCTATATCCCGAGGAGGTATAATGAGTCGTCGTCTATGTAGATGGTAGATTGCTGAATTGGAACCTCAAGCTCCTGTAATCGTCCAAATATGATCTCAAGGCTTGGTAGAGTGTCCGCCATTAGAAACTAATCTTTCACAGGCTTATTTTTTGGATTCAATCCTGAAAGAAATCTACAAACTTGCCATTTAGTGCGTTCACCTACCTGTTTATCACAATGTGCTGGCTAAAGATAAGGAGCTCCTCAAATAGGCTCGTAAGAAGCCTGTAGTACTCAAGGCTCGAATCTCCCTGAGTGACTGACTAGATCCTTGTGTATTTGTCAGAAAGACGAGACTTGTTTGTCTTCTGAGAGTATGTGCGCTGAAGGTTTTCTCATATCGCCTTAGCAGTATCTTTGTAAAGAAGATTAATAGCAATATCTGGATCGACATTGTTTGTCATCCAAATGATAACTTGACAATTATCAACAAACCATGTTTCGTACTCGTTGTCAGTTTCTGTAGGTGGGTCCTTTGTAAGAATATAGCTTTTGCGCTGGCCACCGATAAATACTTTGAAGGATCGAGACCATAGAACATAATTTTCAGAACCCTTCAGCTTGATAGAAGTGCCCTGCCCCATCAAAGAAGAAGTAGGGTACACGGGCTTGGTCTCAGTGGACATCATGGTGGCGTCTTAGGCAAGAAGAGGTGACCTAAAGAATGTATCTTGTTCTTAATCGAGCATCAAGTGCTTAAACGCGCAACAATAAGCAGTACATAGCAATATTTCACTGAATAAAGGGTAGGTTGTACGTTTGGTCAGTTGTAGGACCACAAGACAGTTTGTACAAGCAGCACAAGGTCATAGAGACGGTGTTCCAACGCATCACGAGGGAGTGAATGGCGCTGTCGGGGCTGGAGGCCTGTCGCAGGGACCCACGAGTAGCCTAGGCAACCTTGGACTGCAACTCGGGTGCTACTGGGAGCCTAGGCAGTGCTCCTAGGCAGGCAGCGTTACAGGGGACCACAGGGAGACGCCCAAAGCGACGTTAGGAAGCGGGAGGTGCTGGTGGCGACGCTAGGAGCTGTAAGCATGAGCTTGGGGTACTGGCGGAGGCGCTAGGGGCCCGTGGCGACACCCGAGGAGGGGGGCACTAGGAGGTCCTGAGGCATTGGTGCGAGGCGGCGCTAGGCGTGAGGGGCCGAGGCAGGGCCACATGCATGTCGTGAGGCGGCGCTAGGCATGAGGGGCCACAGGCGGAGCTAGGCGCTAGGCGTCGAGGCGGGGTCCGAGGTGTTGCTGGGGAGAGGTTGCAGGGAGGCTAGCGGCACTGGGGAGGTTGACGTGGGGCCACAAGCGACGCTCGGTAGCGCTAAGGGTTGCTGGGGAGGCTGAGGCAATGCTCCCTAGGGCTGGAGGCCCCACATGATCGAGCAGGGGTGAGGGGTTGTAGGGTGGGCAACGGGCGTATTAATTCAGACCACCGGTCTAGGACCGCTGCTCTGATACCATGTGAAGGGAACTCTATGAGATGATTATTCAAGAGATCTAGGGGTCCTTATATAGGATAAACCCTAGAGAGCTCAAAAAGAGAAAAATTACATAAATACCCTCGATGGGGGTTATAGTGGAAAATTAAAATGCAATCTACAGTAATCTTTAACATTGAGGATGAGTCTTATCATCGAATTCTCTTAGCTGCTCCATAGATATCTCGATCTTTCTCTTCATGAAGGAATGCATTCTTTATCAAAGCTCTAAATGTCAGTTTCGGTCACCATTTCGGTATCGACCAAAACAGAATTTCGGTGGAATTTCGACCGGAATTTCGGTCATTTCGGTCATTTTTTGTACTAGGACCCCATATTTCGGTCATTTCGACCATTCGGTCGAATTTCGATTTCAACTGGATATCGATATTCGACAGAAATTCGACCGAATTTCATTGAAATTTGAGGCCATGCTCTTTACATCCATTTACCACAACTTCCAAGATTTGCTAGCTAACGTTGCTAGCAATACGCTAAGTGTGGTCATTTTTGCGACTGGGATAAATGTCTCATCATAATCCAATATATTGCTTAGAGAATCCTCTGGTGACTAGACGAGCCTTATATCTTACCACAGTTCCATTAGGATGATTCTTTACTTTATAGACCCACTTGCATGATACCGGATTCACTTCTTGAGGCTTTGGTACAAGATCCGAAGTCTGATTCTCTTGTAGCTTGTTTCCATTTAGTTGTTTTCAAATGCCTCCTCAAATGTAGAGGGTCCTTTCGGTGTTTCTTATTGAGCGATTGTTGCATCTGCATACTTGGGATTTGGCCTCCTGAGTATGATGGTTCTTCTTAGAAGCACAATTAGGTCCTCTTTGATCTCATGATAGTTGGGACGAACTTCTTCTACATTTGGTTGATGAACTCCATGCCTCCAAGGACTCACCATCTTGTCTGGTGATTTTGAGTCTTGAATACCTTTATCTTCTTGTTGGATATCCTTGAAACTTTCTTCTAGTTAATCTTCTGAGCCTTCATGTATTGTAAGATGGTTTCTTGAGACGACCACCATGATGATGCTTCATCAAAGATGATATTTCTTGATACGAAGCACGTGCAAATGATTAGATCACTACATCCCCAATCTTTCCTTTCATTATCATATCTGACAAAATGCATCTTACTACTTTGATGTCAAACTTACTGCAAAGCTGGTCAGGAATGAAGACATAGTAAACGGATCCAAATACTCGAAAGTTCCTTATAGTTGGATTATGTTCGGTTAGCTTCTCAAAGGGAGAAGAGAATCCAAAACCTTTGCAGTGCTCTACATATGCAATAAGCTTTGACAAATTTTTGCACGATGGTGATTCTTCCTTTCTGTTACTCTGTTTTGTTACATCATGCTTGGATATATCAGTTGCCTTCTGATTCCAGCTTGCTTTAGAAAATTGGTGCATTCCTCGAGATATTTTCTCTACCATCATCAGATCGTAAGCATTGGATCCTTCTTTTGATTTCTTTCTCAACTTTCTCTCTAAAGTCCTTGAACTTAGAGAGAACCTTAGACTTTTCTTTGAGAAAGTGGAGCCAGACGTACCTTTAGTAGTCGTCGATAAATGTCACCGTATATCACATACCACTGATTGATGGTGTCTTAATTGGCCCAAACACGTCTGAATGGATCAGCTCTAATGGCTCCTTGGCTCGATACTTTGACTCTTTGTAAGGCAATTTATGAGCATTACCGAACTAACATCTAGCCCAATCCATGTCTTCTCGAACATCTAGTTGCAGAAGACCCTTGAGTATGCATCATTATCTTAAGTTTGTGATAGCTTACATGTCCAAGCCTAGCATGCCAAATATCCACAGTCTCATTTTTCTCTATCTTACCTACGTATGCATATTTTGCTGAAATAACATAGATAGACTCAACTCTTCTTCCGTCCATGATGGCATTATCGGGTAACTCGAGGTTTTGATACACTCACACATCCTCATGCCCGAACATCACATAATATCATGCAGATGTAAGCCTATAAACATAGAAAAGATTATTCTTCATACCTGGTACATGGTACACATGCTCTAATTGCACCTCCTTGGAGCTGAAGCGTGGCACTATAGTTGTAATGTAAACATGGGATATTGCCAGCTTTGAGTTGTTGGCTATCACAAGAACTCACCCTCCTTTGTACTCGGACATGTCATTGAGGGTGCTTTATCTTCAGTCATATGATTGGAGAAACTGGAATCCACAATACATTCATTGTCATAATCAAGCTATTTCTTCTTATTCGATAATCGCCTTTGAAGTTTGTTGCTCCCAATCTTCTTCACTGAGATCTTATTTGTGATCATTTAACACTGTAACATTGCTTTGTGTTGTCTTTTTCTTGATTCTAAAGTCTCACGTAAAATGCCTCTTTCATTTGCAGCTGAAGCATTCTCCATTTTTCTTTCAGTTGTTGAGATCAGAACTCTTTCTACGTTCTGATTGAGCACCCCCTGGCTTAAAGCTCCTCTCCAAATCTCTGTTCCTTATAGATGATCAGCTTTTCTTTGGTGTGTGATGGGCCGATATTTGTTGCTTATATCTTCCTTTTATAGTAAAGAAAGAGAGAGCCACCAAGTATATTAGAGAAGAAAGTATAAAGAGCATGAGTGGGGTATAGTTAGAGAGTATATGTGAATGTATGTATGTGAAGTGGTGTATTATTAATGGTATGTTCCGGTGTATCATTATATTGTCCTTGTAGTCTGATTCCAACAATTGGTATCAAAGTTAAGTTAGGGTCCTAATTAGTAAGGGTAGTGAAACTACGATTTTCAATGCGCTAAGAAGTAATTTTTACTGTTGTTGTGTGCACACGTGAAAATCGACAGATTTTAGATAATTTTTATTCAACTACTAGCTAAGATAAATCAAATAAAGTATGCGACAAGTAAAGGATCAATCCACAAGGAGTCGTGCATGCTATGTAATTTTTGTTTCTATTTACAAAGGCATTCTTGACTTTAATAACTCAAATTAATTCATATTTTTCTTTTCATTTCCAGAATTCTAAAATGTATTGAAATCAAGTAATTAGATTATAAACATTATTAGGATCATACATGGATTTTCTGAGAGTTTTTTCGGATTTTTTTGCTCTTTTTGGTGAGTTTTTGAATTACCAGAGGTATGACTGTAAATTTCTGGGAAACCTAAGAGCTTAAATGTAAACAAAATAAAATCTGAGGGAATAATTGTAAATACAAAAAGTTAATTTGAACATAATAGAAAATTTTTATCATTTTTACTAATTCAATTTAGTGATGATTTAGACAAATTACATAAAAACTAAAGAAAGAATTAGAAATTACAAGAAGATCCTTAATGGACCAAAATGTAAATAAACAAAATATGAATGTTAAAATGTAAATATGATGAAATATAAAATTCAAACAGAGAAAATGCAGATTGTATACAAAAAAATAATGAAATTGCATAAATGTCCAAAATAAGAAAAAAAAATAAAACTGCAAAAAAGTGAAACTTGCGAAGGGGTCCTTGGGACCCTTCTTCCTCGAGCGGTGGGCGGCAGCGGGAGGAGGCTAAGGGCGCGCACGAGGTACGACAATGGGGAAGAAGGGTTGGACTCACTGGAGAGGAGGAGCTCCAGGAGGCGGAGCTTCGACTAGAGATGGTGGTGGAGCTCCGCCTCGAGATTGGATCTAGGGCTAGAGGCTCCTGGGATCGGTGTATATTCAATGAGTTCTCCTCCTCATTTTATAGTTGGAGATGGAGGAGAGGAGGAGCCATCGATGCGCAACGGCGAAGAGGGAGGGGTGGGGGCAGTTGGCAGAGGAAAAGAAGGGGAGGGGTGTCGTCGTTGGGCGTCGAGGAACAGGAAGGGGTGAGACCCTCTTCGTGCGTTACAGGGCATGAGGAAAGGACAGGGGCTAACGTCAGTCACCTGGATGCTGACGTCAGCACCCTTGTTTTATTTTTAATTTTTTTCCTTTTGTTTAGAATAAAAAATGGGATGATTTTTGGCCTATTTTGACCTACAAATACATGGGATTAAAACTTCACAAAATAAAAAATTCAGGTTTGTAGATGAAAGGCTAAAGCCATGAGCTCACTTTGTATTCCCTTTTATATATTCAAACCAAAGACGTTTCTGCGCATAAAATATGAATTCGGGATTCGAAACTGCATACTTTTTAGGGTAAATTACAATTGGGTTCCCATCTATAGGTCTGATCTCAGAATGGGTCCCGATCTTTAAATTGTAACGATTCAGGGTCCTAGAGCTATTGATGTAAGGAACTTTGGGGACTAATGACGAGTATGCCCTTGTTTAAAAGTTGGAACCCAACCTCCATTCCCTTCCCAACAAGGCATATTCGTCATGAACTCCAAATTTTCCATTTCTTAAATGGTTCTGGGACCCGAATTGTTACAATTAAAGATCATGACCCATTCTGAGATTTGATCCATAAATGGGGACCTAAATTGCAATTTACCCTACTTTTTACATGTACTAAAAAATTACCCTTTTGCACTATATGTTTCGAGCAATAAAATCAGGGAAAAGTACACATTTAATCCAGATTCCAAACAAAAACTGAATTGATTTTGATTAATATTTTGTAGAACAAAACAGATGTGATATAAACATTTTGTATTCTTTTAAAAAGACATCAACTTACTCGAGTATAATAAGGTCATGAAACTTAAGCAATCACCAAGTTTCGACAGCAACCATAAGCATGAAATCATCTGCGAGAAAAATGAACATAGTCAAACGATAGCTTACAAGGTACAATTTCCTTTAATGTTAGTATTTTAGACATCCAGAATATATTAATTCAGAAGGCAATTCACAATTAGGCTACCATTAAAAGTTTCTTCAAGTCCTTTCCCGAGCCAACATAGTAAAACATGGCAATGCCCTTGTTGATTTTGTAACTAACTTCACGGGCAACCGTGACAAACCATTCTTCAGGCAATACGACTGCTGGGAAGTTCATATATGATCTAAGTAGCAAACATTAGTCGGCATTAGTGAGTTGGTTCTGATAAAAAAGAATCAAGTCATGCATTTTCTAAGATAACAATACAGTCTACCTATAGAAAAGATAACATTTGGACCAACCTAAATAGCAGTAAAATAACAACTAAAATCTTTCAATGAATGGTGATAGTTTTCTTTATGATAACTAAGAAGCAACCAAACTTTCTCCATGATATTAAGTCATATGTAGGCTTTCTATCCAGGTGTAAACCTATTATATTAAGGACATAAAAGTAAAGGAAGATGTGTGCACCATAAATACCTCTCTTCTTATTACAAAGTTATATGATTGAGTTCACTAAAAAGTCTATATCATGGCCTCAAATTTCAGCGAAATTCAGTCGAATTTTTGTCGAATATCAATATCCAGTCAAAATCGAAATTCGACCGAAATGATCGAAATATGGGGGTGCTAGTACAAAAAATGTCCGAAATTTCGGTCGAAATTCCACCGAAATTCCATCGAAATTCTGTTTTGGTCGATATCGAAATGGTGATCGAAACCGACATTTAAGGCTTTGGTCTATATACCTTACAAATAACACATAATTTACTTGAGAAATAATCAAATAAAAGGGGAAAAGGTAGTGTGTCATAACGAAGAAGAATGAGAAAATGGCATAGATGAGATTTTGTCAATAACTGGATTACTTTTCAATAGAAACCATCAACTTGGGTGCCAACATTGGGATTTCCTTACCGTTCAACCAAGTATTTTGCATTTGAAACAACAAAGAGCACCGTCAGAGCAAGGATAAGGGAGTGACAAAGCAAATGCAATCCATGCAATCTTCTCCATTCAAATAAAAACCATGCAATGGTCAACCCAGTAAGAATGCCACCTGACATCTTCTTGTTTCTCCAAAGTATTATATCCGCCACTGAAACCAAAATATGAGGGAAATGTTAGATTTAAGTAACGTACCTAAACTTGTTCAAGTAACTGGCAAGAAAACCAGTCAGTATTCAATTGGGAAGATTCTGAATAAGATGATGCATGTTTTCAAACACATAAAACAGAGATAATCCCATATAATGCAATGAAAACATTCCAAACGAATTTATTTTGCGGTTATCTCATCAATCTAGGAGAAAATAGTTGGACAGTTTTTGATTCAGGATGTTTGACACATTAAAATTAAAATAAGTTAACAACTACTAACCCATGTCCGAATCAGAAAATTCAACCATCACATACACAAAGGAAGAATGGAGAGAGTGATCTCACATACGGATAAGAAAATTTTGTTTTCTTTGTCCTACCGTTTCAGTATAATCAAATTTAATCTTGATGTTTAGTGCAGGTGCTTAACATGTAAACTTGATATTTTCCAATCATTCACACAGAAGCATATTAAATCACCAAAACCACTATATTCAAGCTCTGATAATTAGAACTTACAGTCTCTGTAGATTTGGACATAATCTCTTATTTATTCCGGTAATTAATCCAAATAATATGAGAAAAAAAAACTGCAAGTCAGCAACTCTGTAGACATGGAAACAAAGTCGGTGGCACCACAAAAAACATAATCGGCAACTTAGTCTCACTCAGACTATAATCCCCTGACACTGTGATAGATTTCGGGTAAAACAATAGCTTGAAGGCGCGATTTCCCCCCAAAAAAATTAATAGCCTTAGCAGAACATAATCGTAAAGACGCAATGACAATACGAAATTCCTGAATGTACAGGGCTTCGGAAATCCAAATAAAATGTATTACATTTTCCACTTCCAAATACGGAATGCATCGATTCCACCCTCCCAAACAAGTGCTTCCTTTCTCGAGAAACCGATTCCGGGACGAGGCCATCCAGATCCGGCAAACACGTCGCCTGCTTCTCGGCTCCTGAAACTAGTGCCGGACACACAACATCCGATGGCTCTTCCACGCATGCAGCCAGTTTCAGATCTGCAAACACTACATATGTTGAACGGATCGAGCGCTCGTCTGCGGGAACATCCGAGACGAGATCGGTGTTGTCGTGATCGGAGCATCTCGACAAATCGGGGGCTTCGTTCGAGGTCTGACTGTTCGCCGCCTCCGCCATTCGCCTTTCGATCTCTGAGATTCAGATTCTCAGCGCTCTGAAAGTTGGAGAAGAATGAGGAAGAAGTGATCTGCCGAGTCCGGTGATTCCGTTAACTTTGTGCGGGTTGGAAAATGGCGCGCTTTTTGAAAGTGGGAAAGACGAGATGATCGGACGGTCCTGATGGATGATCAGTTTGAATCGGCGGTTGTGATGGGGAGAAGCGGGCGGCAGTCGCGAATCCGTCCGTGTACGTGGGGAGGGGAAACGGACATCCTCACGGCTAGTGCTGGTATGGGGGGGTTTATATTTTATGAGGTCTTGATTCTTGAAGAGGGATGTAGGTATTATTATTATATAATTATTTATTTAAAAAATTGATAGGGATGAAGAAATCAACTTTGATGGATATGATGGATATGTAAAATATGTGATTATATATTTTAAAATTGATATAGATATACTTTTATTGGACAGCTGAAGTTCAAAAATACATAAATTATATTTACTGTTGAGAACATATACAATCAAATGCCTAGAAGAAGAACAATGATCACAAGATAAATATGTACAATCATACCGCATATGGATTATAGTGGTTCGACAATGTGCATATACCACTTGCTCAAAGTTGAATTTGTCTTTAATTCTTCTAGTCAGGGTGTTCATGGGGCGGGGACCCGACCTATTTGATTCCGACCCGCCCCGACCCATTGTTATTGAGTTATGGATCGATTCGTTGCATTCCAAAGTGTACCTGATCGTAACGGGTATCCAGTTAATATCAACGGGTAATGGGTACCTGCGATTACCCGTGGAAGTATTACCTTTATTAAGTGCAATTACATATGTATTTGATAAATATAGTCAAGGGACAAAATTGAACGTCCCAAGCACATCGACGGCTACGATTTCTATGGGTTGACGATTGGGAACGGAAATTACACGTTGAACATGGTTGATCCACCAAGGAGGAATACAATGGCAATGTCATCGGGGTAGGCTACCATCAAATTCATGGAGACAACCCCCAAGCTTGGGTTATGACGTACTATCACCTTGACATGCATCTAACATGGGGGCCGGACATGGTGTTCTCATTGAGAACGGGGAGGGGGAGCCTGGATCTGCCGTCTGCGGAATCTGCCCAAGTGCTCGTGATTTCGGGATAGCAATACCCTTGTCACATTTTTTATTCTATATATGATGCCATTTCATACATACACTAGTTATATGTTGATTTTGCAGCCTATGAACAATGTCCGTAAAGGAAATATCGTCAATATTTTACCGAATCTGGCACCAAATAAACGACGTGCACCGAAAAAAAACACAAGGCAAAATACACAATTTTAGTAGCATTTTGCTACATCGACGAAATTGATATTCTGACGTAATGAAATTTGACAAAAATTTGAGTTATGATTTTATTTGGACCACTAATTTGCACCATTCAAATGGATACAAGTAAGAATATGTCATGTGAAAGTTATCAAATGTGTGCAAAGTTAATCAAATTATATTATATTAATTTTTATTATTTTCGTATCATGATTGTATCCATTTCATATCTATATCTTTTTTAACAATTCAATAATATATTTTTCATATTTACTAATATATGTATCCACATCCATATTTATTTTTTGAAAGAGATAAGAATAATGTTTAGATAAGAATAATTTTTAGTCGAGAAAATATCTAGATATTTCTCCACCTCCCACCAAAATATCTAGGTATTTTCTTTTAAAGGATAAGCATGGAATAGGATCTTAGATATCTCTTTCAAAATATCTCCACCCTCGTGGGGGCCTATAAATACCACCCAAAAGGTCATCATTTCACATAACACAACAACAAGTCCACTACTACCACAAGAGTCTCTCAAGTTTCCTCCTCTTTCCTATTATTGTAAGTCTCTTTTCTTTTATTGTAAGCATTGTAAGTCATCTTCTTGTAAAGTCCAAGACTTGTATGCAAGTTCAAGTTTTAATAAAAAGAAGTTCTTGGGTTCACATCTATTTTGAGTATTGATCTTTATTCTCTCTCCCTAATTTATTTCTTATCCACCATCAATCTTCCGCTACTCTAATAAGTTTGATATCAGAGTCTATTCATCATTATAACCTTGTTGAATCTTTTTTATTGATTCTCCTCTCCATGACATACACCTCCAATACACCTTTATTCAACTATACTTAAAGCGTCATTCCTATATTTGATGGAGAAAGTTATGATTATTGAAGTCTTCAAATGAAGATTCTTTTCATCCTAAAAGATTTGTCAGAGCTAGTTATATAAGGTTATGAGGAGGTTAAAGATGCAGATACACTTACTTCACTAAGTGAAGGAAAGAAAAAAGAGTTCAAAGAGAACAAGAACAAAGATGCAAAGGTCCTTCTCGTCATGCAGTAAGGAGTAAGTAAATCTATCTTCCCTCACATTTCTGGAGCAACTACTTTTAAAGAAGCATGGGAGAAAGAAAAAAATTTCAAGGATCCGTTAAGATAATTTCCATTAAGTTTTAATCTTTATAGAGGGATTTTTATAATCTCTTTTATAAAAGATGATGAAACCATCTAAGGATTCTTTTCAAGATCTTCTAATATTATAAATCAAATTCGAAGTTATGAAGATAACATTACTGATAAGAAGATTGTTGAAAAGATTTTTAAAAGTTTACCTACTAAATTTGATCACGTTGTTGCTGTTATTGAAAAATCTAAAGATTTATCTTCTCTCTCTATATATATGAATTAATTGGTTAACTTGAGCACATGAGCAAAGAATTAACATATTTATCACTCAACAATTCGAGCAAGTATTTCAAACAAAAATGAGCATCTACAAAGCTAATAATAGACATCATAATAAGCAAAGAAGGGGACAATATGCAAGGAAACAAGAGAATGATGGAAGATACCGATCCTACAGAAGTCAAGACAATGGAAGATCCAAAGGAGGATATAATCAAAGAGCTTCATATATAAGAAAATCTTCTTCTCATTACATTATTTGCAAGAAAGATAATCATGAATTCAAGGATTGTAAATTTCGTTCACAAGGTGCAAATTTGTAAATCATTCTCAAAGGGACTGCTGGTTACAAAAGAATGAGTTTAATTATATTGTAAAAGATGGGGATCCCAATTCATTACTTCATTCTTGCATGAATAACAAATAAGTATCTAAAGATATTTGATATTCAATAGTGGTTGCAGTAACCACATGACTAGGGAAGATGCATTTATGAGCCTTAGAAAAATGCATAGTTCACAAATTAAGCTTGGAGACTGAAAGGTACAAAATGTGTAAGGAAAAGAAGTTATTGTCGTACAAACAAAGAAAGATATTTCTAAACTTATTCACGATTTCTCTATGTTGCAAGCTTAACTGAGAATATTCTAAGTGTTAGTCAACTTATGAATAATGGTCATTCTCTAAGATCTGATAATGGGGTATGTAAAATCTTTGACAAAAGAAGAAAGATACTAACGTCGACATTAAAATATCTATAAATAAAGTCTTTCCATTATCCAAGCCTTTTAAAAGAAGGCTATGCACTAAAGCCTATAAATGAAGATGACCCTTTGTTATGACATTTAAGATTTGAACATTTAAATTTTAGAAGTCTAATGTTATTAAAGAAGAAGAACTTAGTTGTTGGACTTCCATTCATCAAGAAAGATGAAAATATATGCGAAGGATACATATATGGCAAGATGCATATATTGCCATTTACAAAGACATCATGAAGAGCAAATGCTCCACTTGAGTTGATACACTCAGATGTATGTGGACCAAATCAAACTCCGTTTATTAATGGAGCCAGATACTTTCTATTATTTGTTGATGATTATAGTAGAATGATGTGGGTTTACTTCTTAAAAGAAAAGTCAGAAGTCTTTTCTACTTTTATCAAGTTTAAAGCTTTTGTTGAAAAACAAAGTGAAAGAAAAAAAATCTTCTGATCAGATCATGGATGGGAATTTACATCTAAAGAATTTCAAGACTTTTGTATAACTGAAGGAATCAAGAAGGAGATAACAACAAGATATACTCCTCAATAAAATGGAGTAGCTGAAAGAAGAAATCAAACAATCGTTGAGATGGTAAGAAGCATGTTGAAAGGTAAGAGTCTTCCTAATAAACTCTGGGTAGAGGCAGTAAATAATGTAGTTTATATATTTAATAGATCTCCTACTAAAGTAGTGTCGGATAGGACACCTTACGAAGCTTAGTATGAAAGGAAAGATAATATTAGTCACTTCAAAATATTTGACTCTATTGCGTATGCTCACATTCCTTCTCAAGTTCAACAAGAAAAATTTGATGAAAAGGGAGAAGATATAATCTTATTGGATATTATGATGAATGTAAAGCTTACAGATTATATGAGTCTAAAGAACGAAAATTAATTATATCCAGAGATGTCATCTTTGATGAAACATCTTCATCGAAATGGGATGATTCTTCAGTACCACAAAAGCAGGCTGCAACTGAAGAAGGCAATCCAATGATGAAGATATTTTTCCTTCAATTTAAAGATCAATTGGGCCAAATATCTCTGACTCAGAACATCCACAACAAAAGGTACAGTCTCTTCAAGAAATTTATACATCATCTTCTCTTATTGCTTTGTTTGCTTGTGGGCCACAAAAATTTGAACAAGTGATTAAAGAAGAAGTACGGATTAAAGAAATGCATGAAGAGATTTCAGTCATTAATAAAAATTGCACTTGGTAGCTCATGGACTGTCCTAAAGATAAGGATGTCATTGGTCTTAAATGGATTTATAAAGTCAAATATAATGAAGACGGTTCCATTCACAATTATAAAACACGATAGGTTGTCAAAGGCTACTCGCTACAGCAATGTATTGATTATAATGAAACTTTTGTACATGTTGCTCGTATGTAGATAATTAGAATCTTCTTTGCACTTGCTGCTTAAAAGAAGTTACCAGTTTATCAATTTGATGTTAAATCTACATTTCTTAATGGAGATATTGAAGAAGAGGTTTATGTTGAACAACCTCAAGGATATATCTTCAAAGATAATGAAGAAAAGATTTATCGTCTCCGCAAGGCCTTATATGGTTTAAAGCAAGCACCAAGAGCTTGGAATAATAAAATTGATGTATATTTTCATGATAACTGATTTCCAAGAAGTCTTAATGAGCCATCTTTTTATGTGAAAAAAGAAGGTATGCAAAATTTCCTTATTTTATATCTTTATTTTGATGATCTTATATATACAAGCAATTCATTCAAGATGATTGAAAAATTCAAGGAAGTAATGATGAAATAATATGAAATGATAGATCTCGTTCTAATGAGATACTTTCTTGGTATTCAAGTTCAACAGAAAGAAAGTGAAATATTTATCTCTAAAAAAACATGTTCATGATCTTCTCAACAATTTTTATATGTCAAATTGCAAACCAGAAGCAACTCTTATAGTTGTCAATACAAAACTTTCTATAAATGATGGAGCTCAAGAAGCCAATGATTCTCTTTATAGGAGTCTTGTAGGCTCCTTGCTATATTTAACTAAAACAAGATCAGATATAATATATGCAGTCAGTGTTGTATCAAGATTTATGAGCAAGTCAAACAAACTTCATTATGCAGCCCCAAAAAGGATTTTTCGTTATGTTTAAGGTATTAAAGATTTTGGAATTAAATATACTATAGAAGAAGATATTTCTCTCAAAGGCTATTCATATAGTGATTGGGCCGGATCGATAGATGATAGAAAAATCACATCAGATTAGTTATTTACATGGGATCCAAAGTCATATCTTGGAGTTTTAAGAAGCAAAAGATAATAGACATTTCTTCTGCTGAAGCTGAATATATTTCTGTAACAAGTGCATCATGTGAAGTTGTGTGGCTGGAAAGACTTCTTCAAGATTATAAGAAGCGAATGTTCTTCCAACAACTATGTTATGTGACAACATGTCAGTCATTGCTATGACAAAGAATCCAGTCTTTCATGGAAGAATAAAATATATTGAAATTCATCATCATTTGAGAGCTAGTGGAGAATGGCGAAATCAAGTTGGAGTTCATCAACACAGAGGATCAATTTGTAGATATTTTTACAAAGCCACTTCTAACAGAAAAATTCCAACACTTCAGACGAATTATGCAAGTTACAAATTGAGAGGGGGTGTTGAAAATGTAATTGTAATTAGTCCATGAAGTATTATTACAATGAGCTATTATACATGAGCCTCCAATCCTCCACCCATATGAGAAGATGTGGGCATATATCTTCCACCAACATATGAAGAAGCTTAATGAAGATGTGCACTTGGGAGAATATTCTAAAACAGATAGAGGTGGAGAAAATATCTAGATATTTCTCCACCTCCCAGCAAAATATCTAGATATTTTATTTTAAAGGATAAGCATGGAAGGGGATTCTAGATATCTCTTCCAAAATATCTCCACCCTCTTGGAGGGCCTATAAATACCACCCAAGAGGTCCTCATTTCATATAACTCAACAAAAAAGTCCACTACTACGACAATAGTCTCTCAAGTGTCCTCTTCATTTCTAATGGTGTAAGTCCCTCTTCTTTTATTGTAAGTATTGTAAGTCTTCTTGTAAAGTCCAAAACTTGTATGCAAGTTCAAGTTTTAATGAAAAGAAGTTCTTGAGTTTACATTTATTTTGAGTATTGATCTTTATTCTCTCTCTCTCTCTCATTTGCTTCTTATACAATATCAATCTTCCGTTGCTCTAACATTCAAGCCGAGTATCCATTGACCCGGAAAAAAATTGAACACTCCTACTTCTAGTCATATTTTTTAGTAGAATATGTGGTCACCCTGAGGGCTTGTTTATACTACAACTATAGGGCTATGGTTTGGGTTATATAAAGATGCAATCACATTTATCGTAATATCCATACTACATAGACACTCATCATTTACTTCAATTATATAAAATATAAAAAAATTGGCATAAAATTTTATGAAATAAAGTTTAAATAAAATGGCATTTGATATTTTGGAAAAAATATATAATTTACATATTGATATATGTAGATATCAAAGTGATATTCTTAAAATACATGCACATACATATGTCTAAATTCATATAAAACATATTTTAAGGGTCAGAGACATGTCTATATTTGTAGCATTCTCAATCCTGAAATGCATATTCATCATTTTCTTGTTTGTATGGATGGTCGGTTCAGTTTTAATTAATGTAAATGATATGCGATGACCGATTTGGATTGAAGTTTATTAAAAGATAATGCCTTCTGATTAAGGAAAAAAATAAGAAAACATGGCAAGCCTTCTTTTTTGAATTTTCTTTAATCTTGAAATATTTATTCTCCATTTTATTCTACTCTATATCTTTTCCATTGCCCATTAAGCTCGTTTTTTGGTAGGATATCAGAGTGGAAAAGAATAAGTCAAGAATGTAACTAAAAAAATAGAATTTTCCATTCCATTGTTTGATATAAACTAATAGAAGCTTTAATAAGGAAGTCATTTTTTCCTTTTGTTTGATAGGAAGAAGAAAGAGGAATGAAGTCAACTTTTCTTTTGAATTTTTTATTTCAATATATTTGATATAATAATATTAAAATCAAGATTTTCTAGTTATAATACAACATTAATACAAAAATTAAAACTTCAGTATTGCAATTCTTGATCATGCAAATGAATAGAGATACATATATATCTGATATGTTATAATATCCATATCTATTTTGAATTGAATATGGATATTAATAACTTTGATATCCGTGAATATCTATAATATACATATACAATTTATAATTTAATATAATTATTTTAGATGTATTTGTATAAGCATCCATATTTACATTTTAATATCTATAGTAACATATATTATATGCAATTGTAGTTTATATATCTTCTAAATTTTGTTCTTCTTTCGGACACCCCTTATGCTATCTTTTTTTACAAATGGATATCAATATGTGTGTGTATGTATATGATCTGTTTTCATATCTATTTGACTTATTCATACATGTCTATTTAGATGGAGACAGAAAACAAATTGATACTCATAAATCTATTTCGGTATGCATATACCCAGTTTAAAATAATTATAATTTATTTAACCATATTTTATATAAGTGTTATAAGAAATATATTTAGTATATTTATTTCATTTAGATATCATGTATACCAACTTCAATCTATAAAAATGGATATTGGTACATTTGTATTAGATTCACTACCATCTACAATATATATTTCCATATCCATTTAAAAATAGAGATATTAATTTGATATCCATTAAAATATACTTTGAGATCAATATATCTAGTCTAATTATAACTATAAATTGATTTCTAACCATAATTATATAACTGATATGAAATAAATATATTTATTGTTCATTTCATCTCGATATATCCTATACCAACTTTAATATGAAAAATTATATGGATGCATCTCCTATCCAATTAACCATCGTACTTATGTTATAATTTTTTATCATATGTATTTAGGTTTATTTCAAAATGAATACGGATGCAATGTCATTATGATATACATAAATATATGTATCGATATCTATATATCCATTTTGAAAATAGCTATAAATTTAGTTTCAATTATATTTGTTATAATTTTTATGAAATAAATATATTTGATATACTTGTGTCATGAGTAAGATAATGTGTTATGTATTTTTTATTTAATCCAATTTATATATTATTGCTTGCTCTTACATGTATCGACATCCATTTTACAAATGTCTATTTATTAGGAATAACTATTAATATTTGTATGTTTACAGGTATTCATATTTAAAATGGATAAGAATATCATATATGATCATTGCAATCCTTGTGTGGATATGTTATAGCGATAATATATGAATTGATAAATGTTGATGAATGATTTATACGTTCACATGAACATCTTAAGGAAGGAATCAAAATCTAGAGGGGCTATGTAGGAATGATAATTCCCATGTTAAATAACATTGAATTTTATGTAATTGTTATTGCTTAATTATTATACTCTTAAAAAATGAATTGGAATTGGTAAATGATTCCATTCCCTCCTCTAATCATGCGTAACAAAGGGACCTTATTTCTCTCCATCCACACAATTTATTCAACAATAATTATTAGTTATTTGATGACCGAGAAATCGTAAAACTAAGATCAGGGTGAAGGTATAAACTCAAGGGTCGTTGCGACCCGGATCGAGAAGCTCAGTCAATCAAGAAAAATCAGGAACCACCAAGTCGAAAGACAAATCAATGAAATCAAACAACGGTCCTCGCTAGTTCATTAACCTGGTATAACGACCAAGGTCGGACTCAAGGAGCACGGGTTGGCCTTACGGCCTACGAAGTAGTCAAAAAGATAGAATAAAGAGAGAAAATATTTTTGGTGGATTTTAAATATTTTTAATTTTTTGTATTTTTAATTATATAAGAAAATATAAGAAAATGTATAAAAGGGCAACTACAACAATTTATTTAAACACTCAACAATGCTCAGAAAATTGAAATAAAATTATTTTTGTGTTTTTATATTTTTAAGTGTTTTTGGTGATTTTCTGAGAATTTTATCCTTTTAGTTGATTTTATAAAAATCAAGAAAGGGGAAAACAGTGGATCAATGTGCAACCAGACTTGAAAGGCCAATTAAAAATATATAATTGGTTATAAAAATCTGGAGACGAATTTTATGAAAAATATATACAAAAATTAAGCTACAGAAAAAGAGTTTGTGCATTTTTTGAATTTTATAGAATTTTAATGATTTTTATAAGATTTTTAGGGTTTTTCAATTTTTATAGGTTTTATAAATCCAAATGAGCCAAAAATTAGAAAAAAACTTAAACACAGCAAAACAAACAAACCCTAATTTTTTTGGAATTTTTAAAATTGTTTTTATATTTTTCTTTGATTTTCTTTTTCAAATAGTAATAAAAATACGCGTTTTTGATTTTTTAAAAATAGTAAAAAGCAAGGAAAATGATCTAAAAAATTAGGAAAATTTTTATACAATGGCAAGAGCCACATATCCAAATTTCACTAGATTTGACGTTTATTTGCTATTTTATTCAACCAATAAAAGAGCTACAACACATAGGGACCTATTTGCAAGAAAACATAGTTCAGAGGGATAAACTGCAACATGTGCGAAAACCTTAAGGTGTAAAGTGTAAAATTCGTAAACAATCAGCACATGTCCAAATAAATCAACGCACAGGGGTATAACTGCAAATATCCAAACTATTCTTTCATTTCATAACATAAACAAACCCCAGCTCTAAACATGCAAAATGTCCAAAAACTCACGTGTCGAAGCACGTGTCTCACACAAATAGGGACTAAAATGCAAAAAAATAAACAATGAGGTTCAAGGTGCAAATTATCCGAAATAAAGACAACTACGACAAATAGTTACAAGACTAAACTATAAATGCCAAAAGAGGAGGGGCCTAAGTGAAATTACCCCTATTATTATGATCGACGGACGAGGGGTGTCCACGTGTTGATCGGACGGCTGAGAAAATTGGATACCCCTTCGTTGATCGACGCTCCAGATGGAATCCCGAGCTCGATCCAACGGCTGGACGCGACCCTCAGATAGATCAACGGCTAGAAGCGCTCCGCAGATGGACGGCTGATATGAAAACTGGCGGAGGGGGGTCGTGATGACCGTGAAATCAAAGACTCTCAAGATCTAGGTGAGGTAAAAATCACTCTCGGGTCGTTGCAACCCGGATCGAGAAGATTCGGTCAATCAAGAAAATATAAGAACCACCAAACAGGGGATAAATCAATAAAAATCACAAGCGGTCCTCGCTAATTTTATTAACCTGGTATAGCGACCAGTGTCGGACTCAAGGAGCACGAGATGGCCGAGACGACCTACGAAGTAGTCAAAATCTAGAAAATAAGGAAGAAAATATTTTTGGTGGATTTTAATGATTTTTAAATTTTTTTGTGTTTTTAATATATAAGGAAATGTAAAGAAAATGCAATTACAACAATTTATTTAAACATCCAAAATGCACAGAAAATTCAAATAATTTTTTTTGTATTTTTATATATTTTTAAGTGTTTTTGGTTAATTTTTCAGAATTTTTTAATTTTTAGTTGATTTTATAAAAAAATCAAGAAAGAGGAAAATCATGGGTTACTGTGCAGCGAGACATGAAAGATCAATTAAAAATATATAATTGATTTGTAAAAGTCTGGAGATAATTTTTATGAAAAATATATACAAAAACTAAGCTACAGAAAAAGAGTTTGCATTTTTTTGAATTTTATAGAATTTTAATGATTTTTATAAGATTTTTGGGTTTTTTCAATTTTATGGGTTTTATAAATCCAGATGAGCTAAAAATTTGACAGAAGCTAGAAAACACCAAAATTAACTATCCCTAATTTTTTTAGAATTTTTAGAGGAGTTTTTATATTTTTATTTGATTTTTTTATTCAGACAGTAACAAAAATACGTGTTTTTTATTTTCTAAAAATAGCAAAAAGCTTTAAAAATGTCTCAAAAATTTAGAGAAATTTTTACACAGTGGCAGAAGACATGTATCCAAATTTCACCTAATTTGGGGTTTATTTGCTATTTTTTTCCAACAAATACAAGAGCTACAGCACACAGGGACCTAAATGTAAGAAAACATAGTTCCAGGGGCTAAATGATAACAAATGCGAAAACCTTAAGGTAAAAAGCGCAAAAAGCCCAGACAAATCAGCACATGCTCAATTAATTTACGTACGGGGGTATAAATGTAAATATCAGAAACTTAATTTCATTTCATAATACAAACAAACCCCAAGCCCATACATGCAAAATATCACGTGACGATGCACGTGTTCCACGTAGACAGGGACTAAAATGCAAATAAAATAAACATAAGGTCTACAGTGTAATTTATCCAAAATTAAAACAACTACACTAAATATATACAGAGCTAAACTATAAACGCAATAAAAAGAGGGGCCTAAGTGAAATTACCCCTTTATTAGGGATCTGACGGACGAGGGGTCGCCACGTGGAGATCCAGCGGCTGATGTACGTTGATACCCCTTCGTCGATGAACGGTCCGGATCAAAGCCCTGATGGATCGGATGGCAGATGTCTCTCGAAGATGAACGGTCCGGATCAGAACTGGAGCGGAGGGCTGATCGGAAGGTAGCTGGAGGTCATGGAAGAACTCGACTCCGGCAAAGTTCGCCGGCTCAATCCGTGCGCGCTGGACCTCCTCCTCGGCTGCTGAGATGTGTAGAAGGATGCTCGGACTCTTCCGTAGCTGATGGGCACCTCCGATGAAACCGGGAAGCTCCGGAGAGCTCCGGCGATGAAGGAGGAGCAAAGCTCCTGTGCTCGAACTATTGGACTCTCAGATGGGGTCCTTAGACCTGCGAAACCGCACAAAACAAATCCTGGGTCGAGGGCAAATTGCCTCGACCCTGTTATGGGTGGAATGGGTGATCGGAAGGGGGCGGAGCGTGGTCTCCGACGAAGCGACGGCGGAGGAGACCTGAAGTCTTGCTCCGAGACGAGACATGATGATCGGGGATGCGTAGCAGATGGAGAGGAGTCTCGTGAAGATGAATCGGAGGTTAGATCAATCAATGGACGAGCGGAGCAAGGTGAATCAACCGGCGACGGTCGGCGGCGCGAATTGGGCGAAAATGGAAATTTGCCTAATCTACGGGTTATCGGAGCTACCTGATGGATGCAATCAACTGGGCTGGAGATGCTGGACCTCCGGGGATCTTTGCCTCAATGGTTCGTCGGGGCCAGAGGTTCGGACGCACCTCGCGGCGACGCACAGCGATGAAGCTCGCCGGATCAGTGGTTGGGGCCGCTCTCTCCTCGCTGCAACACTGCCCTCGGATAGCTGTCACTCTAAGGAGGGTAATGGAGGTCCTGGGATGGAAGGCGGAGGCCAAAGATAGATTGAAATTATGGTCGGAGCTGGGATTTTGTACAAGTAAGGGTCCGGAAAGAAGGGGTCGGGCATGGCTCTATGGTGCACGGATCCCTAAAATCATCCTCGGGCGAGGGTCTCGGATGGATCAAGTGTAAATGGAGCCCGGGGTTTCGATTAATGGTGGTCGGATCGACTCGCGAAAAATCGGAGAAAACGGGTCGGCGAAGCAAATCCGCTAAGGTGTGGTCCTGGGGGGACAGTTGACCGGGGGTCAACATCCCTCGTGGACCAATGGGAGGCCGCCATTTATTAAATATTTAAAAATTCAATTAAAATTAGTAAATGATTTTATTTCGAAAAAGTTTAAACAAGAAAAATATTTATTATTTTTCAAATTATTTTTTAGTGATTTTTATTTATTTTTTTAAAAAATAAATAACTTATTTACATTATATTATTATTATATATAGGTATATATACATATGTATTTTTTATTTTTATTTTTATTTTTAATTGTTTATTTTTGTATAATTATTCCAATTTTATATTTTATTTATTTACAACATAAAATTTGAAATAAAAAGGTATTTTTATTTTATTTTTATGATTTATTTACATTGGTTAAATAAATAAGTGTATATACATATGTACATGGTGTATATACAAGGTGGGAAATGATGATTATTATTATTATTATTTTCTTTTTATTTTTCTGATTTTTATTTTATTTTTATAAATATGTACACCATAAAATATGGAGTTAAAAAATATTTTTATTGGATTTATTAATTATTTACAAGGAGAAAATAAATATGCATTTTATTTTATATACATGGTCTTTGTACACTGATGAGAGAGAATTTTATGTATTTTTGTTTTTCTTTTAATTTTCCCATTTTTTTAGTTTTATTTTTACAAATATGTACAAAATATGAGAAACACTTTTTAATTTTTATTTCGAGGAAAATAAATTTATTTAGATACATAGGATTATATACACCATGATTGACCTTATCTCCCTCTACTTGGTTTCCTTTACGGTCAGGCCATGCTGGGCCCTTCCCTTGAGATTAGGTCACACAATATTTATTCTAAATATTTTCCTCTTTTTCTTGTGTTTCTTTATTCCTTTATTTTCACACAAAAACATGCTAATTATGTATATTTACATGATGCATGTGTTTTGGCAATTTATTGTATTTACAAGGATTTACATGGTATTTTGCTCAAGTTTCTAGCTAAAACAAAGGAATAAAGAGTGATGAATGGGGATTCATCAGGTCGATCGGACGGTATCTGGAGGTCCTCCAAGAACTCTTCGTCGGTGAGGTTCGTCGGCCCAATGCGCGCGGTGGAGGGCTCCCCCGGAGCTGCTGAGATGGGGAGAAGAACCCCTACGCTGGTCCACAGTGGATGGGTAGCTGATGGGTCGCGGACCTACCCTTTTAATGTGGTGTCTAATAGACGAGTGCGTTGTAGTCGGATAGATCCGCGTCGATAAAAAATAACCGCACAAATCAAATAAATCGTCGAATGAATTAACACACGGTTTTATGTTTATTTTGTCTGGGCAAGCCCCAGGGTCGATTCAAGGAGGCAAAGAAACAACTCGAGATCAAGTTAGAGTGGTTAGATTACGATTTTCCAAGTGGGATTCTTTTTGGAATTTTTTATGCGATAAGAATGCCAAAGAACAAATGCGGTTGAACAAGATAATACGAAAATAAGCGACTTACCTTAATTTAATTTTAATGTGAAATTAGTTCAAATAAGCCAAGTGATATTTTTCCTTAGAATCTAATCCAACGATAAATGCAAAATGTATTTTTTTGGAATTTTTGGGTTAAAAATGCATAAATGAAAAATGTAAACTTTTTTTGGGGTTTTTATGCAAATTTTCATGCAAATGATATGCAAAAATTACGAAAAATTTATTAAAAGTTAAATATGATGAAAAGAAGCAAATATTTTAGGAATTTTCTGACACTTTTTTATTTTTTTATGAATTTTTTACTGAAAACAGAGTGATTGTGGGTATTTAATTCCTAATAAATCCACGAAATCAAATTATCGAGAGATTAATTTATCTCAAATAGATATTTCAATAAGAATGCATGATACTTGAGATTTCTCAAAAATATTATTCGTAGATTTAAATAAAAATAATTTACTTAAAACACCCTACAATTTATTTTATGCAAACGACAACTCCAAATTTGACGAAATTTGGACAATAATTAAATAATACTTAGAGACATCATTCACAATTTTTTCACAATTTTTGGAGCAAGAAATAAATACGTGCGAATTTCAGAGCATAAATGGGTAAAATATCACTGATTTTCACTCTCTTATTTTTAATAAATAAATAGACGCTCACAAAAATGCAATTAAATATCAAAGAGATAAAGAATTTGTTGCTCTACAACATGCTATTTTTGATTGAAAAAATGATACTATTTTGATGTCCAAATCATCATGCCAAGGCAGGGTTATCAATGCAATACAGAATTGAACTAATAAAATGAAAGTATGCACAGGGATGCATTTGCAAATAGAGAAATATGCGGAAAATAAAATGCAATTTTCACGGTTGAAATAAAATAACTTTTCTTGTTCTTCTCCCGCAAGTAATATACAGAGATGGGCACGGGCGGCTAGGGTTTCGCGTGCGGCGGGAGGTCGGCGGCGGCGGCATCAACGCTCGGCGGCTGGAGTACCGCGCGCGCGGGCGGAGCGAGGGGCGGCACGGCCTTGGGGCGCAGCGCGCGCACGGCGGGCCGACGTAAGGGCGGGACGCGGAGGTTGGGGATGCACGATTCCGAGCGGGCGCGCACGACGAGTGGCCTGGGTGGACGCGCGTCGTGCGCGCGGTGCGTGGCGGCCTAGCGGTGAAGGAGAGGTGCGGTGCCCAGCCGCTGCTGGGGCGAACGACTGTCGAGCGGAGATAGGGGAGCGCGCGGCGGGCGGTGCCGCGATGGCGGACGCGTCGCGCTGGAGGAGGACTGGAGGGGCGGCGCGCGGTTGGCCGCGCGTAGGAGGAGGCGTGCGGTTGCTGCGCGTCTGGAGGTTGCAGCGGCGGCGCGCGTTGAGCGGCCAAACGTCGCGGCTAGAGTGGCGTTAGGCAGCGGTGCGCGAGCAGGAGGGCTGGAAGGCGGAGCGTGGTTGGCCGCTCAGGTGGTGCGTCGACCGCCTGGCGGTGGCTGTGGAGGCAGGATGACTTAGAGCACGTCCTGCTTGTTTTTTTGTATTTTTTTCTTTTGTATTTTTTTATGATTTTCTTTGTAAACAGGAAATAGAAATATGTAGGAGTGAAGATGTGGTGTGTGTATGTGTGTGATGTAGAAAGAAAGAAAAAAAATGATTATTAGGTGGTATGCTCTTGATGAAATTGATAGTGGTGGTTTTGGTTGTAAATATTGTGATGGTGAAAATAATATGATGATGAAAATGGAATGGTGATGTGATGGTGATTGTGGTGGTGATGATTGCGAATTTTTTTATGATGAACAATAAAAAGAATTGTTAGATAAAAATTGACAAGATGAAGATAGAATATACTTACCTGTGGTTCGTCGGATTGTGGAGCCGCGTCGTGCGACTTCCGTCGTGCCTCGAGAAGGTTGGCGGAGTCCTTCGAAGCTGAGCGAGTTCGATGGAAATCTCGCGACGCGGCAATGGTGATGTCACGGATCTCGCCTGAAAGGTTGTCGTCGCTCAACTTGTCTCCTTCAGCTGTCACTTGTAGGTTGAAGGGACTCGACCTCTCTTCTCTCGAATCGATGGATGATGAACAATGGAGGAGTGGATGAGATTATAAAGAGGAGAAGGGAAGTTAGAAAAGAGGTGGAGAAGATGGAGGGATGGTGGAGGGAGTGGTGACTTGGAGTGGGGAAGAAGAAAGGAAGTGGTAAAAGGGAGATAAATAATAACATAGGGATTAAATCAAAAAGTGGTCAACACGAAAGTTACTCATCTCGACGAGATATACAACTTTCGTGAATGGACGAAAATCAAAGGAAATCATTTGTACAAAAATGTATTTTTGGGTGGTACCTTATAGATATAAAATACCACATTTTATCTTTTGTAATTTTTTTGTCATTTTTCAATAAGTGAAAAACCAAAATAAAAATAGATAAAATATGAGAAGAATATTTACAATTTAATCTATTTTTTTATTTTTAATAATTAAGAAAATAAATGAAGGGCAAAACGGTTAATACGTACAATATGCAAAAGGTGCCCAAAACCCAAGTTTTGCATACAAGCTCCGATTTTAATGAAATTGGTCTTGTTTCGAATGTCTCTGAATATATATTACTTTAAAAGTGAGTAGACCTAATTCGGAGGATGTATGAGAGAGATATGCACATTTTAAGGTTCATGGTTTCAAATTTGATTTGGGGTTTTATTGGATAATTTTACAAGTTAGTATTTTTTTGATATTTTTCTTTGATTAGTGTTAGTAATATATACACTATGGAGTTGATTTTATTGGATTTGGAGTTAGTATAAAATATATACAAATAGGATATTTTTAGCTAATATACATGTTAATATTTACAAGTGAATTTGGCTTCTCATTTAATGCAGATATTATGCTTGCTTGCATGAATGCTAATTATGCAAGATAAGGGGAAATATGCAGCTAATTACTCGGGAACAAAGCTCTATTTCAACTTTTAGAGTGATGAATTGCAGATTCATCAACCCTCTATACTTAAAGCTTGCTCGTCCCCGAGCAACTAAAATGAAATGCAAGAGTGAAATGAGATTGGGTTCCATACCAAGGTCAAGAACAAAAGTTGAAAATGGAGGTTGATTCGACCTTTGGATTAATTGTGTCACGGAACCTTATTCGGATCTGAACTTAAGACCTAACAGACTTCAAGTTCCACAAGTCTCCTATTCAAGACGCCTCAATAGTCAGGTCAGAACAAATCCTCATACGCAAATTTCTGATGACTATGATTCTTACTTGTACTGTGTAAGTGTAAAATAGCTCTCCACATCAGAAATAGCTCAGAACCAGCCTCCTCTAAGAAGGTAACTCAAATAACCCGGTCTAATAACTCTTTCCTTAAGGAGCGGGGTATTCCCTTCTAAGTTCAAGTACGACTAGCTCTAGAGGAGGGGGTGGAGAAAAGAATGGACGGTAGCCAGTGTAGCTACCTATCCCGGGATGCCTGACCAGTGTAGCCAAGTCATCCAGCTGCAGACTTCTTGCTAATATAATATACATACTCCGGCAGGCATTTTTTTTATATCTGGGCTGTCTATTTTTTTGGAGTTCTTACATTTTTCTCCTTTTTTTCTTTTTCTTTTGGAACTATATACAGGGTGCAGCATGTACATCAGGAGTTTTTCCTCTTGAGCCAGTAGACTATCCCTCTTTTGAAGCATTATTGCAACCCACAGCATCTTGTCCTCAGACTTCAACTCCACCAGACTAGGTTGAGATGCACTACCCTTCCTAGAGGAGGACGGATGTTTCCACCCGTGTACTACTCCAAGCTAAAAGATTCTACCTCCTCACCACCTCATCAATGAAGAGCTACGCGCATTGTGCTTGTCCAAGTTAGGTCACCGTCTAAAAGAATCATGCGTGTGTACGAGATATTCTACTTAGACTGATCAAGATGACCTATGAACATAGACTGGCGGATTCAAAGAATTAAGTCACTTGACCTGAAAATCTTAACTCCAGTTCCTATAAGGTCCCTCTGAAATTAGGTGGATTAAGGCCAAATCAAGTCTCACTCAGACTCATCCTCGCATCGGAGCTCGAAGATAGAGGGATAATGGTGAATACATCTCCTACAGGGGGTTAGGTTCTATAAATAGGTGATGCTTTCATGGCGAGGATGCGAGCAGGTCCGCTCACCATCGGCGAGTCCGGTGACCGTGGGGTCATTGGGTGAATGACCCAACGACCTAAAGGTGGTTAGCAACTGGAGGAGGAGAGACCTACCCTTTTAATGTGGTGTCTAATAGACGAGTGCGTTGCAGTCGATAGATCCACCTCGATCAAAAATAACCGCACAAATCGAATAACTCGTCGAATGAATTAACGCGCGGTTTTATGTTTATTTAGCCTAGGCAAGGCCCAGGGTCGACTCAAGGAGGCAAAGGAACAACTCGAGATCAAGTTAGAGTGATTAGATTGTGGTTTTCCAAGTGGGATTCTTTTTGAATTTTTTTATGCGATATGAATGCGAAAGCACAAATGCGGTTGAGCAAGGTTAATACGAAAATAAGCGACTTATCTTAATTTAATTTTAATGTGAAATTAGTTCGAATAAGTCAAGTGATATTTTTCCTTAGAATCTAATCCAACGATAAATGTAAAATGTATTTTTTTGGAACTTTGGGTTTAAAATGCACAAATGAAAAATGCAAACTTTTTTGGGGTTTTTATGCAAATTTTCGTGCAAATGATACACAAAAATTATGAAAAATTTATTGGAAGTTAAATATGATGAAATGAAGCTACACTAATATTTTTGGAATTTTCTGACACGTTTCGATATTTTTATGAATTTGTTACTGAAAACAGAGTGATTGTGGGTATTTAATTCCTAATAAATCCACGAAATCAAATTATCGAGAGATTGATTTATCTCAAACAGATTTTTCAATAAGAAATGCAGGAGACTTGAGATTTCTCAAAAATATTATTCATGGATTTAAATAAAAATCATTTACTTAAATCACCCTACAATTTATTCTATGCAAACGACAACTCCGAATTATACGAAATTTGGTAGTAATTAAATAATACTTAGAGGCATCATTCAAATTTTTTAACAATTTTTGGAGCATGAAATAAATACGTGCGAATTTCAGAGCATAAATGGTAAAAATATCACTGATTTTCACTCTCTGATTTTTAATAAATAAATAGATGCTCATAAAAATAAAATTAAATATCCAGGAGATAAAGAATTTGTTGCTCTACAACATGTTATTTTTTATTGAAAAAAATGATACTATTTTGATGTCCAAATCATCATGCGAAGGCAGGGTTATCAATGCAATACGGAATTGAACTAATAAACTGAAACTATGCACAGGGATGCATTTGCAAATAGAGAAATATGCGGAAAATAAAATGCAATTTTCACGATTAAAATAAAATAACCTCTCTTGTTCTTCTCTCGCAAGTAAGGCACAGAGATGGGCACGGGCGGCTAGGGTTTCGCGTGCGGTTGGAGGTCGGTGGCGGCGGCATCAACGCACGGCGGATGGAGTGCCGCGCGCGCGGGGGGAGCGAGGGGCGATGCGACCTTGGGGCGCAGCGCGCGCACGACGGGTCGGCGCAAGGGCGGGACGCGGAGGTCGGGGAAGCGCGGCGCCGAGGGGGCGCCCACGGCGGGTGGCCTGGGTGGACGCGCGTCGTGTGCGCGGTGCGTGGCGGCCTGGCGGTGGAGGAGAGGTGCGGTGCCCAGCCACTGCTGGGGCGAACGGCTGTCGAGCGGAGATGGGGGAGCGCGCGGCGCGCGGCGTCGCGATGGCGGACGCGCATCGCGCTGGAGGGGCGGCGCGCGGTTGGCCGCGCGTAGGAGGAGGAGGGGCGCGGTTGCTGCGCGTCTGGAGGTTGCAGCGGCGGCGCGTATTGAGCGGCCAAGCACAGCGGCTGGAGTGGCGTTGGGCGGCGGTGCGCGGGCAGGAGGGCTGGGTGGCGGAGCGTGGTTGGTCGCTCAGGTGGTGCGTCGGCCGCCCGGCGGTGGCTGTGGAGGCAGGGGGACCTGGAGCACGTCTTACTTCTTTTTTTGTATTTTTTCTTTTGTATTTTTTTTGTGATTTTCTTTAACAGGAAATAGAGATATGTAGGAGTGAAGATGTGGTGTGTGTGAGAGATGTATATATGAATAAAATAATCATTTTATTTATTCTTTATTAATTTTATAATTTTATATTTCTATAATTTTGTAAATATTATTTATATGAAAATTTCATATTTAAACTAGAATAAACCAAACAAAATACTAAAATAAAATATGTATATATAATAGATAGATGCAATACTTATATATTTACATATATATTTAATAGGGTTTTTATTATTTATTCCCCTATGAGATATTTCAATATCTGTTATGCTCCTTTTTTTGGAATATCAGCTGTGCCCATGACTTCTTGTCGTTCTACCACTATGCCCTTTAGGTTAGTTGCCATCTATCCCCAACGCAAACGAACATTAATATTTAGGACACAAGGGGAATTAAATTAAGAAAGAACGGTTGAAAGGTATTTCCTTCCCTCCTCACCCATCACTCTCTCCCTCCTCCGCTCCAGCCTCCCCCCACCTAGGGATGAGCATCGGGCCGGGTCGGGCCGGGCCCAAGCTAGCCCGACCCGAGCCCGATTTCGTTTTTCGGGTCAACGGGCCGGGCCTAAGCCCGCGAGATATCTGGGTTTGTGGCCCAAACCCGAGCCCGCCTGCAATTAAATGGGCCGGGTTCGGGTCGGCCCGTTACTGGGTCCTTCATTCATCAACCTGGTACACTTGATTTGCCTTTTGCACGAAATTTTTGGCCTTGAAATCCTTTCTAACCATCACTAATTTATGGTCCAATACCAAATTTATGGCCTTGGATATAAGATATCAATGGGGTGTTAATTTAGTTAATAAGTTCACAACACCAAATCAAGATGGTCCAAAAATTTATGGTGATCAAATAAAACCAACAATATAAAACCAACAATAAAACCACTCGTTTGGAAAAGAAAATTGAAATATTGTTCATGTCCTATATAAGTAATGGAATGGATATAATAGAACTAATGCGCATATGTATTTTATTCGAGTACCATTAATATACACAACATCAAAAGTGATTTATATATGAATATTAAAATATCTCATCGAATAAGGAATCTGTTGTATTCCTGCAGACAATTAATACAGGAACAATTAGCACTGGGAATCATGGGACAAGTCGCTCCAGATTTAAATACATAAGAAGAGAAGTCCACAGCAAACAAATTGTGACACTACTAAACCAGTCGAACCTGAGCAACCCCCCACAAACACATGCATCATCAACCTCTTCCATCCCACGTAGGTTACCTGTTGTGTTGCCTTGACTTGAGTTACTGTTTAGTTGAATTTAGGATTATAGAATTACATGCAGTTCAAGATTCTGATAATGCATCTTATGCAAAATCGGATATTAAAAAAATTCAACAGTAGGCACTCCAACTGAATGTGGATTGAAGTAAAAATATACAGCCATTTACAGTTCTTTATGTTCAGAACATCTAACTTTTTTCTGGGGTTACAAAAAGCATATGTAAAGTCAACATGTTTTGATGAAGTCTAATTTTTCTCTGCAAAAGATGAAGTACTATTTCCATGAATTTTGAGAGAAATGTTAGAATTACAAATGATATAGTTGAATTGCAAGGAATTCTGATAGATAAACATTTCATTTAGACCCGAATCACAATTCATCTTTACTTTGCTTTCTTCTCAAACTTGTTCGCTATAAATAAATTCGTTGAGTTACACTTAGGCATATACGCGGGCTCGGGGCGGGCCTCTAATCGGGCCGGCCCACGGGCCTCGGGCTCGGGCCCACCTTGCCCAAGCCCGGCTCGAAATTCTGATTGGGCCAAAAAAAGAGCCCAGGCCCGCCCAGCTGTTACTCGAGCTCGGGTCTGGGCCGGGCTTGATCGGGCCGGGCATTGGGCTGGGCCGGGCCGGCCCTACCCAATGCTCATCCCTACCCCCACCCTTCTTTGCCACCAGCCTCCTCTCCCTCCACCTCTCCCAGCTTCGTCCTCTGCTTCCAGCCTCATCCTCCTCCCCTCTGCCCCCAGTCTCCTCCCCTAGCCGCCTCCCCATTCTCCTCCCATAGCCTCCTCATCCCCATCCCCCTCCTCTCTTCCGCCCCTAGCCTCCTCCACCCCCAACTTCCTTTCACATATGTTTTCACGGTTATTTTATAAATGAACAGAAATCGCTTCTTACTACATAATAGAACATTGGTAAACTGACCAAAAAGATGCCATTTCGCAGAAATGTGCAGAGGAAGATGAATTCTTAAAACATTTGGCAACTTTTGCTGACAAATTCGTGTATATGAGCAAAGGAATTTCTCTATGTCTCATGCATGCAGTTTCTTTTGGGTGTGACAATAAGATGATCCCAAGCAGTCCTAAGAAGATGGCATCATACTTTAACAGAGAACACATCAAATTAGAAGTAGGTTGTTGTACTGCAGAGCTAACAAAAGAAACCAAGTCCTTGGGATGCTTAACTGAGGCATCTCTAGCATAGTGTGGTGATATTATTTCCGTGAAGAATGATGGAATGGATCAATGTCTTCACAATGAGACTTGTGGAAAATCCCATGCATATGAGAAATCCATTTCTTCTATCCGTGATTTTCTTCACCCTACATTCTCAATGATGTTAAGCATGCATCAAGATGAACATTCAGGTCCCCAACAGTGCATTTAAGTAGTTCACCATACATGACTTCACCTCATTTTTAGGGAGAGCGGGTCGCTGGATAGGCCCCAAATTATGTAAGAACGGATAGCCCCTAGGATGGAGGTTAGTGCAGGACTAGTCTGGGGAAGGAGGAGGAGATAGAGGAGGAGATGTTGAGGGAGAACGAGGTCGGGACGGAGGTATTGGGTGGAGGAGAAGGTTCAGGAGGAGGGACCGGGGAAGGAGAGGGCACTAGACAATAATTCCCATTTAACTGATATTGCAATATCTCATAGGGGCACAAGAGATAAAAACCCTATTTAATATGTCTATTTATTTAAGTGTATATATGATCTCAAAAAAATACAATAAAAGTATATTTATGTATATAAAAATAAATTATAATTTTATAAAATGATAAAATTAAAACTACAAAATAAGAATAAAATACTTAAAATATAGGTAAATATACCTATAAAGGAAACCCTAAAAAGTAACCTGTAATTACATCTCGAAAAAATAAATAAAAATCATAATAAAATAATATAGAAAATAATAAACATTTTTTATAACTTTAATTTAGTAAAAACATTTATTATTTATTACACATTTTACAAATAATTTCCAAGACAGATTTTTTGATTGGTCCACGTGAACCAAACAAAGCGCACCGTGAGTTGACTCTGGTCAACTCCTCTGACTTGCTCATGTAGCTCTGATAACTTAGATTTTGATCGCATCTTCTCACTTTTTTCCAAGTCGATACTAGCATTGACTTGGCCCGATTCCTTCTGCACTTTTGAACTTCGTTCCTTGCTGATTCAAGTGGACGTGATTCCTCGTGGAGTGCATCACTAAACCTCCTTCTCATCCTTGATTCCCCAGCCCTGTCACCACTAGTATAAAGATTCACCTCCATCCAACCTTCGAGCTTGATCCTTCTTCTGCCACGAAATCCTAACCCCAACAAACCCAAAAGATTCTCGATGATATTAGGAACCTTTAGGAGGGTTTAGCGATTTGATTGGCGTTGAATCGAAGTGATCCAGAGCCCCACAACCTCTGTCGCCACCAGCTCTACCGCCGGCTAGTTCAGGTCCGATAAGCCCATGTTCTTTTGTTTTCTATGATTCTTTAGGTATATGTAATTCTTTGCTTTCAATTTCCGCAATTTATTTTGTATTTGATACACTATATTAGCTTCAAACCCTACCCGATCGAGTACACAGAACTTCGTTCCACCACCTTGTCTCGCCTATTTCCGACAGTCATCCGAACCACCAGACCACTTCACATCTTGACCTCTCACTTCCTCATGACCCACGCACCTCCACTCCCTTCAAATCCACTTAAATTGAAGCCTCAGTGCCTCATCTCCACTGCTCGCCAGAGGCACATCATCTGACCCATTTACGCCTCGCCTCTACCTCATGAAGCTCCCCAGATCTTCAATCTTTTTTGTGACCCTAACCCAACAGGTAGCAGAAAGAAAAAGACCCCTTTGTAGGGGCTTTCGATGCAAGTTTAGAAGCTCCATGTGTCGAGCCTCACTGGAGCACCTTCGATGACCGTCCGCCTATTTTAAGGAACCCAACGGTTGCAGATTGCTCCCAGGAACCCATAGAGCATCTTAGGAGTGAAGGAGAGAGCTGGAGTAGCTCAAGAGATCGGATCGAAGGAGCTCCTGCACATTGTTCATCCCATTTCATCTAACACGTCCCAACGCCGTCGGATCATTAGCCCGCTCTAGATCATGCAGAGTTGTCCGATGCACCTAGCCTCATCCATCCGATCAAGGGTTGGGATATAATCCGAGCCCTCCATCCTGATCCGTCATCGTCGCAGGAGGAACAACCACATGGATTAGTGAGAAGATCATCGCCATCTGCTCCAACCTTTGTTGGGTATTTTGCAACTTAAACCCGACAACTTTTGTAATTTATTTATTAGTTTATAAACATATATATGCTGCCTTAATATTTTTGTAACATCTGCATTAAGGTCCTTGCTCCTATTTTATTCGTATTTTAGTCCTGTTCCATGTCGGCCGACAAACCTTGGATTATTTGCAACTAAACCCTTGGGGGTTTTGTTTATTGTATTTTGGTTGAAAATTTTGGAATATAAGCCGTAACTTTTTTGACACTTGCATGTAGGATCCGATGCCTTATTTTATTTACATATATGCCCCTACTAGTTCATGTATTTTTGAATGTTTTCTCTATTTATAAATGTAGTTCCCATGCTCCAAAAATTACCAAAAAAGGTTTAAGTTCCTGTTAGCCTATAGAATCACGCCACATTTTCATTTCTGCTTTTTGGAACTTTTATCTATTTTATAAAAAATAAAAATTGGCACATTTATTCCATGTTTATCTTATAAAATACCAAAAAAATATAAAAACATTTTCAAAAGTTCTCAAAAAAATATATTTTATCTATTTAAGTATCTTGAACCTTCAGACCAAAAATTCATAAAAAATAGAAAATGAAAACTCTTAGAAATTAAAATCTCCAAAATCCGTTACAAAAATCTATAAAATTCCTAAACATTCCAAAAATCTTGTTCACGTAGGGGTATATATGGAATTATGTAGGGTATACACAGTTATTTAAAATATAAAATATCTATGTAAATACTAAATGTTTACGAGACTGTCTATGTATTCATTGAAAAATTTATCTCATTGTGTCAACATCTAAAGTAAATAAATTATCTAATTAAAAATTATATTGTTTATTCATTTCAAACGCCTCTTTTACAAAATAATTCAAAAATATATAAAATATTATTCGGTATCATTGAAAATATATGAAATATTATTTGGTCGAATGGAAATATTCCTATAAGTTTTCAAAACACATAAAATAAAATTTTGGGAATTGAAATGACGGCATCAATAGAGTTTTATAAGATATTTTCGTTCTAAGCGACAAACTCCCTATTAACATTTGAATTATAAAAAAACTTAGGATTCGAATAGACAATGTTATGAAAAATTATCATGCACCATAACCACGTTTCTTTTATTTGAGGTCGTGCCCGGCCGTAGAACATTTATAATATAAATACCATATGTAGGGATCTTTGCACAAAAAGCACAAGTTTAAATATTGAAGAACAAAATTTGCAAACCCTGAAAAAATGCAATTTAATACAATTGGAATTCGAATCAAAGACCATTCACAAACTAGGGTCTCTATGCGACCACTGCATCAACATCATTAGACCTGGCCAATGGCAGGGGGCCCACCCGCCCATATCACTCATAGGTCGGGCTTGGGTCAAAAAAATTGTGAATGAGCTGACTCGACTTGATCTATTTTTAATTGTGAATGAGCTGACTCGACTTGATCTATTTTTTTGACATGCCCACCAGATGGATGGACCGTGGACATGTGCTAGAAAACTCGTAAAATTTAAAAGTAATTAGAAAAACATATTTTACTTATATTTAAATATGGGTCAAAGTCTTCTTTTATATTATTAATATTACATTAGTATTTAATAGTTTACATTTCACAAAACACATATAATAGTTACTAAGATCTAAGAAAATGTTATCGATTCTCAAAAAGATGAGTTGTCATTCTAAACAATATAAAAATTGAGGAAATAATTTAGAATGGGAATTTATGTCAGTTTGACCCGATCCTACTTAGACATGGGCCGAGCTTGGGTCTTGAAAAATGACCCATGAGTCGAGCTTGCTTAGGGACCTTGGACAAGGGTTTTAGAGCCTGGACCTAAGCCATGGTCTCACATCGTATGGAGTTTGGTCGGGTGTCTAATCAACATTCAATACTATGTAGAAAATATGGTTGATTTATGTCCTTGGATTGTTGGGTACTAAGAGTATCCTTTCCATAATTAAACTAAGTTTGAAACTATCCCGAAAAATAAATAATAAATAAATAATTGATCTTCGCAACTTGTTAAATTTGGAAGTGATTAAGTTTGAGTTGACTATATTCATGTACAACCTACAACACTCAACGTACTTGCATGAGCTTTCCTTGCGAGAATATTTACAAGATGTTTAGTGTTTACGATAACATTCATAACCGTAACCCCCAAATTATTAATTATTTTATGTATTTTGCCAATGTTTAAAAAGAGTGTTTATTGACGCGGAGAAGGTATAGGTCACGGATTAACAAAATTAGCTGAAATGCGCCTAATCAATATTGGGGTAAAGAAAAATATTGATAGTGATGTTCTTGCCATAGTATGTGAGCGACCGAGCTAAAGTTCATGTCGTGCTATGTGGAGGTATGGGTTACATCACTAAGTACCCATGAGCCATTAAGTAAATATAATTACTTTTTATATGCATGCGAACGTAAAAAGTATTGTCATCGTCGACATTGGATATACTTACAAACATGATGGAAAAATAAAAGTTCGACGGATCTAGAACTAGTGGGGCTGGACTAATCCATGATTTTAAGGAGCTTTTCATTTGGAGAATAAGCACTGGAATAAGGGATCAATTCTCTGCTCGGTACGGTTCTCAAGAGTACGGCTATTCCCATCCACATCTCATTATTTCACCTTATTCCACCATTATTCCTATCTTTGTTCCACCTTACCTACCATTATTCTCTTCATTCCTATCTTTCCAGCCTAACAAAGAATAGTATAGAGCCTCATTCTCCTTATTCCCCATCATTATTCCCGCTTATTCTCGAACCGAACGCCCCTAAGGAGAGTGTTCGTTTGAGGAAAAGGAGGGATATCCCTTCTTATTCCTCCAATTGCTTATTCCTCCATGTCCGATCAACGTCTTGGTCCTGGAATCAAAATGAAGAATAAGATTTCTCTCATTATTCCTCCATTATAGGCTTCTCCAGCCAAAAAGTACATATAACTATCACTTATCTAACATCTTATCTAAAGTAAGCCCCTTATCCCTCATTATTCTTTCCCGCCTTCTGAACAAAGAATAGCTACCACTTATCCCTCCTTATTCTCTCCCGCCTACCGAATATAGAAGATCAGATAACTACCACTTATTACTCATTATTCTTCCTTATCCTCTCCCTTCAACTGAACAAATGCAGTGTCTTATCCCTTTTCCTTATTCCTCTACCGAACGGCCACTAAAGGTATAAAGGAGACCTAAGAAGGATTAAACCTTGTAAAAAATGGTATCTAAATGTTATAACACCCATACCCCCACACATAGTCCCACATCTAAAACTCACAAAGTGTGAGATTGGTTTATAAGTGGTGGAGATTACTTATTTGACAACTTCGGCTTAAGCATTTTGGATGGTTGTTAATTGGTCCATCAGGGCTCGTACCCAACAAGTTGTCAAGGCCAGTTTTTCTCAATAATGGACCGAGAACCTAAGCCTGAGACGTTACAAATGGTATCAAAATCAATTTCCCTCTGATAGTGGAAAGTACTATCTGAGAGGTTAAGCTACCCCTACAAAGAGATAGGAGGAAATGGCTACCCGGAACATGCAGCTGCCACTGTCACTGAGAATAAGTGATGCGCCATGTCACAAGTGTAAGAGTGGGTTATAAGTGGTGGGGATTGCTACTTGACAACTTGAGCTTAAGCATTTTGGTGGTTGTCAACGGATCCATTTAGATCTGAATCCAACAAATTATTATGGCCAGTTTTCCTCGATAACGGACCAAGAATCTAAGCCCGGAACATTACAGTATCAAGTAAGCAATCCTTCGCTCTTATAACACACTCTCAATTTTTATAAGTTGTAGACGTGGGACTGTATTCAAGATGATCTCTTCGAGTTTCTTGAAATATTGGTCTATAATTTTCACATCCATCCCTAACATTGATTTTCCTTTATGTTTAATTATTGTATCTGGGTGTTGCATTAATTTTAGTACATCTGAAGCGTTAGTTTTTAGGGGTATGGATCCTCTAGGTAAATTCACTTTTACCTAGAGTAGGTAAAGTGCTTTAGATGGAAGCCACATCATATCCATTCCACATGGTTAAAATCTAACCATACATCAATGATAATAAATGTCAACTAATATTGTACCATTCATTCTCAATAATTAAGTCCATGCCAAACAAACTTAGAGCATTAATTATTAGAAATTAATTCTTTGCAATAAAAATTATGTGCTTGCCATGCAAAATTAATTTCATGCAAAATAGAATAACTAATAACTATATAGACATCCATAACAACCACCACACAAAATATTTCATTTTCGAATAAGACATGTTAATTAAATCAAACATACGACATCATTACAAGAATTTAACATAAAATATTAATAATGTATCAATTAAGTCACACATAAATATAAAAAAAGTTCTGAAAGAAATCAAGATTGATGACGGATCTCCCCTCCAAAAAATATTCCCCAACAAATATATGCCTTCCTTCCGAATCCATTTGAAGAAGCTTTCATCTGATCCAAATTTACTTGTACCACCTATAATAATAAATTTATTAACATATAACCACAATATATAAAGTAATAATAAGGTTGGAGGTAATCATATAAAACTCACCGTAAAAATGATAATATCTCCACCACGTAGGCTTTCCTGCAAGTGACTTTAAAGTTGCAATGTTGTGTTGACATTACCCGATTGTAAATTATCTCCACGAACCTATTGACAAATATTTAATAAAAGAAGAACTTCAAAAAAAAGGTAAGTATATCATTTATAACTTAATACCTCAAAATTTGAATAGCGTCGATGTTTCCTCCCTTTCTCTATGAAACTTTTCTTCCGCTTTCGTTGTTTGCTCTTTTGGATCTTTCTAGTTTTGACTCCTCGTACATTTGCATACTTTTCAGGGATTGTCTGATTCTCATGTACTTCTTCTTGTGAGGCAGTATGACGACACTCTAAATATTTGATACAGTTTGTCATTGCATTTATAGCATATTCGGTTGCCTCTTCACTTTCAGCAGCTAAGGAAGACACTTTCACTGATAATGATGTTAAAACTGTATGGCGATTATAAGTATTTAAGCGAGGATCATTGCTATTGTTGCTCGTGTTTGTGCTATGCAAACTTGTATCCCGGACATCTTTTCTCCAACGTTGTAGTATATAAAGTTGGGGTAAAAATTTTACACCCATATGTTCTAATATTTTGATAGCATGGCAACACAAAATACCAACTATTTCAAACAATCTGCAGCTGCAATTTATAATGGAAGAATCTGGCTTCACAAATACTTCGTATATTTTTTCGGACTCTTATGCACTGACTTTCCATTGAATAAAATCATCTGACTGTGAGCATCCATTTATAATTACTGCTAAATGTAAGTCATACTCTTTTTGAAAGATTGCAAATATTGTTGGTGTATACACTTTGCTCATTTGCATAATCATTGGGGCAGACATCTTAATATTAGGAAATTTTTGACGTGCTTCATATTCAACGAGTAATTCATTATGCCTCTTATCTGCAACAACACGTTCAAAATGTCGAAGAAATTGCAATAAATTGTAATCCACCCGTAGATAATCCTTGAGGTCTGAATTAAGACTTTCTGATAGTTGTGTACTCCGGATATTAAGTGTGAATGCATTTTTCATAAAAGCTTTTGCCCACTTATGCTTCAAAGCATACATTGATTGTAACCATGTGTTGTCCATCAAAGAATATTGTAAGAGCATATCTTGCCATTTGTTGTAGAACTCATCCTCCCATTCTATCTCATGCATAAATTCTCCAAAGAGCTTCAATATTTTTTTACCATTCACAGCTAATCCTGCTAAATATTTTGTTGCATTGATCATTATGTGCCAAGTGCAAAGAGCATGATATGTATTTGGCAGTACATTTTGGATGGCATTTGACATTGCTGCATCTTGATCTGTGAAAATTGTCTTAGGATGCTTGTTTCGATGAGACTCTAAAAATGTCTCGAACAACCATTTAAAGGATTCTATTATTTCATCATATAATAAAGCGGCTCCGAACACGATCATTTGCCTATGATGGTTAAAACCAGTGAAAACTTCAAATGGTCTATTTTCATTATTTGTTCCAAATGTTGTATCGAAACTTACTACATCACCAAAGTGTTCATAATCTAAAAGCATTTGAGAATCTGCCCAAAAAATATTGGTAATTTGCTCTTCACAATCAACTTGTATTGCATAACAAAATGATGAATTATTTGAACATTGTTTTTGGAAATATCTCAATATACTCGCAGCTGCACCATACTCCATATCTCTTTGACGTCTAGTGCGAAGAAAATTTTTTTGATCTATCTTTGTATAACCAAGATTTTGTTGACCATCAGTCATTCTCGCAGCAAGATCATACGCCCCTTTTAGACTAACACCAGCATCATCAGCTAACTCAGCATGAATAATTTGTGCTTTTGACATTTTTCTTTGTGAAGGCAACAAATGAGTGCATTGGGAAATATGCAAAGGATGATTATGTTCTTCCACAAAATCATAGACAACAAACTTCTCATTTCCTTTCTTCTTTGATATAAACATATGAGCAAGACATCCCGTTCTTATTTCAGCTCTTGGATTTTTAGTTGTCCCATCCCTCTTATCCGATCTCCTATAACCTTCCTTTGAGCAAAAAAATCGTCTAGCAGTTATTTCACCGCTAGTTTTATTTTTGGTGCAATTTCCTCGACGAATTCCAAATCCTTGAACTCCAGCATAAGCATTATAAAATGTGAATGCATCACATTCGGAATCAAATTCTTGATTTAATATTGGTTTATCTCCTAAGATGATAGCTTCAAGAGCATTATCAACTCTGATATCCAAGTTTACCCCATTTGAGTCCATGGTGAATAATACCTATTATAGAATATCATCTTGTATAAATATAAAGATAGAACATTTCTTTAATAAGTCTTAACAAAATCATGAAAAACAGTAATACAATCATAATATTGAAACATGGTTTGGACAATTTACGGTTGACTAAAAATTTGGAAAATAGTAAAATACATAGCAAATAAAAATATAAAACTAAAATATTACAACTCACAGTTTTGAAGGAGAGAACTTTTTGAAGGAGAGAACCAATATCCTTATCAACTTGTGCTCCAAGAATGGAAAGAGGACTTACCACAAATGGCTATAAATAGATTTCAAATACTTATCAAACTAATTCCAGCCGTTAACCCAACTTTATAAAATTCCAGCCGTTGCTAACAAATTCCAGCCATTGCTAACAAATTCCAGCCGTTGCATTTATTTTTTTTAACTAATTTACATTTAATTCATAGGTATAATGGTGAGTTAATGTTGTGTTACTCACGGGTAAAAGTATAATTACCCAGAGGATCCGCACCCTAGTTTTTAGCAACTTTTAAAGCATTTGAAATGCCATCAATTTGAGAGCTTCCATTACATTGTCAAATAAGATAGATAGTCATTCAACATGTGATTCTCCATTTTAGCATTATCAAAATTTAGTCGATAAATTCAAAATTCTCCATTTGAATTTAGTCGATTAAGAAAACGACAAAATCAATCGTCTACGTCGAAGAAGAAAAATATCGAATTTGTGTTCATCATCTCAGTTGGAATATGCGTATCACTTTGTCGAGATGGAATCATAAAAATCAAATGAATCACGTGATCACATGTTTTAAAAATACAAAAAGAATATCGAACAAACAGATATATAGCTAGACATCCATAAAACACGGGTAACAGGAAAAATAACTTTAAGATATGTTTACGAAAACATACAGTAGATGGTTTAAATTTAAACTTAAAATAAGTATATTAATTATATGAGGTAAATGGGGCTACCCCAAGGAGTAGTCAACTTGGCTACTCCCACCCCTATTTTCCCTCATTTTTTTAGTTTTTTGGAAAATAAAAATTTGTATATTCATCATTTATCCCTCTCACATTCTATTAAAATTTCGTCAGAAACAGAGACTCCTACGGCCTCCATCCTAACATGGTCGATTTAAAAAATCCTGCGACCGTTAAAAAAATAACGTCTGGATGGAGGACTTAGGAGTCTCTGTTTCTGATGAAATTTTAATAGAATGTGAGAGGGATATAATGATGAATATACAAATTTTTATTTTCCAAAAAAAATAAAAAAATGAGGGGAAAATAGGGGTGGGAGTAGTCAAGTTGGCTACTCCATGGGGGCAGCTCCATTTTACCCTAATTATATTTACTTCATTACAATAATTTATATCAAATACCGTAAAAAATCCATGCAATCGTAAATAAATATGCAACTATATTTAGATATTAAACATATTTTTGGTATATATATATACACAAATATATGTGCATATATATAGATGAGTGATCCTATGAGAGCAAAAAATTGTAAGAGCATTAGAGGAATGATTCTCGACCACATGATTCTATTTTCTCTCTCCTGGTCTTCTCTCTCCTATGTGAATCATGGAGTTTTTTCCCAGACAGGGCATAGCCCTGTCCGGAATGCTCGCTCAAGGCATGTCAGTAAAAAATTTCCCTATCAAGTACGAATCGACAAACAGTTTGCTGATCGGCAAACCCTTCGCCGATCGGCAAATTTTACACATAAAAATTCAAACAAGATTCTCATACACATCTATCGAAATAATATTATATATTAATTTTAAATGTATAAAATTTAAACGGAGCCGAAGATACTTTTTATACATTATTTTTAGTAATATAACATTCAAACAACATTTACATGATAATATTATATATTATTTTAAATAATTTAAAATTCAAACAAGATTTCGCATAGTATTATATAAAAAAATACACGTACATCGAAATAATGCGGCGCCGAAGGATACTTTTATACTTTATTTTTAATAATATAATATTCAAACAAAATTTACATGATAATATTATATATTATTTTAAATAATTTAAAATTCAAACAAGATTACGTATAGTATTGTATAAAAAAATACACGGACATCGAAATAATGCGGCGCCGAAGGATACTTTTATACTTTATTTTTAATAATATAATATTCAAACAAAATTTACATGATAATATTATATATTATTTTATATAATATAAAATTCAACAAGATTACGTATGATGTTATTATAAATTTACTCGCACATCGAAATAATATTATATATTAATTTTAAGGAAAAATTGGAGCTGCCCCCTGATGGCTGCCCCCACCCCATTTTTCGGCGTTCTTTTTATTTTTTTTGAAAAATAAAACCATGTATATTCATCCATATATCCCTCCTACATGCCATTCGAATTTCGTCAGAAACAGAGACTCCTACGGCCTCCATCTCGATGGTATCGATTTAAAAAAATCCTGTTACCGTTAAAAAATTACTGTCCGGATGGAGGCCGTAGGAGTCTCTGTTTCTGACGAAATTCGAGTGATATATAGGAGGGATATAGGGATGAATGTAAATGGTGTTATTTTTCAAAAAAAATAAAAAATTTGCCCAAATAAGGCGGGGGCAGCCACATATGACCCTAATTTTAAATATATAAAATTTTTAGCGCGCTGCCCAAGGATACTTTTATACTGATAATATAAAATTTATACGTGGATCGGCGGACGGTTTGCTGGGAAAAACTTCAGGACGATGCCCTGACCGGGAATTACGGAAAGGGCCATTTAACACACACGCGCACGCGCGCGCGCGCACACACATACACACATATAGGGTAAAATGGGGCAGCCCCCGGGGAGTAGCCAACTTGGCTACTCCCACCCCTATTTTTTCCTCATTTTTTTATTTTTTTGGAAAATAAAAATTTGTATATTCATCATTACATTCCTCTAACATTCTTTTAAAATTTCATCAAAAATAGAGACTCCTAAGCCCTCCATCTAGACGTCATTTTTTTAACGGTCAGGGGATTTTTTAAATCGACCATGTTTGGATTGAGGCCGTAGGAGTCTCTGTTTCTGACGAAATTTTAATATAATGTGAGAGGGATATAATGATGAATACACAAATTTTTATTTTTCAAAAAAATAAAAAAATGAGGGAAAAATATGGGTGGGAGTAGCCAAGTTGGCTACTCCATGGGAGCAGTCCCATTTACCTCATATATATATATATATATATATATATATATATATATATATATATGAGGAAGGGGATCCTACTCCATGGAGTAGGTAACTTACCTACTCCACTCTCTTTTTTTCAAATTTTTTTATTTTTTTTTGAAAAAAGCTTCCATGGATTTTCATAATTATATCCCTCTAATATGTCATTCAAATTTCGTCAGAAACAGATACTCTTACGGCCTCCATCCAGAACGCGAAAAATACAACAAATCTAAGACCGTTAAAAAATGATTGTCTGGATAGAGGCCGTAGGAGTCTCTGTTTCTGACGAAATTTGAATGACATATTAGAGGGATATAGTTATGAAAATTCATGGAAGCATTTTTCAAAAAAAATAAAAAATTTTGAAAAAGAAGAAAATGGAGTAGGTAAGTTACCTACTCCATGGAGTAGGATCCCTTTTCTATATATATAGGAAAAAATGGGGCTGCCCCCGCCCCATTTTTCGGCGCTTTTTTTATTTTTTTTTGAAAAATAAAACCATGTATATTCATCCATATATCCCTCCTACATGCCATTCGAATTTCGTCAGAAACAGAGACTCCTACGGCCTCCATCTCGATGGTATCGATTTAAAAAAAATCCTGTTACTGTTAAAAAATTACTGTCCGGATGGAGGCCGTAGGAGTCTCTGTTTCTGACGAAATTCGAATGGTATATAGGAGGGATATAGGGATGAATATAAATGATGTTATTTTTCAAAAAAAAATAAAAAATTTTGCCCAAATAAGGCGGAGGCAGCCACATATGACCCATATATATATATATATATATATAGGAAAAAATGGGGCTGCCCCCGCCCCATTTTTCGGCATTTTTTTTATTTTTTTTTTGAAAATAAAACCATGTATATTCATCCATATATCCCTCCTATATACCATTCGAATTTCGTCAAAAACAGAGACTCCTACGGCCTCCTTCTCGATGGTATCGATTTAAAAAAATCCTGTTACCGTTAAAAAATTACTATCCGGATGGAGGCCGTAGGAGTCTCTATTTCTGACGAAATTCGAATGGTATATAGGAGGGATATAGGGATGAATGTACATGATGTTATTTTCAAAAAAAAATTTTGCCCAAATAAGGTGGGGGCAGCCATGTTGGCTGCCCCTAGGGGGCAGCCACATATGACCCATATATATATAGGGGTTTGATGGAGCTGCCCCGCCCTATTTTTGGATAATTTTTTTATTTTTTTATGAAAAATATCGCCATGTATGTTAATCTTTATATCCCTCCTATATGCCATTCGAATTTCGTCAGAAAAAGAGACTCCTACTGCCTCCATCCAGACGGAGTCGATTTAAAAAATCCTTTGACCGTTAAAAAAATGACGTATGGATGGAGGCCGTAGGAGTCTCTGTTTCTGACGAAATTCGAATGATATATAAGAGGGATATAGGGATGAATATACATGGTGATATTTTTCCAAAAAAATAAAAGACTTTTACAAAAAATGGGGTGGGGGCAGCCATGTTGGCTACCCCTTGGGGGCAGCCCCATTTTTCCATATATATATATATATATTTCGAATGGGAAAATTTCAGATAAGGTGCACCTTTCCTTGCTATAAGGAAAGCCACCAATCTTGACCGTCTGATATGGATCGACGGCTTTGATAGGTAGGTTATTAGCCCTTCGAAACCACTGTGAATACCACTCCCGGTATTCTATTTTTGGTAAACTGATCAAGGAAAGGAGGAATGCAATATATCAAAATCACAAAGACGTCATTAAGTAATTTACTTCCTATTTTTAGATTCGAGAATCCGGCATTTACTCTTCCTAATTTTACTAAATTTTTACGGTATGTGGTTTTGTGTAGAGAGTTGTATTTCATTTTTTTCGTTTAATTTTTTGGTGTTCTCAGTCGTTCTTCGTCATGGAAGATCCGTCCTCTTCATCAGATGATGATTCTGTATCTAAGTTTATGTCAAACTTTTTGGAAGAAATCTACCAGGTTCATACATTATATTTATTTTTTGTTTGAAATATTTCGTATTTATCTACATTATCATGTTTTAAACAGGATAATGGCATCATAGATACAAGTCACGATAATTCTGATATCGCTTCTCTCCATCCAGGTGTTGTTCTTTATATTCTAAATCTTTATTTAAATTTAAATAATATGATTTTTATGTTTTCATTTCATCATTTCCTTAATGGAGTAACAATTTTACTTTCTATTTTACTATACTTACCAATATGCTACAAAATTAGGTTTTTTTATAAAATAATAGATATTTATATTTTACTATATATCTTAATATTTTTCAATATATTAGTTTCGTACAATATATGTAGTTTCAATATCCAGTACAACTTATGATTACTTATTTTACTTTTTATTGCTCTTGAATACTATTCTCTACTACAATATACAGAATTTCACTTTATTTTTTTTGCTAGGACAAATTTCTGGAGCTCTTTATTCCAAATATATTACAGAAGAACGTCTTCCATATATTGAGGTAATGAGACACCAAATAATTATCTATTATTAAGTTTGTTTTTTGATAATTTATGTCTCTGCAATTTTTATATTAGGATTCTGCTGCAAACAATTTGTACTCAAAGTGCATAGAAACTGATGGATCCTTTCCAGGTAATAAAATTACTGTGAAAATCTATTAATGATGCAAAGAATATATCGTCGATTATTAACATTAATGTGTTTTCGATTATATTTAAATTAATGCAGTTGATCCAAGTTCCCCTACTGCAAATTGTCTTAATTATCAGCATATACCCTCTGTTGGCATGGTTTTTGGTTCCGTTGAACATGCGTATAATTTTTACGAAGCTTATGCTACAAAAGAGGGATTCAATGTACGCAAAAGTAACACAAGACATAGAGTTGATAGATTAACTAAAAATAAGACACTTGTGTTTAAGAGTTTTGTTTGTTGGAAAGAAGGAAAATCAAGAGCTTCTTCATCATCAAGAGGTGCATACTCAGTTGAAAGTGACTGTAGCGATGAAAGTAATTTTGAAAGATCAGAGAGAGCTGTTGGTGTTGTTCGAACTGGGTGTAAGGCCATGATGTCGGTTAAATATAGGTTTGATGATCATGATTAGATAGTGTTTTCTTTCATTGAGGAACACAATCATAACCTAGTATCCCCCAGCAAACGGTTGTATCTTCGTGCCAATAGAAAGTTTTCTAAAGCTCCTAAATGCTTATTAAGTCCATGACTGATGTTAATATTCCTGTATCAAAACAATCGGCATTTTTGGATAACGGCTTCATTACAAACAACAAAGTTGGTGGCATTGTACGTGATATATACAACCTTAATAGGGATGAGAGAAGACGTCGCGATAGTTTGGACGCAAAACTTGTGTTAGATCTCTTTGATACTTGCAAAAAGTTGACGCCTGAATTTTTTTACTCTTATCGAACTGATGAGGATAATAGGCTCACACATTTATTCTGGGCAGACAGTGTATCCATTGAAGATTATAAGGTTTTTGGCGATACCATTTCTTTTAATACTACATATAAAACCAACGAATACAAATTGATATTTGCCTCTTTCTGTGGAGTTAACCACCATGGTTGCTCAATTTTTTTTGGTAATGCATTTATAAATAGAGAAACAACTGAAAGTTTTACATGGTTATTTAATCAATTTCTTGAAGCTGCTAGAAAACACCCTATTTCTATAATTACTGATGAAGATCCAGCAATATGTGCTGCAATCCGTCTTTCTTTTCCTAACACTGTTCACAAGTTTTGTACATGGCACATTATGTCAAAGCTGAAACTTAAACTGGGTAGAATGAATGAAATTGTCAAGGCTCTTAAAACATTCAGCAGACTTGCTATTGATCAATTTGAAGATGGTTGGTCAGCAGCCATATCAGAGTTTGGATTGCTTGAGAATAAATGGTTAGCAGAGAAGTATGACATAAGACACAAATGGATAGATGTCTATACAAATGACACATTCTTCGCTGGGATGCGTAGCACTCAAAGGAGTGAAAGCATGAACTCATTTTTACAAAATTCTATTACTAAACAGAACACTCTTTTAGAGTTTGTTTCCAGATTCCAGACAGCCATTCAGAGGTTGAGAGAACGTGAGAATGACATGGATCATGACTCAAAGACTAGAAGGCCTAAGTTAATTACCAAATGGACTTTGGAAGAACAAATGGTTGATGTTTATTCGAAAAAGATTTTTTTTACAAATTTCAGAAAGAGTTGAAGGAGTTAATGATGTTAAATGTTCGTGTTGCTGAAATCAAAGATGGATTGTCATTTTACAATGTTTCTTCAATTGATAAGTCTGTAAAAGATAGAATAGTGTCTGAAATGCATCACTTTGATTATCTATCTTGTGAATGCAAAAAAATGAAATTTCAAGGAATACCATGCAGGCACTTACTTGTTGTTATCAAGTTCAGAGGAGAATCATTTCTTTCAAGTTCTTTTATCCTGCCCAGATGGACGAGGAATATTAAGAGTTCTGGTAATTATCCAATATACAACCAAAATCCACAACATTAACGGTCTGGACAGTTAAATAATATTTGCTCTTAAATTGTGGCTGAAAGTAGTGTAGAATATGATGACATTTTTTTTCGTCAAAGCAAAGCTTGTGAAATTGCTCGAAGAAGTTCAAAGCTTAAGTGCAAAAAAAAAAGATTATCAAATGTATCACAGGATCAGCCTCAATTGGAATCTCATGATAATAATAATCATGTTCTTGTCCTATTACTGCAAAAACTAAAGGTAGTGGAAGGGGAGAAAGACCAAAAGGTTCAAGTAGTAGTCGAATAACTCAACAAGAATTAAAAAGAAATAGAGGCAGGCAGTGCAAAGCGTGCATGAAGTACAATGTTGGTCATGATTCTAGGAACTGCCCTTCAATCAAGATTCAATCAACTTCAGACTGGTATGAACGGTTAAACAGTATATATTTTTTATATATTTCTATTGTTTTTAAAATATGACAATTGTTACATTCAGTGATGCTTCAGGACAGTCAGAATGATAACTAATATATTGCAATTTTCTTGCATGCCAGATGGTATAATTTTTTACACTTTTATTTCGTTATTTTATTTTTTTCATATAATTAGATATCCCTTTTCCTACAGAGTTTACTCAGGAGAACAATTTTCAAATATCACATACACAATTTTTTAAAATAAGCATTGTAAGTTACACAGTAAAATTATATTTTTTTTGATTTGTTATATTCAATCAAGCTTACTGATGTAGTGACCATTTTCTTTGCAGGAGCTTTTTGATCAAGAAGGAAGAGTACATAGTTGCAGACATTGGAAAATACAGACTGATGTTTTAAGCTTATATTTATTTGTATTTTTTCATAAATCATGGTCTTGATTTATTTATATTTGTTGTATGATCTGATGTTTCTCAAACAATAGATGTTCATTATTGATTTAGTGTTATATTTTTTGTAATGTTATGATCTGATGTTACTCAAACAAATGTTGATGTTACTCAATTATTTGAATTTGTGCAAACAAGATTTACCAAATAAATAGCATTCGTGGATTTTATGGTTGGTAATGTTTAAGAATTCTTTTCAGTTTTGTATTTGTCGTACAGATATAGTCAAATATAACAAAATATATTAATATAATAGCAGTGTAATATTGTAAAATAAAGAAATATATTGTACAATATTATACAGCATATTATATATACACATTCTTATTGTATTATAATATAATATATTTGACAGCTGATTGATGTTTCAAGTTATCTTCAGATTGTTAAAGCTAACTGATCAATTGTAGTAATTTTTAAATTTTCCGAAATATATTAATTTCTGAAATGACTTATATGACGCTATCTTCAGATTGTTCACATCATAATTAAGTTAATTTTTCATACTAGTCCTATATATCCATTAGATTCGATTTTAGAATTTCATCATTATATCGGACAATTTAATCAAATCCCTTTAATATATAATGATCTTTGTATGATGTTATTACAATAGTGAATATCAAACGTAATATTAAATGATTATAGGTACATAATCATATTATGTATGATGAATCAAAATATTTAGATATAATGGAAAAATATGGATTATTAATGTATTTCATTGAGTTGTAAAACAATCAATTTCAGTATTGCAACTATGTTACAGTTATTGTAAAATATAGTAACATATATTGAAATATTTCATATTAATTTAATTTATGCAGTGCTAAATGTAAGACCAATACAGTAAATTTAAACATTATAATGAAACAATTGAATAAATAAACTATGAGGTGAAAATACATTTTGTTTTGTAATGTTAACATATATGTCGCTTTGTTTATTTATCTCATTATCTTCTTATATTTAACGTTACCTTCTCAATTCATGACATCATTTATAAAATCTTATCTCCAACATATATTTGAGATCATCAGACAATACAAATCATTCATAATAGACTGTATAAAAGACGTAACATGGCTGAATTATGTAAGGTAAACAAAATAAACAAACCAACATTCTTCAACATTCCAGCAAATACTTCTAATTTCAAACCAAAGTTATCTTTCCAGCAAATACTTTTAACACATACTTCTAAATAATGTTTCAGAAAGCTAAATGTCAACACTGTTCAACATAAAAGAAATTTTTTTTGGTGTTTTCAAGAAAACTCCATGCACCATCCTCGGTCAATTAATTTCCAGCTTCATTATCAACGTGTTCGCATGTCAAAAGAGTACATGCTATTTCTGCCCTGAATCTTGGAATCTCTTCATAGCTGAAGTCCAGAGCCCTCCCTTCACACAAGTACTCTATTGTCTTCATCACGTAGACACTGCAACCCATGCTAAAAGGAGGTTGTTGCGGGCTGTCAACCACATATATTATCTCCCAGTCATTCATTGTTTCATCCACCAGGTTCATGCCAAAGCATTCGCACATCCAGCCATGCTAAAAAAACAAATTGTTAATTTCCATTGTAAACATAAGATGTTTTCAATAAAGAACTTATATTAAATAAACATACCCATTTTTGAGCATCTTTTTTGTGAAATTTTGACCCTCTCAGCGAGTTATATGCATAGAATTTCCTCGCTGTGAAGTCTGTGACCAATAGATGCCAGTGATTCTTGGTATGAATAACTGTGAAAACCTTAGACAATCCAATCAGCCTTTCATCTTCCAATTCATGAAGGCTGTCCAGATTATTGATCTCTTCCTTTGTAACCCTATCAACCGTATTTACAAAATATTGCTGCATGTAGAAGTTGAAAGTATTATGATTTTTTTGGGGATTTATATGTGAATGAAGTGACTAACCATCTTGTAAATAGGCGTGAATAGGAAAGGGATCGTATCACCGGTACAATATCTATGTCGCAGAACATCATTGAACATTTCCAAAATCTGCAGTACAAGTAAATAAATCTTCCATGTTGAATAAAATCATTTTTGCTACAGCGTCTGACCAGTTAAAAAATCGAGTATCTTCCAAAGATTCTACGTAATGTAGTAAGTCTCTTGGGAAAGAGTATCCACAATCTGGGAACAAGAACGTGGAAAACATGAACAATATCAAGCAAGTAACGTAAACAGACACCGAGTCGTCATCATCTCTATCGTAGAAATCTATCAAAATATTGACTAATTTCTTCCGGTTGAAAATCATTACAGAATCAAATATCTCTTCTGAAATAAAGCTCTTCCACTGTAGGTGTCTGCCCTTCACAGTCACTGCAAAGCCTGTGCTAGGAATGCCTAATATTGCTCCTATGTCTTCATCCGTGAAGTTAAGAACCCGGTTCCCAAATTTGAATTGGCGTCCTCCTTGATACTGTTCAACAATCCATTGCAGAATCCTCCTTTGGATATCAACCTTCCCGATGTTTATTAATTTCGAGAATGCAGTCTTATTTATTAGACATTGTTGCTTTGCTGTTGGTCTATGAGCATCTATAAATTGAACAAAATGCTCCACAAAGCATCTGTATTGTATGTATCCCTTACCTTTAAAGAAGTAAACACATTCTTATAGTAATTGTTTATAAAACACATATAACAGATTAAACAATAAAAATTTAGAAAATTATCTATAGGGATATGTAATTTTTATCTTACTGCCATATTTTTCTGTCATGCATTCTTCAATAGCTGCATCTTCTATGTCAGGGTTTTTACTCATGCCTTTACCCTTCCCTGTATTTCACAGATAATAAATACATAATTTTTTTAGAAGACACATAACGATTTAGTTTTTAATTAATTTCATGTACCTTTCATCACCAATGAAACTGTGCGGTTTGAATCAGAATCTTCCTTCACATTGTCATCATCACAAGAATTTCCGCAAAATTTTTCATTCATTTTTCGTGGTCCCCTTATCTCATCAAAATCAGATTCACTGCAGCTCATCTCTACAATATTTACATTATGATTTCACATACGTTAAAACACCATGAATAAACGTAAAAAATATGCATCTGTAATTTTAATATTACACAGCAGACATGAGTGTTGTTGGTATCATTTTTTCTTTTGCTTCAGCGCAGCAGTTCAACTAAGTGTTATTGTTTACATGTTTTTTTCTGTCGTAACTTTGCAAAGATCATTGTAACGAGATATGAGTAATATGATGATTTAAAATTCCATTCTATGCAATTTACAGATAATCAGATGGTTAAAGTATAATCAAAATAGCATTTTTTCTGACCTGGTTGTCTTCTTCTTAGTTTCGTCCTCTTCTTGCCTTTGCCGCCGTCGATCGAAGGTCACGAAACCCTTAGGGTTCTTGAGTCGCCAAAGTCGTTCGGAGAGGGAGGCAACTCTGTCTCTGTCAACTTGTAACTGAAGGCGGAAATCTCGGCGATAAAGTCTTCCTATATATTACTTTAAGTTATTTAAGTCAAATTAATTATGTAGCTGTATAATTAGTATTTAATAGATGTTTGTATTAGCTAAAAATAGAAACTTATTATTCTCAAATAATCCTAGACTCTCAAATTTCAAATTTTTTGCCGTCAATGTTCATTCCACAACGTCTTTTGCTTCTTCACATTTCCAGGTACGAATTCTTTCATCCTTCTTTCAATTTTTCAATGCTATTCTTTACAAAAACTTAGAAGAAATTTTTTTTTTGCATCGTTGTTAGTACATAGTATTCATTGGTTCATTCCAAAAATATATTTATTAGTTAATTTTCGTAAGATCAATTTGTCTTAGTTCATGCTAATTGAATGTTTTTCAAAATTTCTTATATATCAGAAGATGTTATCTATTAATTTGAACCCATGTTAAGGAATCGTTTTATTTTATATTAAATAATGTATTTTTAATAAAAAATGGTTAATATTTTTAAAGTAATTCATTTATTTAACAAGTTCATGATTTATTATATAGTAATTTTCATCCTCTAATTATCTTAAGATTCATAACATTAAAATTTATTTTGATATTGTATTTTTTACGTTATAAAATGTATTTGGTCGTTCAACTTTGTATTTCAAAGTTAAAAATAGTAATGTACGGGATATAATTTACTGATTCTTTTTCTAATAGTTTATATTTTAATGATATCTAATTTATTGTATTGTTATAATTTGTAAATCTATGTAAATTAAAGCAATCGCAACGCTATTTTCACTTGTGAATTCAAATTTTTAATCAAGTTCGAGTAATACTGTTAAGTTTTTTATAGAAAATTTTCTCTTTCAAACTTGTTTACAAAGATAGAGCTCTTGTATGCACATATTGTGTTATGCGTTCTCATATAGTATCTTTTGGAGACATATCGCATTCGTGTTATAACAAATATCAATTACATGACAAGTATTGCATATATGTGAATATTCATTTTGTATTCCTTTGCATTGTTTTGTATTGTAGTACATATTATTGTAATTATTTGTAATTTAAAGTAACAAATTGAGCTTATCAGATTACAAGTCGTAGGTTTAAGGTAGGTTTTACTTATAGTGTGAAGCTATGTTTTAGGAATTTTTCAATTCGTTTTGGTAGTAAGAGTTGAAATTGTTAATGCAGAAAATGTGTTGTGGATTGTTATATTGTAATTGGAAGTCTTTTATATCATAAATTTGTTTACAGTTTCGTTATAAATGTCAACAATTTCACAAAGTCTTGGATTTTTGTTGTATTATTTTGCAGTGTTTTGTATTGTGTGTTATTAATTTGTAAATCTTAGAAATTTAATGTACACAGAACGACAATAACAGATGGGATTATGTATACAGATCGTACGTTTTTGATAAGGTTATAATTTATTTTTGGTATGTTTTATATTTGAAATTCAAATTAATTGTAGAACTGTTTAGATTTCAAAATATTTCAAAATATTTAATTTTATGTTAAACGCTATTTGTCCTCCTTAATCTTAGCTAATTAGTTAGTTCGAATACCACTCCTACCTTTTCCTTGGTGGTTTTAATTTCATCCATTAGATCCCCATCTTATGGTCATTATGAGTGGCTTTTGATGAATACCCATTCATCACTCTTTATTCTTATATTTTAGCTACAAAAACCTTTGCAAATACATGTAGATATATGTAAATATCAATAATTAGCAAAAGCATGCATTTTGTAAAAATATGTAATTAGCATGTTTTTGTGCAAAAATAAAAGAATAAAGAGGAAAAAGAAAAAGAGGGAAATATTTAGAATAAATATTGAGCAACTTAACCCAAGGGAGGGCTCAGCATGGGCCTGACCGCATAAAAGCCGAAGTAGAGGGAGATAGGAGCTCATGTGTACATACTTATGTAAATAAATAAATTATATTTTCCTCACCCAAAAATATGCTTTTACGTATTTTGTATATATTTAGGAACTATTAAAAACAAAATAAAAATTTAAAAAATCAAAAAAACCAAAAAGAACCCTTCACCTTGTACATAGACCATCATCCTTATTTATTTCACCTTGTAAATAAAGTTATTTATTTTCAAAACTTTTTGTAAATATTCTCTGGAATATATTATACATAAAATAAATAAAAAGAAACAAAACAAAAATCAAATAAAAATTACAAAATTAAAAATACAAAAATATCTTGTACATATACCATGTATATAATTGTACATAACTAATTATTTCACCTATGTATATAAATAATAAAAATAAAATAAAAATAGCTTTTTATTTCTCATTTTATTCTATAAATAAATAAAATATAAAATAGGAATAAAAATGCATAAAAATAACTAATTAAAAATCAAAATTAAAAATCATATATTGTATATATACCTATGTATAGTTATATATTGTATATACTTTATTTTTATTTCCAAAAATTAATTAAAAATCACAAAAAAATAGAAAAAATTAAAACAAATATTTTTTATGTTTTAAGTTTTTGAAAATTCAGCCATTTAAGGCCCCAAAAAAATCAAATAAAAAAAATTAAGCCTTGGCGGGCTCTGATTGGTCCACGGAGGACTGTTGACCCCCGGTCAACACCTCCCCCAGGACCACCAGAGCCCAGGTCTGCTCACCCGACCCATCTTCTCGGATTTTTCTTTTGATGACCCGAATCCCTTTCACCCCAAATCCGGGTCCGCATTGATCACGTCACATCCGAGAAGCTCGCCGGAGCTTTCGCCTCGGGATCCGCGCATCAGCTCGCCCTACCCGCAACCTTCTTGCCGAACCCTCCACACTATATAGTCTGAGCTCAGCCGCCTCCTCTTGCCATCTTTGGCTCTCCACCTTCACTCCCGTGACCTCCATTGCATTCAGCAAGGTGACAGCTTCCGTCTGCCGTGTTGCAGCGAGGAGGAGGGTGCCCGACCATCGATCCGGCAGCCGTGCGCCGCCGTGCTCCGCCACCTAGCTGGAGCTCGAGCCTCAGGCAGTGACGACCTTCGAGGCGACGACCGGGAGTTAGCCACACTCCAGCACAGTCTTCCGATCCACCCAGGTAGTCGATTAGCTCTTCCATTTCGTTTAATTTCTGATTTCGCCCAAATCGACTCTCCGACGTGTTCCCCTGATTCCGGCCATCTCGCGTAATATCTCGATCATCGGAACCCCCACACACCTTCGCCATCCTCCGACGCACGTTCTACGCCCACTCATCCAACCCAGCTCGCCCCGGAGCTGGGAGTCGAGCTCCACCACCTACCGCTCGCCGGAGCTCATTCGCACCGACCCACCAGCCACCGTCACCCCGCTTCTCTGGGTCGAGGCACTTTGCCCTCGACCCGCGAAGCTCCTGGCGTGTTTTGCAGGTCAGAAGGAGGGCATCTGAGACCCCCTCACATCAGGTCCAGGAGCCCACCACCGCCGAGCTCGCCGGAGCCCCTCCAGGGCTCGGGTGGGCCATCGGACAGTACCAGTAGCTGCGGGACGCCGTCGCCTATCTTCCACGATCATCAGGAGCAGCTGAGGAGGATTGCAGCTCACGCACGAGGCCGGCGAAGCTCGCCGGTGGAGTGTTCTTCCACCATCCTCCAGCACCGTCCGATCAGCCCCCGCTCCCAGTTTGCATCGCCACCGTCCGTTCTTCGAGGAGCAGCAACCGTCGATCATCGCTAGGGGCTGATCAGGACCGTTCGAGCAGCGGAGAGAGACACCTGAGGCCATACCCGTTCGATCTTCCACGTGTCCTCTCCAGCACCGTCGATTCGGCTCAAGGGCAGACGAAGAGGAGCGCCAGCCATCCAGGACCGCCCGATCTTCCACGTGGCGGCTATCTAGCCGTCGGCGAATAAAGGGGTAAATTGCTTAGGCCCCCTCGTAGTTTGTGTCTTTTATTCTTAATCCTGTAAATATTTTAGAAGTTTTATTTACGTAGGGTAATTTGCACTATGGACCTTGTGCTTGTTTAGTCTCGCTTTTATGCCCCTGTGTATGTGACCTCACGTGCTTCGCCACGTGCCTTGTTTGGGCTATTTGCATCTTTTATCCTGTAGTTCTGTTGGGTTATGGAATGAATAGAAACTTTTTGGTAATTGCATTCATGCCCCTGTGAGCCTTTTATTCACGCATGTGCGGATTTTAGTGGGATTTTTGCATCCGAGCCCCTGGACTTTTGGTACGAGTTACCAAAAGGTCCAGAAACTTGGTTTTTATTACCAAAAGGGCCTTGAGTGCCCCAGGCACGCGCCACGCGCGTGTTTAGCTGGGATTTTTGCACCTTGGCTCCCAGACTTGCGGGTATTTGCACTTACGTCCCTGTGCACAGTGCCCCCTCTTTGATTTTTGAATAAATATCAAACCACCTCCAAATTCGATGAAAAATTTGACACATGGCTCCTGCCATGTTGTTGGATTTTTGAGAATTTTTGAGGACATTTTTGATTTCATTTAGTATTTTTAAAAATTCAAAAACATCCTTTTTAGCTACTGTCTAGGTTTAAAAATACCAAAAAAATATAAAAACACCTTCAAAAATTCCAAAAAAATTAGTTACTGTTTCTTGTGTGTTGTTTGATTTTCTAGCCAATTTTGGCTATTTTTCATTGCTTAAAAACCCTAAAAATATAAAAACCCCTAAAAACTCATAAAAATCATAATAAATAATATAAAAAATCCAAAAACAATAATTTAGGTGCCCAAATTTTCCTTATTCTTTCTAGATTACAGGAAAATTACCTCCAGGGCTTGTTGAGATCCATAAATATTTTATTTTTGGGTTTCAAGCCTTGCTGGACAGTACCTAGGCCTTTGAGCACTGTTTGATTTTTAGAAAATAAAAGACTCCTTATAAAAAGCCCAAAAATTCACCAAAAACATTAAAAAACCTAAAAAACATAAAAATATTTTTGTCTGAATTTTTGCTCACTTCTGGATACACTAAATAATTAGTTGGAGCTTGCTTGCTTTTGTGCTTCTTTCATTTCCTTCACAATTAAAAACCCCAAAAAAAAATGTCTTCCCTGTTTTTCTGATTTATTGACTACTTCGTAGGCTATTTAGCCAAACCGTGCTCCTTGTGTTCGACCCTGGGAGCTATACCAGGTTAATCCCATAGCTAGGACCGCTGATTTCGTGTTTGATCTCTGATTTATTTCGCGGTTCGATTTTTCTTCTTGATATACTTAGCCCGAGTGATTGAGGTCACGACGACCTTTATTTCTGTACCTTTACCTTAGTCGTTCGGGCGGTTATCAGAATGGCGCCGTTGCCGGGGAGCACGGCTTAGTAGTCATTTTTAGTTTTTTCCGCGGCTTTTTGATTCGCGGCTTTTTGTATAGATTTTTGTATATATATATATATATATATTTTTCTGATATTTTTGAATAATTTTGGACTGACCACACTTCTCTCTGTTTCTTGCGAGGGCCCGAGGAGCAAGGGCGGCATTTCTAGGAGTGCCGGTGCACCCGAGCGAGGCGGAGGCGGCTTCCTTCTTCACGAAGCCGCAGGAGAGAGCGAGAGAGAGAGAGAGCTGAGTGGGTGAGGATAGTGTAGGATATTCATTCATTATTGTAATAATACAGGGACTTGAGACTTGGACTATTTGGACTCTCGGGTCTGTTTCGCCGAGCACCGGTGTGCTCGGGGGACCCTTTAGAACTTAGCGGTTTTTCGTAGTTTTTCGCGGCTCTCATTTTCTACTTTTTTACTGCCTTTCCGGTGTTTACGCGGCTTTTTAATCGAGCCCCTAGCCGTAGGATTTTCTGGTGATTGTGCCGTAATAGTAGGATCCCCACACCTAATTGCTGATCTGTTCCTATAGATCGTTAATTGGACCTACTAAAAATAAATAATAAAAATAATCGACTCATTTGCCTTCGCAGCCTACGTGCCACAACCTGCCCCGCAAGCGCTACTCCTGAACTCGACCTGTCGAGAAGAGGAGGGGTGGGCCAAGACCGGACTTTTTGGCTTGGAGGTCGGTGACCGGTTAGACGGTTCCGCGCTAGAAATTGCTCATCTAGGACTCGGTTTTTCCCGTTGCATCATTTAGGTAGTTTATTTCCTGTCTTTACATTTATGCGCGGATCATATTGCATGTAGAGTGCTGGAGTCAGGTACGCCTTCCTTACTTTGCATGCATCATTGATTTCATCGCGCATCGGCTTTTTCGTCTTCTCCCCCTTGTTTTCGGACTTAATAATCAGGAGAACCGAAAAATTCGTTAGGCGTTTGTTTGCCTTGAAAAATATCTAAAAACAAAAACAATAAAATCGGGACTGCTAATCATACTTGACCTAAAAGACACTTCACGAAAAATCTGTCTTGGGGAGAGTAACCCCCTCCTTGTCTGGTTTGGATGAGCGAGAGAGTGATCCGCACATTAGGATAGAGCCTCCGATCTTTTCTTGACTGATTACCGGCTTTCAGTACGGGATAGTCGGTTGAGAAAGATCTGGATACCTATTGACTTCACGTAATCGCTCTGATAGACTGGATGATCACCTAAAATAAAATTGACAAGATAATTGACCGATCCCTTCGGTCTTCAGCTCTGTGTGCGTAGGTGAATTGGGGGTTTGCTTGTTCATCTTGTTTGATTGCCAGATCCCTTCGATCTTGTCCCCCTCCCTCACCTCCCTTCATTTCTCTTCTCCTTTACTTCTGGATGATGGATTCCCCTCACTTTGAGCCGACTCTTACGGTTTCTTCTCCATCCTCTGACCATCACTCCAGTCCACCTTCTAGGGAGGTCGGATCTCCGACCCACCTCCCGCTCCCTCCCTCCCTTTCATCTCATCACCCTGGGCATGCTGTGCTAGACGTCCGAGGATATCAGACAGAGCAGATGCGAGACCCGGACGATGTTGTTGCTGAGTTGAGAGCGCACTCCGTTGGTGACCCGAGAGAGCAGTGGAGATCATCAGATAGATCCCAATCCAGAGGGATGGAGGAGTAGATAGCACATGGAGCTCAGTCAGCTTCTACATTAGGCCCATTCGTCTTGGATTCGGATTACATTCAGCGACTCCCGACATTTTCAGGAGAGGCGCACGAGGAGCCTTATCTTCACCTGTCCGTTTTTGAGGAGTTTTGTAGAGCACAGAGATATTCAGATGTTACTGCAGAGGAGCTGATGAGCAGGACCTTCCCCTTCACGCTTCACGACAGAGCCATGAGATGGCACCGCCGATTGGGGAGGACATTCGAGACGTGGGGAGAGCTACGCCGAGAGTTCTTGCAGAGATACTTCCCCCCACGTAGAGCAGAGTTTATGCGGTCTTTGATCATGGATTTTTCAGTTGACCCAATGGAGCCATTGCACGAGGCATGGCCGAGGTTTCTTGACCTCTTGAGGAGATTTCCAGAGCACAGACTTCCACTCACAGATTTGATTGAGATCTCCATGCGGGGGATGACCGCAGAGCAGATAGCACTGGTGATTACCACATGTGGCGGTTCACACCGCAGTTCCGACATTCACCTCCTGGATACCATCTCGAGGCTACTTACACAGAGTTCTTCTACACGAGATGCCTTGATCGGGACAGCACATGAGGACGATGCAGTACCAGTGCGGTGTGTCACTTCACATGGTGAGTCAGCTTCTACACACCAGCCCGAGGATTTGGATGATGCAGCACCACTGACAGAGGAGATGACTGTGATAGCAGGGGTTCGGAACCAGAGTCTACTTGAGTTCCCGTTGGCCTTCCAGTTGGAGTTCGAGTCAGCCCCAGAGTTCCCTGTGGACGAGTCTTGGATATCAGATCTTCTGATACTCCAGGAGCCGGAGGAGCCCCAGCTTTTGCAGCCGTTGATTCAGACACTTCAGATTCCAGTCCCGGAGGACTCAGTTTCCTTCCTGCAGAGACACTTCTTGGATGCAGACAGTCACCAGGACTCGGCTCAGCAGCCACAGCTTGATGAGGGACACCACTTTGAGAGTACAGACACAGAGAGTCCCGTCTTCGAGCATTTTGTCCTCCACTTTGTTGAGACAGATATACTTCCTGAGGACCAGCTGATAGCCAGCATAGCCGCAGAGCGAGGATCAGCCACAGACACTTCGCCAGTTTCCGCGATGTTGACTAGTACCTTCTCCTGCTTCCAGATTGCCGAGACTTACACTTCCGATGATGATGCAGCCTGGTGCACTGAGTGGATACTTGATAGCAGCGCAGATGCCCATCTAGATCCTGATCCTCTTCTTCTCACTTCTGATATTGCATTTCTCCCCGAGGGTTATCTGCGGGAGGATACCGCACTCGATGAGTACTCGGTTTCACCTGCTGAGAGTGTTTTCGAGCTGGCGGAACACGAAACCGAGTCTTTAGATCACTCTGAGTCTGAGTCTTCTCACCTCGACGACCCTCGCGAGGATGAGCCCATTCTGGAGATATTCGATGATTTATTTAATCTGATTCTATTTTCTGCATCGGATATCAGTACCTTTCGAGAGTCTCCTGATCTTGACTTGCCATACCTACTTGAGACACTGATTGACGTGGAGGATTCCATGACTGATCCATCCTTCTCCACGTTTGATTTCTTCGGCTCTACACTTTCACTCCAATCTGATCCAGAGCCGATGATTTCTTTTGTGCTACCAGATCCCGATTACTTATGCTCATATCATTGGCCGGTAGCAGACACCCGCCTGATTGTATACCTGGGTGTCTTACTTTACACTGTTGAGTTCGTCGTTGTTCTCACGCCGAGACTGCGACGACAGTACGACATTCGACTTACCGATGCCGTCCTGAACCTTGATACTGCTTTGTCCTAGCCTTTGCGCCCAGCTAGGGGCGTAAAATCTAGCGCTTGTTGAGAGGCACCTCAACACTGTACTCTTTTGTATATACGTGTTTCGTCTTGTTTGATCGTTCTTTCTTCCGTTCTTGTTTTCACCCCAGGTCTCGCATAGGATTATCTTTGCTATACTTAGGATATTGCTCATCCTAAGTATAGGGGGGTGGAAACACCGGGTTGTTCATTCGTTTTGTTTCATCACTTCTGTTGTGTTGCCTATACTTAAGGCTCTCCACCTTAAGTATAGGGGGAGTGATGTCCTCCTTCTCGTATATATTCGTGATTTTCTTCGTGTCTTTCTGCCCCTATTTTGCTGCCTATACTTAGGGATATTTTACCCTAAGTATAGGGGGGGGCAGATTCTGTACCTTCTTCATTCGGTTTTCCCTTCATGAACAGCTTGCTATACTTAGGATTAGTTAATCCTAAGTATGGGGGGAAACCACCGAGTTCCTCTTATTCTATTCATTTATTCGTTCCTGTACGTAGCCATTCCTTTTCACTTCCCTTTTACTAAGCACGAGTTATGTCTTCTTTATCGCTCTTGATCACTCTGAGGACATCGTTCGAGCTAAGTATAGGGGGGTGCGTATATATTTCATATATACTTTAGCCATAACTCGTACTTTGTGTGAGTGTGTTAATAAATAAAATGGCTAAAAATCACAAAAATTTAAAAATTTTTTCATGTACATAAACCCCTTTTATCCTTGCACATTCATAGCTAGTGTACAAAGTATTTTTGTAAAAATGATTTCAAAAATCTGTTGTGTAAAGCTTGTGTAAATATTTTGTATCAAAATTATGTATATAGTACAAAAATTTTTCCAAAATGTTTTGAAAACCAAAAATTTGCAAAAATCTTGTGTAAATGTTTGTAAATATCTTTTTGCAAAACTTGCACTTCATGCATCATCATCATCCATGATTTCAAAACATTTTTCAAAAATTTTGCATGATTGTAAAATATTTGTAAATAGCATCTTGTGTACATATATGTATATAGTTTTTCCTGGATGAGAGTTGACATTTAAACTAAGCCTGGAATTAAATTGAGAAATGGAGCTTGAATAAGATCTTAATCCACCTAACTTTAAGAGGAACCTTATAGGACTTAGGGTTAAGGCTTTTCAGGTCCATAAGGACTTAATTCTTTGAGTCCACTAGGCTATGAGCATATGTCATCTTGATGAGCCTAAGTAGAACACTTAACAACACACGCATAACTCTTAGAGACAATGGCTTGACTTGCACCTGCACTTTACACATGGCTCTCCACGGATGAGGTGGTGAGGAGGCAGTTTCCTTTGGCTTGGGGTAGCATATGAGGGTAGTACTTCTAGGCGGAACCTCTCTTCTTCTTCTAGTGAAGGAAGTGCACCTCAACTTGGTCTGGTGGTGATGAAGACTAAAGACAGAAGCTGTGGGTTGCAATAAAGCTTCAAAAGAGGGATAGTCTACTGGCTCAAGAGGAAATTTCTTGTATATATGCTGCACCATGTAGATATGCTGTACAGAAGTCTTTGAAAAAAAAATGCAAAAATGCAAAAAGAACTCCAAAAAAGTGGTGGGTCGGATTGAAAATTTAATAACCCCACCGGAGTGTACATAGTCAAATAAAGCAAAAGCTTATGGTATCAATGTTACATCTCATGAAGCTTGCAGCGGGAGACCTAGCTACACTGGCTAGGCTTCCAAAACTCTATACTTCTACCCCCTCTTCTTGAGCCGGTTGCACTTGAACTTAGAAGGGAATACCCCGCTTCTCGAGGAAAGAGTTGCTAGACCGAGGCATTAGAGTTACCAGGGTGAGGGAGGTTGTTTCTTTGTTGCTTCTGAGGTGGGGAGCCACATATCACTTACACTGCTTGGAAAGATTCATGGTCATTAGAGTTTGTGTATGTAGACTTGTTCTGATCTGGTTTATTGAGGAGTCTTGTCCATAGATTGGTGGAACTTAGAGGCTGTTGGGTTTTAAGCTTAAGTCCAAATAAGGTTCCGACACACTAATAATCCAAAGATCTGATCGAGATCCATATTTCAATTTAATGAAGGAAAGTTTAATACTTCAACCTTGATCCATGTACATCCTCTTTTTCTTTTTCTTTTCTTTCTTTTTCACTTCTTTTTCAAATAAGTGTTTGCTAAGGGACTAGCAAAGTATAGTATAGGGGGGTGATGAATACCCATTCATCACTCTTTATTCTTATATTTTAGCTACAAAAACCTTTGCAAATACATGTAGATATATGTAAATATCAATAATTAGCAAAAGCATGCATTTTGTAAAAATATGTAATTAGCATGTTTTTGTGCAAAAATAAAAGAATAAAGAGGAAAAAGAAAAAGAGGGAAATATTTAGAATAAATATTGAGCAACTTAACCCAAGGGAGGGCTCAGCATGGGCCTGACCGCATAAAAGCCGAAGTAGAGGGAGATAGGAGCTCATGTGTACATACTTATGTAAATAAATAAATTATATTTTCCTCACCCAAAAATATGCTTTTACGTATTTTGTATATATTTAGGAACTATTAAAAACAAAATAAAAATTTAAAAAATCAAAAAAACCAAAAAGAACCCTTCACCTTGTACATAGACCATCATCCTTATTTATTTCACCTTGTAAATAAAGTTATTTATTTTCAAAACTTTTTGTAAATATTCTCTGGAATATATTATACATAAAATAAATAAAAAGAAACAAAACAAAAATCAAATAAAAATTACAAAATTAAAAATACAAAAATATCTTGTACATATACCATGTATATAATTGTACATAACTAATTATTTCACCTATGTATATAAATAATAAAAATAAAATAAAAATAGTTTTTTATTCCTCATTTTATTCTATAAATAAATAAAATATAAAATAGGAATAAAAATGCATAAAAATAACTAATTAAAAATCAAAATTAAAAATCATATATTGTATATATACCTATGTATAGCTATATATTGTATATACTTTATTTTTATTTCCAAAAATTAATTAAAAATCACAAAAAAATAGAAAAAATTAAAACAAATATTTTTTATGTTTTTGAAAATCCGGCCATTTAAGGCCCCAAAAAAATCAAATAAAAAAATTAAGCCTTGGCGGGCTCTGATTGGTCCACGGGGGACTGTTGACCCCCGGTCAACACCTCCCCCAGGACCACCAGAGCCCGGGTCTGCTCACCCGACCCATCTTCTCGGATTTTCTTTTGATGACCCGAATCCCTTTCACCCCAAATCCGGGTCTGCATTGATCACGTCACATCCGAGAAGCTCGCCAGAGCTTTCGCCTCGGGATCCGCGCATCAGCTCGCCCTACCCGCAACCTTCTTGCCGGACCCTCCACACTATATAGTCTGAGCTCAGCCGCCTCCTCTCGCCATCTTTGGCTCTCCACCTTCACTCCCGTGACCTCCATTGCATTCAGCAAGGTGACAGCTTCCGTCTGCCGTGTTGCAGCGAGGAGGAGGGTGCCCGACCATCGATCCGGCAGCCGTGCGTCGCCGTGCTCCGCCACCTAGCTGGAGCTCGAGCCTCAGGCAGTGACGACCTTCGAGGCGACGACCGGGAGTTAGCCACACTCCAGCACAGTCTTCCGATCCACCCAGGTAGTCGATTAGCTCTTCCATTTCGTTTAATTTCTGATTTCGCCCAAATCGACTCTCCGACGTGTTCCCCTGATTCCGGCCATCTCGCGTAATATCTCGATCATCGGAACCCCCACACACCTTCGCCATCCTCCGACGCACGTTCTACGCCCACTCATCCAACCCAGCTCGCCCCGGAGCTGGGAGTCGAGCTCCACCACCTACCGCTCGCCGGAGCTCATTCGCACCGACCCACCAGCCACCGTCACCCCGCTTCTCTGGGTCGAGGCACTTTGCCCTCGACCCGCGAAGCTCCTGGCGTGTTTTGCAGGTCAGAAGGAGGGCATCTGAGACCCCCTCACATCAGGTCCAGGAGCCCACCGCCGCCGAGCTCGCCGGAGCCCCTCCAGGGCTCGGGTGGGCCATCGGACAGTACCAGAAGCTGCGGGACGCCGTCGCCTATCTTCCCCGATCATCAGGAGCAGCTGAGGAGGACTGCAGCTCACGCACGAGGCCGGCGAAGCTCGTCGGTGGAGTGTTCTTCCACCATCCTCCAGCACCGTCCGATCAGCCCCCGCTCCCAGTTTGCATCGCCACCGTCCGTTCTTCGAGGAGCAGCAGCCGTCGATCATCGCTAGGGGCTGATCAGGACCGTTCGAGCAGCGGAGAGAGACACCTGAGGCCATACCCGTTCGATCTTCCACGTGTCCTCTCCAGCACCGTCGATTCGGCTCAAGGGCAGACGAAGAGGAGCGCCAGCCATCCAGGACCGCCCGATCTTCCACGTGGCGCCTATCTAGCCGTCGGCGAATAAAGGGGTAAATTGCTTAGGCCCCCTCGTAGTTTGTGTCTTTTATTCTTAATCCTGTAAATATTTTAGAAGTTTTATTTACGTAGGGTAATTTGCACTATGGACCTTGTGCTTGTTTAGTCTCGCTTTTATGCCCCTGTGTATGTGACCTCACGTGCTTCGCCACGTGCCTTGTTTGGGCTATTTGCATCTTTTATCCTGTAGTTCTGTTGGGTTATGGAATGAATAGAAACTTTTTGGTAATTGCATTCATGCCCCTGTGAGCCTTTTATTCACGCATGTGCGTATTTTAGTGGGATTTTTGCATCCGAGCCCCTGGACTTTTGGTACGAGTTACCAAAAGGTCCAGAAACTTGGTTTTTATTACCAAAAGGGCCTTGAGTGCCCCAGGCACGCGCCACGCGCGTGTTTAGCTGGGATTTTTGCACCTTGGCTCCCAGACTTGCGGGTATTTGCACTTACGTCCCTATGCACAGTGCCCCCTCTTTGATTTTTGAATAAATATCAAACCACCTCCAAATTCGATGAAAAATTTGACACATGGCTCCTGCCATGTTGTTGGATTTTTGAGAATTTTTGAGGACATTTTTGATTTCATTTAGTATTTTTAAAAATTCAAAAACATCCTTTTTAGCTACTGTCTAGGTTTAAAAATACCAAAAAAATATAAAAACACCTTCAAAAATTCCAAAAAAATTAATTACTGTTTCTTGTGTGTTGTTTGATTTTCTAGCCAATTTTGGCTATTTTTCATTGCTTAAAAACCCTAAAAATATAAAAACCCCGAAAAACTCATAAAAATCATAATAAATAATATAAAAATCCAAAAACAATAATTTAGGTGCCCAAATTTTCCTTATTCTTTCTAGATTACAGGAAAATTACCTCCAGGGCTTGTTGAGATCCATAAATATTTTATTTTTGGGTTTCAAGCCTTGCTGGACAGTACCTAGGCCTTTGAGCACTGTTTGATTTTTAGAAAATAAAAGACTCCTTATAAAAAGCCCAAAAATTCACCAAAAACATTAAAAAACCTAAAAAACATAAAAATATTTTTGTCTGAATTTTTGCTCACTTCTGGATACATTAAATAATTAGTTGGAGCTTGCTTGCTTTTGTGCTTCTTTCATTTCCTTCACAATTAAAAACCCCAAAAAAAATGTCTTCCCTGTTTTTCTGATTTATTGACTACTTCGTAGGCTATTTAGCCAAACCGTGCTCCTTGTGTTCGACCCTGGGAGCTATACCAGGTTAATCCCATAGCTAGGACCGCTGATTTCGTGTTTGATCTCTGATTTATTTCGCGGTTCGATTTTTCTTCTTGATATACTTAGCCCGAGTGATTGAGGTCACGCCGACCTTTATTTCTGTACCTTTACCTTAGTCGTTCGGGCGGTTATCAGCTTTCCAAGCACCAAGGAAAGGTGCACCTCATTGGAAGGGCCCTCTATTTTGAATATATATATATATATATATGGAAAAATGGAGCTGCCCCCAAGGGGTAGCCAACATGGCTGCCCCCACCCCATTTTTCGCATTTTTTTGAAGAAAAATATCACCATGTATATTCATCCCTATATCCCTTTATATGTCATTCGAATTTCGTCAGAAACAGAGACTCCTACGGCCTCCATCCAGACATGGTCGATTTAAAAAATCCTGCGACCGTTAAAAAATTGGCGTCTAGATAGAGGCTGTAGGAGTCTCTGTTTCTGACGAAATTCGAATGACATATAGGAGGGATATAGGGATGAATATACATGGTGATGTTTTTTCAAAAAAATAAAAAAATTTATGAAAAATAAGGTGGGGGAAGCCATGTTGGCTACCCCTAGGGGGCAACCCCATTTTTCCCATATATATATATATTTAAAAGTGATATAATATTCTTTTTAGAGATGAGTATCCACATATATATATATATATAGAGAGAGAGAGAGAGGGCCCTTCCAATGAGGTGCACCTTTCCTGGTTGCATGGAAAGCCACTCATAAAGACCGTATGATGAGGATCTAATGGATGAGATTAAAACCACCAAAGAAAAGCTAAGAGTGGTATTCGAAATAACTAATTACCTAAGTTTAAGGAGGAGATTGAGCGTGTAACAAAAAATCAAATATTTTAAAAATTTTCAAAATTTCAAAATTTCTATAATTAATTCGAATTACTAATAAAAAACATTCCTAAAATAGATTGTAAACTTACCGAAAACGTATGGCCTGTAAACGGTTAAGGTCGATGTGTTAGCTAAAATGACTAAAATTTACAAAAATAGGGACTACAATACAAAACAATGCAAAGGAATACAAAATAAATCCTGACATACATGCAAATATTGTTAATTGATTTACAATTTCTACGATTATAATGAGAAATATCTTGAGAATGTACTATATGTTTGTTGTATAACACAATATAATGAAAACACACCAAATGTATTAGAGGTTGGAAATATAAGTCAATCTCGAAAAGAACATACGTATTTGCAACTGTTATTATCGGTCTGTGTACATTAAATTACTAAGATTTACAAATAAATAACACACAATACAATACAATGCAAAAGAATACAAAAGAAATCCATGACTCTATGAAATTGTTGCCAGTTATATTGTAATTTTAATCAAATATATGATATATAACTCTGCCAATTACTATATTACAAAGCATAACACAATACCTGCATACCAAATTTTTAACTTTTTCTACCAGTACCAAAGGGAAAAATTTCTATAACAAAACTTTACACTATATATCAAACTTACCGTAAACGTACGGCCTGTAAACTGTTAAGGTCGATGTGTTACTTAAAATTACTAATATTTACAAAAATAGGGACTATAATACAAAGCAATGCAAAGGAATACAAAATAAATCCTCACATACGTCCAAAAATTGTCGATTGATTTACATTTTCTATCAGAATAATGAGATATATCTTGATAATTTACTATATTTTGTTTTATACCACAATATAGTGAAAACATAACTAATGTATTAAAGGTTGGAAATATAAATCAATCTCGAAAAGAGCATACGTATTTGGAACTGTTATTATCGGTATGTTTGCATTAAATTAGTAAGATTTACAAAGAAATAACACAAAATACAATACAATGCAAAAGAATACAAAAAAAAATCAATGCTTTTATGAAATTATTGCCAGTTGTATTGAAATATTAATCAATTATATGAAATATGACTCTGCCAATTACTATATGACAAAGCATAACACAATATATGCATACCAAAATTCTACCTTTTTCTACTAGTATCAAAGAGAAATATTTCTATAAAAAAACTTTACACTATAAATCAAACATGAGTAAAAGTTTGAATTCGAAAGTGATAAGAGCGGTGTGTTTACTTTAATTTACACAGATTTACAAATTAAAACATTAAAATACATAAGTGTTCTAAAAAATACAAACTAACACAAAACGAACATGTAAATTATATCATGTATATTACAATTTATAACATTTAAATACAACATTAATCGATATAATACAATATAAACGTAACATACACGATCACTGAAGCAAAGTTACAAATAATTGAGTCATTCTGAACGGAAAAAATTATTGAGATAGTAAACAACTATTGAAAACATATTTCAGTACTCGGAAATACACGATCATCAATGATAAAAAACAAGACAAACAATTTGAAATTATATAAACATTTACAAGGAGAGGAAAACAATACAAAATCGATAAAAATACTGAAAGTACTATTGAAATTAGGTTAATAAGAAACCACAATATATATTTAAATGATGAAAAATCTAACAAATATACCCAAAAAGATGAGTTTAATGAGTAACTGCAATCTAAACTCAAATATTGATCTATACATGAAAAGTGTGCATCTTGACAAAAATTCTACACAAAAAATCTCGTTAGGATCATCCTAACTACATCAAAACTCGTAACATCATAAACTTCAAAATTTAGCCCAACTCATACCACGTTAATAAGCTTTAAAATCAAGAGCAACCCCCCAAAAGTTAGTAAGAGATAATTACTATAAATAAGATAGATGTAAAAAAGACGTTATACTTTACAATCTTATCTACAACGTTTTCAATTCTCAGTAGAGTTAGATTTGAACTAAATCGAGCAAATCACCTCATATGATCGGAAGCACCTCATACGACCTGCCCCGCTAGCTTTCATTTGCACGTGCTCCACCCTACTGATTTCCTGGCAACCCTGTGGACGCAGACATTAGAAGCACGCCATACAATCCTGGATGCCTCGCACCGATGTCGTTGCACGCATAGGAGAGGTCTCCAGACCATGTTCCTATTGTGGAATAGGAATTGATTTATTTACACGATCTAAAATAATAATTTGGATGATAAAAGTCACTGAAATTAATATCATGTTGCGCAACATAACTCTATTTTATCACAGGGACATGCATGTTAGGTCAAGTTATTAGTAATGAACGTCCGATACGAAAGAGATACATGAAATAAGGGATGGGCTGAGGGTGCACGAGGAGTACCATATATGAGGCTATAGGCATACAACATGGCGGAAGGCAACGGCGTCACAAGTGCGTCTTAAGGGATGACGGTGTCACGAATGTAACAGTCATCTAATCCCTCGATAACGCAAAGTGTATGGTAACACATCAGCTTTGCAAATGCAAATCAAAGCAAAAGTTTGTTATATATTTGATCACTAAAGCTGCAGAGACTTTTCGTATTGGCTTGTGTTCTTTAGAATATTGAAATCCATGACAATATCACAAGATCCTTGGAATCAAAAACATGTAATATACCAATAAGATTCTCTATGCATCCATTCTTTATCAGAAACATTTATATAGACTTTATGATATTTTATTCTGATGTTGCATCTCAAATCATTATTCTTTCAGGATTTCTATACGCATGTCTGGCTTGAAAAGATCTCCCAGTGATAAAAAGACGCCGGAGTACTAGAGAAAAGGAATACCACAGAAGATGAGTACCGACATAGGAGTACCACAGAAGAAGCGGTGGACGTGTGGTGCTGTAAAAGACACCGTCGTCGCGAGGGGGACTTGCACAAGTGACAGCGCAGGAAGAGCCAATGCAGGTGACATAGGAGAGGGTGCACGGGGCGGAGGGTGCGCGGGGCGGACAGGAGCCGGGGCTCTCCACGCAGAGAGAGAGAGAGAGAGAGAGAGAGAGAGAGAGAGAGAGAGAGAGAGAGAGAGAGAGAGATGGCTTCCAGCATGTAACAGATTGCAAGATTAACGGGAATGTCGAGTAAATTAATTTTGGAACATATTAAAACATTCTAAAAATAGAAAACCGTGTGTGGTTTTATGAAAGGTTGGGCAGTTTTAACTATGACCATTGATGAAAATCTAACGGTGAGGATGTGCGGCTTTCCATATGTCGAAGAAAGGTGCACCTTATCTGAAGTTTTCTCTCTCTCTATATATATATAGGGATAAATGGGGCTGCCCCCTAGGGGGAGCTAACTTGGCTCCCCCCGTCCCATTTTCACCATTTTTTTATTTTTTTGAAAATTTCTTCCATGAATATTCATCACTATATCCCTATATTATGCTATTAAAATTTCGTGTGAAACAGAGACTCCTACGACCTCCATCCAGACAGTCATTTTTTAACGGTAACAGGATTTTTTAAATCGACCCCGTTTGGATGGAGATCGTAGGAGTCTCTGTTTCGCACGAAATATTAATAGCATAATATAGGGATTTAATAATGAATTTACACGGTTTTAGATTTCAAAAAAATAAGAAAATTATGTCAAAAAGGGGCGGGGGGAGCTAAGTTAGCTCCCCCTAGGGGGCATACACATTTTTCCCTATATATATATATATATATATATATATATATATATATATATATATATATATATATATAGACACACACATATATATATAACAATTAAGATAAAGTATAAGTTATATGCATATCATATCCGATTGCATCTAGGGATGCAAACGGTCGGATACGGATACGATATAAGTATTACCGTATCTTTATCCATTTTTTAATACGAATACAGATGCGGATATAGATATTGACGGATATTAAAACTATCTTACCATATCATTAAAAAGCGGATACGGATGTAAAACGGATACTGATCACACACGAGTAATGTTAGAAATACTATATAGAATCGACTTAAATATATAAGAATTGGATGGAAAACACATGATATTAATTTACTAATGTGTTTGTATCATAAAAATATATAAATATGGTAAAGGGAGGTAGAGAATTATGTTATATATGGTTAAAAATAAATCTATGACTATTTATATACGAAAACGGTTATACAGATACGGATGTTTGCGGATATTAAAACGATATCAATATCCATATCCATTTTAAAACGGATACGGATACAGATGCCAAAATCTGTATAAAACGGATAAGGTGACGGATCGGATACGGATATATCCATATCCGTTTGCATCTCTAATTGCATCTATTCACTGAACAGTATCCACAAACTAATGCTCTTAGATTGAATACTAACTTACATTATGCACTTTACATCAATCTTTTTTCATTCTTTCATATAAAATGTAATAGAACAAATCTGAATGCTGTATATGCCTTAGCATTCCAGAACAACTAAAGAATGAATACAAACATCTAACGAATGGAAACATATTATCTACATATGGGAGATGGTATTCGCTCCACAATCTGTGTCACCTTCATGACATGCCAAGATCGTTGAAATCACAGAATCCAGATGTTCTCTCAAATCTTCTTTTGGGATTCGGCCACTCCTTGGAGAAACTTGTTGACAACCAGAAGGAACTCTTCCGGCTTCTCCTCATGGGGCAAGTGCCCGCAGTTCTTAATTACTTCGAAGGTAGAGCCTGGTATGGCTGCAGCTAATCGCCTGGCATTCCAGGCAGGAACAACACGGTCGGTGTCACCGGTGATGATCAGCACTGTACAAACATTCAGGACCAGTATTAGCAACTCCAGCAACAGTTGGATACGTAGAAATCAACAATAAAATTCACACAGCGAAAGCTACCTGGACATGATATCTGAGAAAGTCTTCTGGTAAGAGGTGGCTTTGATTTCGATGACGAGTCTGTGAGCAAGGATAGTGTGTACTCCAAAAGAGCCATTTCCCAGTTTTTGGCCTTCAGAGGCTGCAAGCAGGAATAAGCTCTTAGTATACGTAAAGATAGGTGTGTTAATTAAACGCATATTTCGTTCTACGAGTTGAATGGAAACTCACTTTTGTGTAACCCTGAATGACATGATCTGTGACACCACTGGCATCATACCACGAAGTCTTGACGAACTGAATGCCGAATTTATCCATGAGCACTCTCACCTGTAAAATTAGGCGATCACATTAGAGACCATAAAATAGCTTAACAAGGAAGAGCTAATGCTTAGTTAGTTGTTGAATTTCTACATAAATCTAGAATCCAATTGTGAATTACCTCAACTACTAAAGAGATAATTTAGGTCTATAACCATGATTTAGCTCAATCAACATCTCACTTATCCTTGAAATAAAAAAGTGGCCATATTGTGTTTGTTGGTTCTCCCTAATTATAAACTAAGTCTAATGGAACACAGACAGCGTTTTAGATCTTCTAGAGGAAGGATGTGCTCACCAAGATTATGGCAGCCGAAGAACGTAGAAATGTCGATGTGACTTTCTTAAATAGAATGCTTAGCATATCTTTAACTCCCTTGATGAGCCTCATCAATAAGAACACGAAACCAGCTATCAAGTTTAGAATGCCCATCCAGAGTCCAGCAATTGGGTTCTTCGGAATATCCGAATCTCGAAACCCTATTTGTAGTCTGCTTTCTGGTTTCTTTATATTTGATGGTCTGCCTTGAGCAAAAGGAGCGAGAATTGCTGGAGCGACGAGGATTAGAGCAGCAACACGTTCAGGGGCCTCCAAGTATGAATTGGCAGCTACAAAGCAACCAGCTGAATGCCTGAAAAAGTTGGCAAAAAATAATTATAACAAGACTGATGTAACATGGTTAGTACAAAGTATAGGAATAATAAAATGATACCGAACAACAGGGTCTTTAACAGTGTTTGACAACAGATTCCAGAAAAGAATACATAATTCCACCTACCCCATTAGAATTGCCTTGTCAGAACCAAGCACGTCTACGAACGAGAGAGTTGCTAGCACTGAGAAGGCCATAGAGTAGGGGTTTAGGCCAGCAGTACCAGGTTTCCCTGGGTTCGAATGCCCAAGGTATCTATTCCTTGAAGTCAGTCCAAAAGCTGGTCTATCAAATGCTAGAACTTTGGAGCTGATCAATTGTGCCAAAGGCTTCATTACTCGGCTCCATGAGAAAAGTGATGCCCCAAAGCCATGCAGGAGAATTATTGGAAGCATAATTTTCAGTTTCTCGGTTTCAAGAAGTTGAGAAGAATCAACGAGCTGAACAGATCCGTCAGCTTGTTCTTGGTCATGACAGATTTTATGGTGTATACGAACATCTTTAAAATCATAGAACAAACTGTCATGATCCGCCAGCATCATCGGATCCACTAATTCTTCCTGATTGATTCCCGCTACGCTCCATCTTTTCTTGTCCCTGGTTTGATCAAGCCACTTGTCTGGAGCATTGAAAAGAATCCATAAGTTTAAAAACAAATCATATCATGCTCCAAACATTAGTTATTCTAAAAGATTAGATGGAGTTCTGAAAAAAAAAAGATTCATCTCAACTAAGAAGAGAGATTCAAGACAAAGAAAGAACATAAATCATTTATAATCATATTAAACTCCATAACCACCCTTCAACATCTCCGAGTGAAGCTTATTTCTCAGGCGCGAACCAACAATCAATCTTGGGGTCACAAAATGGGTTGGATATGCAATGAAATCTTTGCAATTTATAAGGTATCCCCATAGCACCAGCATAGTCAAATCCATAAGCAGTTGTCTGCCTTGGAGAATACATGCAATGAGATGCAAAGTATATCTGAAAACAACAATTACCAGTCACAAGAGAGAACTCCATTGTGCTAGAGCAAGACATGGCACTCTTCTCCATCTGCCGAGCACTCTTCTCCTTGTGGATGTGGTGATGAAGACAGAAGGCAGGTTGGCTCCCTTTATAGCCGGGAAGGAGAGGAGAGGATGGCAAATGGAACGTGACTAACTGTAGCATGTAAATTTAGACATCTCCACGTGGATATCATTCTTTGACCAAAACGAGACCAAAAGATCAGAAATTAACGGGTGCCTGAAGACCCCTCTTATTACAAACGTGGAAAGGCACTGTCGAGAGTTTTTTTTTTCAATTTCATCCCATCCTTCAGGAAGGTGTATACAAGTCAGCTTGAATGGGATTTTGGAAGTATTCACTTAGCTATCGTTTCAAAGGAGGATAGGGAGCAACGAATAACTTGCACAACAAAGATTGGACCCCTCCATTCTGGCAGCTAAATAAGAAATTAGCAGACATGTGATTTAAGAATAACTTATCCCACATTTGGATTAACACTGCACAGAAAGAAGGGTTATTGTTAGGACAAGAATTACTTGCACACTGAAGCCACTTAAACTATATATAATAATTACAGCATAACAACATTTAGCTTTCTTGAAGAGGAAAGATAGGGCCAGTGCTCCTAACTACAGCTTATTCCTCCAAATCTATTCAACCATCCGAGAGAATTAACTGAGACAATCCCCGAAAAAGTACATTCTCAAAGGATTCAGACCCCTCGGTGTAAGTGGTCACAGAGATCGATGGGCATGTTGTGCCAATTTGGGTCACAGAGATCTACGACGGACTGTTTAAACCAAGTCAAGTGAATAGTAAATCACGAGCGGTTATTTTCCATGGAAAATGGGTTTTTTAATTCGGAAGGAGGCGAAAAAAGAACAACCTATCCTGCTGTTATGGTCAAAGAAAGCACAAATTTAATTAACTATAGATATCTTGTTAGAATAAATAACTGTCGAAATTGACAGAAGATTTACCCAAAGCAAAGATTGTCGGCCGTCCGTCCACAATTTACAATGGTAAACACTAAACAACCTCCGTCTCTGCTATTTCGTTGCTTCACGTGATGGGTATTCCTAATCTTCTAATTTAAGAAAAAAAATAGAGGAAAACGTTTCCAACGGGAATATCAAGACATTTGCGCATGCTACCAAGAGAGAGAGCAGGAAAGGTCAATCCCAAGAAAACCGGTTGTCCATCGGGAGGGGAGATGGAGACGTCTCACCGAAGACTTCTCCGCTCGATCCAGTCGCGGAGGCGGACGCCACAACGAGCACTTCGGCCCGCTTCTTCGTCGGCGGGCTCCGCGGGACGACCCGCAAGTCGAGGAGGTGGGGGCCGGCGTGTCTGTTCGAGGGGTCGATGCGGATGGGAAGGAGCAGGAGGCCCGCCATTGTGGTCGGTCGAGGAGGTCGTGGTCGAAGGGAGAAGGTTTTTGGAAGGAGGTTGAGAGGTTGGTAGAAATCGAGATTCCGGTGATTGGATACAAGGCTATCCAGTATCCACGCATCTTTTACCTATATCAGGGTTTTAAAAATCGGGCTGGTGATGATATCAGCATTAACCATTATTTTTATCAACTCGAAGATCAAGCTTAAGTTTTTTAAACTGATAAAATCGGATAAATATATATAAGTATTTATTTATATATCATTGAAATAATCATTTAAAATATCAAATCTTTCAATGGTATAATATGATTACCTATTTCGAGTAAAACTTTACAAAAAAATTAGTCACACTTTCTACAATTGTATATGCATTATAAGGGGTTGATGGGGCTGCCTCAACATGGCTGCCCTGCTCCATTTTTGGACATTTTTTTATTTTTTTGAAAAATGTCATCATGATATTCATCCATATATCGCTCTTATATGTCATTCTCGTCATAAACAGAGATTCCTACGGCCTCTATCCAGACATGATTGATTTAAGAAATCATGTGACCGTTAAAAAAATGACGTCTGAATGGAGGTTGTAGGAGTCTCTGTTTCTGACGAAATTTGAATGACATATAAGAGGGATATAGGGATGAATATACATGGTGATATTTTTCCAAAAAATAAAAAAATTTGCGAAAAATGGGATGGGAGAGCCATGGCTGCCCCTAGGACAGCCTCATTTTTCCCATATTATAATCATTTATTTATAATTGTTTCTATAAAATTACTCTAAGAAAGTATTGACACAACATATATTCCAAAAAAGAGATGTACATGACGTATATCGCAGAAGTTAAGGACACAAATGATAAAAACTCTATTATTTCATTATTTAAACCTTACTTTTTGAAATTTTACCCAATCATCAAAACTGTGTCAATCCGGGTCAACCCGGTCCGACCATCGATTGGGCCCGATTTTTTATTTTTTTTTGGAATTAGTTAACAAAACCAGCCTAACCAATCGGGTCGGAGTTGGTTCCCGGTCCAACCGGTCCGACCGGCCAGTCCGGTTCGGTTTTTTAAACTTTGCCTATATCTTATAAAAATGTGTGGTTTTCTTATAATTAAGCATATAAAGAAGATTTGCCTTCGGGAGCTGGACGTAAATTCTGGGCACAAGATTAGCAGGCCCTCCGATTTCCAAGATGGAGATACCCTGCTGTTTGCTCGCGTTATCAACTCTGTTCAAAAATAGCCGAAGGAAGGACATTATAAAAAAAAGGGCGCATCTTCTTCCTCCTCAGTCGCCACAGAGGAATCATGCAGTGGACTCCATGCGTGGGATCAATGGCGATACCCAAGTTGGGTACGTCTGTTTCCTGATAGCCCTACTAAGTTTGGATGATGAGGGGATAATTCTTGTATTAGAAATGAGGATCCACTTTCCCAGAAACTGCCCGATCCTCCTGCATCACAAGCTTCCTCTTCCTCTGCCGGCGGTAGTTCCTTTGTGATACCTTGCTGATCAGGATCGACTCCATCTCGACCTTGCATTGGACAAACTTGACGGAATGGTTTAATTTTTTTGTTTCATAGCAAATTTGATCGACATAATTGGATACAAATCCGGGAAGAATCAATCCGGTTTAGGAGACTTCAGGCCTAGATTTGTGAAGGAAGGGTATATATCGATATTTCGATTTTGGTTTCGATACGGTGTCAAAACCGAAAGTTCGCCGAAATTTCGTGAATTTGAAACACGGTTCTCAACGTGTACGGGAAACACAGAGACGTGCCTCTAAGAATTAGGGAACGGTTCGGTATCCAATTTGTAACCATATCCGTTTTATACAGATTTTAACATTTGTATCCGTATTCATTTTAAAATGGATACGAATATTGATATCATTTTGATATCTGCTAATATCTGTATATGTATATCGGTTTTTGCATATAAATATAGTTATAGATTTATTTTGAACCATATATAACATAATTTTATACATTCTTTTACCATATTCGTATAATTTTTATGATATAGATACATTTAGTAAATTTATAACATGTTTTTTCCATCCAATTCGTATATATTTAAGTCAATTTTATAAAGTATTTTAGCATTACATCCATATCTGTTTTTTATGGATATGATAAGATAATTTTAATATCCGTCAATATCGTATTTGCATCCATATTCATATTCAAAAATGAATAAGAATACGGTACTACGTATTATATGTCTGTTTGCATACCTACTAGGAATCCAAGCTGGCTCAGATACCAACAGGAAGAAGATAGAATTCACGTAATTAAGCAGAGCTAAACATTTTTGCGAGAAGAAATAAAATTGAAATAAAAATTAGGGATTTTTTTATATTATTTTCCTACGAACTTTTTCATTAACATTTGTAGCGTTACTTATTCCATAATTTCACGATGACCCCTAAACAACATTTAAATTAATACAACAGTTAAATTAATACTTGTGTCCGTATCATTAACTTATATGGGCCAAACCGTTAAAGAAGACAGCTTAAAATTTTATTTATGAAATCCACAGAAGAATTGTACAAAAAATATATTTGATTTTTAAGAATCCGATTAAAATACATCGAGATATAGTTGGATCGTTTGAGTTTCGATTAAGTGTCATCATCCAATCCCATCGTCGCTCATTAGTAACCTTCATCGATAGGATGAAAATGGATTAGATACCGGTATTCGAATACAACATTTAATGTTGTTGATGGGCACGAACAAAAGTTACCAAATCCTATCTCTTTTTTATTTCCGGTCAAGAACGCGTGTCACCTCGACGCTTCCTTTTGTCATGAGCAACTTATTTATATTTCATTACCATTTTAAAAAATCATTATGAACTTTTATAAAAAATTCAATTCGTATTTGATCTTTATTTGATCAGTACTCGGATTCCATTTTTATTGGATTCGTATTTGGATTCACTTTTTATTAGATTCATATTTTGATTGGCTCTTTAGGTCCGTTCTTTATTCGATCCATATTCGGATTTGATAAATATCTTGTTCAAATTTGTATCCGTATTTTTAAGGATATGGTTTCCTTGATGCAGATCCAAGTCATATTTGTATCAATATTCATATTCGATAGAGATGGAATGAATATAGATATGAAAATAAATGTATCTGATCCGTATTCAAGCTATTACCATATCTGTATCCATGTCCGGACAAGTTTTACAACTTATATCCATATCTAATCTGTGTTTAATTAACATTGGCATACAGATATCTGCCAGGGACGGAGACAGGGGGGCGAGAGGGGGCTTGGCCTCCCAAGTCTCCCAATTAAATCTTTGTATATAATATATTATTATAATAGAATATAATTTATATGTGAAATAATTAACTAGAGAAAATAATAAGTTGTATATAATGGCCCCCATCTCCCATTTACAAGTAGTATAGATATAAATACATCTGTATCTAATACGACATTGTATCAATATCTGTACAAATTCTAACATCCGTATCCGCATCAGTTTTCAAATGGATACAAATATCGATATTACATTCATATCAACAAAAATTTATATCTAAATCGATATATCCATATATCGACATTTGATTTTTTGAAAAAATACCATCACGTATTTTCATCACTATATTCTCTAATATGTCATCAAATTTCGTCAGAAACAAAAACTCCTATGCCCTCCATCTAATACAGGTTGATTACAGTAATTATGATACCGTTAAATTTATATGTTCTAAATGAAGGCATAAGAGTCTCTATTTTTGATGAAATTTGAATGATATATTAGAAGGATATAATGATGAAAATACATGACGGTATTTAAAAAAAACAAATTTCTCAAAAAATGGGGTGGAACCAGCCAGTTAGCTATCCAGCATGACGATATCATTAAGATAATCATATAAAGTATAAAGACTAATATCATTCTACAAAAGATACCAACATGACGATATAAATGGTCAGTTATGGAAAAACGTATAAGTATTTCCATATATTATCTACATAATTATGGATGTCGATGTTGATATCAACGAATATGAATAATGTATTACCATATCTTGAAAATTATATATAAGATATAAAATCCACTTCAACATTTACAATATCACAAGAAAAATAAAACTTTGACAAAAGAGAAATATTCAGTGAAAACAAAACTGCCCCTACCCGTCTCCGCCTCTTCTCCCTCCGCCAGCACAACTCCCTCGCTATCATCATCGTCCTCTCCTCCAGCGGCATGGGTGTCTTAGAGGACCTCTTCTTCTTTCTCTTCTCCCTCGCCTACGCCCTCTTTCTCTCCTGCGTCGTCTTCCCCCACCGCCCTCCGGATCTGACCCCGACCTCACCGATTCCCGCGCCCTCACCGCGTATGCTCCGCAGGCATCGTCATCGGCTTACTTTTCCTAATCGTGTACATATTCCACATGATCTTGGAGGGGGGCAAGGGGGATCAAAGCGGGACCCCGCACGCATTCCTGCTGGCAGGACAGATGTTCGCGGAGGGGGCGGCGAAGGCCGGGCTCCTCAGTGCCCGTAAGGGCCTTCGTGCCGATGTTCTACAACGCGAAGAGGCTGATCGCGATCTCGGAGTGGGTGCGGAGCGAGGTGGTGAAGGCGGAGGAGGAGTACGGCAGCGCTAGGAGGCTACACATCGGGCGGGGGTTGGCACTGCTGAATCTGGCCTTCTAGTCGGTGAACTTGTTCGAGATCTTGGTGTCGATTGCCCCCGCCCCGTGTCGCCCCCGCTCCCTATGCCTCCCCCTCCCCCGTGCCTCCCCCTTCCGCCCTCCTCCTCCGCTTGTCTGGTTGAAACTGGAGAGCTTTCAATTTTTGTTAAATTAAGATAAATTTTTAACTAATTGATTCATAAAAATAATCAAAAAGTTCAATAAAATTCACTGTTTGATTCGTAATAAGTAATATATCCGTGAAAATACAAAAATTTTAGAGATTCGATGGATGCTTGAAGGTGTCACTAAGAGAGAGAAATTATGAAGAGAAAGGAAGAACAAATGGAGGAAGAAGAAGAAGAAGAAGTCTGGACAATAATACCCCTCTTAACTGCACTAAGGTTTGAAAAAATCATGGTTAAATCAATTCATTGACGGTCAATATGACGGAAGGGCACAAGTGATAACGGAGAAAGAAGTGAGGGGCACAACTGATATTAGCAAAAAGATGGGGGCATAAATGAAATTACGATATCTCAGAGGGGCACAAGTGATAAAAACCATTTTAATAATTACGATGAGAAATAGTAACAAAGATAAGTTATATATAGTCTCAATAATTTTGGCCCCCCAAGTAGAAACTTTCTGCCTTCGTCCCTGGATATCAGTATCCGGTAATTTTTTGAGTACGATAAGCAGATATTTGGATATATCTGTATGTATCTGTTTTCATCACTGGTCGCGATTCAAAAGGTATCTTTATTGGTATTCTATCATTTATTTTTAAATTCATTTTATTTTCTCATGCAAATAAAGAAGAGTACTTTAGTTACTCTTTTTTTGCACGATCCTTAAATATTTTCTCATGCAAATAAAGAAGAATGGTTGGAAATGACAACGGCGTTTGTTATGGAATCCTTATTAAATTCTTTTTTACTCTTGATTTAAACTTCCCTATAAGTTACTATTTTATTTTCTAATGTCATAAAAATTTCGACGGACAAGTTGCATGTTAGTGTATTATTTATTTTGTCGGATACAAGCAAGCAATCTTTTATATAATATAAGGAAACGGCAAAAATTTATTTTGATGCAATAATACGTTTGCATCTATGATCGATATTTTAGTAACCGTCTTCTTGTGGATTCTAATACATAGGTATTTTCATGTTGAAAACATAGCTATTTTTGAGTAAATTTTTTAAGGAACGATCTATTGCTACTTAATAGAACTCGACGATAGTGTGTGTATGCTCGGTGGAGATCTCATCGTTGTATCATAAAGAGTGGTTGTTCCAATACCGATCGTGCCATTGGAATCTCCGTGAAGGTACGAACTATTTTTAAATCCAGTGCATTTCATATGCCTCGACAAGCTGATTCATCTTGTCATCATATTGGTCTCGCATCAAATCTGGTGTTATGTACTCAATCCTCCTCATATTTATACCATTTTAATTTAGGGTTTTTAACAGTTGTGTCCGTGAGATATTCCAATATCAGTTATGCCCCTCCTTTTTTGGGAATATCAGTTGTGTCCCCGACTTCTTGCCATTCTATCACGTGTGTCCCTCGGGTTAGTGATCGTCCATAACCAATCCAAACGGACGTTAACTTTGAGGACAGAAATGGAATTAAATTTAAAAAAGAGGACTGAAAAGTCTTCCTCATCCTCCCTTCTCTTCCTCCTCCCCAGCTCCTCCCTGACTCCATCCTTGTGCCTCCCCCTCCGCCTTTGCTCCTCCTCCACTCCGAGTTCTCTTCCAGCCTCCTCCGCCCCGAGCTCCCCGTGGGCCTCTGCTCCGCCCCCATGCCCCCCTTCATTTCCCTCATCAGCCCTGAGCTCCGCTGTCCCTCTGCTCCCCCCTCCTTTCCCTCCTCCGCCTAAGCTCCCCCTAGCCCTCACCCTCTGCTCTACCCCCCGCGCCTCCCCCTTTCTTTCCCTCCTTCGCCCCGAGCTCCACCTGGCCCTATACTCTGCCCCCACGCCTACCACCTTCCTTTCCCTCCTTCGCCCCCACGCGTCTGTTAGTTTGGGTCTGTAACAAGGAGCCTCCGTGACTCGGATGAAGGCACAAATAATGATCTGACGATGAGCAATCGAACCTTCCTCTTCATGCTTTGGTGCAAATCAACTATTAATGGAATTATACTCATGTGAGGCCCATTGCATGCGGTGGAGAAGAACGTCTCAAATTCTCGGTTGCGTTTCGGTGGTGGA